>JAPQVY010000068.1:982582-1415082 GCA_028535165.1 Quercus tomentella
ACCATGTTGTGGACTGTTGCTTTATCCCTGAGTCCCCTTTTTACCTTGAAGGAGTTGCTGGACAATTTGGAAATAAGCTACTCCAGTACATGAGTCTGCGGATATCTCAAAAATTAAGGTAAGGATGCTAGGATGTATTGTCTTTCTCTGGTGTCAAATGTGTAGCAACTAATTCTAACTTTAAGGCTTGGCTATAATTTCCTTTGTTTTGATTTCAGTCATGGTAAGATGTATAAAGTAATTTCAACTGCTTGAGGCATCCCATTTTAGTTAAACTGATATTAGATATCACAACAACATGGTGAATTGGGTATCACTAGCTTCCATTTGGCAACATTTAACAATTTTCAGTCCTTATACAACATTGAAATGTAAGAACCATTGCTTAATTGTAGGAAAGTTATATGGGGGTTTATGATAGTTTTTTCCCCCTAGAGAAATGCTGATTGCAAACACGAAAAGTTTTTCAAGTAATCACAGGTTTTTGTTGCTCATAATTACATGGGGGTTTATGATAGTCTTCCTCTTTAAATGTTTAGGTTAGTATATTGAGATTTTAATTCGTCTTATTTGTTTCCTTTTATATTTGTCCTACAATATGATGGGTAAAACTTAGTAACTTCTTATGCTTGTCTTGCAGATCCCTTGTATATGGTATGTGCTGTTCCAAGCAATGCATCTAATAATCTCTGTTGCATTCCACTTGTGCAGTACCTTTCATGGTGCAAGGGCATGGTATACAAGCTTCACAGTTGGCTCTATTAATAGGAGACATGCTTAAATGTTTATGTTAGTCTATCGAGATTTTACTTCTTCATCTTATTTGTTTCCTTTTAGATTTTTCCTACAATATGATGGGTAAAACTTAGTAACTTCTTATGCTTGTCTTGCAGATCCCGTGTATATGATATGGGCTGTTCCAAGCAATGCATTTAATAATCTCTGTTGCATCCCCTTGTGCACAACCTTTCATGGTGCAAGGGCAGGGTATACAAGCTTCACTGTTGGCCCTATTAATAGGAGACATGCTTACATACAATACCATGTAAGTTCCTTCATGATTTAAAATAAAGAGCAGTGATAGTTACACACTGTGTATACGGGACAATTGAAATTGTTTTTTGAGCAAACGATTTTTGTTAAAATTGTGAAATCGTGCTTACAAAACATTTTCACCATTTCACAATCACAAATAAAATCGTGTTTTGGACGATTTCAGCCTTTGTGTGTATGGTTGTTTGTAACACCGTGTGTGCAACAATAATTTTCCTAAAATAAATTCACATTTTCCCTTAAAAACTAGTATATATTCAAAATTTTATTAATTGGCAGATGCAGAAATAACTAACTTAATTTGGCATGCTGGTTCTGTTTAGTAGTTAATCTTATTTGACCTCATCCGATTTAAACATCACGTAGAAGGTCTTGTGTACAAAATGCCCAATATCACTTCCAAGATGCAGCAACAAGAAGTTTAACCTAGAATTCTGTTTCTTTATTAGTTCATCTAGTTTGATAACATATGAAAAGAAAATTAGGTAATATTTCAGTAACACCTTCATTTAGCCTTTTGAATGCCTGAAAGTTGAAACCTTTTTTTTTTAAACTTAACAATTTTTTTAAGAAGAAAGAGAAAGCCCTTGTAGCTCAAATCTATGCTTACTAATCATCTAGTCTTAATGTTATAGGGTTTGGTACTTCCTGTTTACCAAGTTTCTAATTCAATATCTTATGCTTGTTCTTTGTCTCAAAGCCATAAGTGTTTCATAGCATGGAAGAGTGCAAAGCATGGGAAGCGACCACTAGTGGGTTGGAGGTATTTTAAAATGCTTTGGCTTCATTAGTTTGATTAAGTAACAATAACATAAGCTCTTTATATGGAACAATGTTCTTGGAAGTAAATTGAATTTCTTATTGGCTTAATGTGACTTCTTTGCTCTCTCATGTCAACCATGTCTCACTCGAGGCGTTCCCTATGTAGTTTGGTTTATTTCCTTCTAGATATAAGTAATTTTCGAAACACAAGAGAAACAGAAATACTCTATCTCTCTTCCTCCCTTTCCTCTGTCTTAGGCAAATTATGTTTTTCCAGAACTCGTGTTTGAAGTAATAAGCATGGAGAATAATTTTATATCTACAGTGGTGAGTTTTATGGTGATGATGATCTGAAAGCTGGCCTCTGGTTTCATTCTTTATAGCCTCAGTGTCCTCTGTTTCTCCCTGTCATTATACTTACATTGAAGATTGGCATTTTCTCTGGACTTTGGAAGTGTCTGGAGCATGTATATATGGTGACTGTTCATAAAGATCTTTGTTTTTTAGTAATCAAATCTTTCTTTTGCAGCGCAATTGCCCATACAATTTGTGGAGTTCATGCAGAGTCTGCCAGTCATAAACTCTGGGTGCTGGTGTTGCATAGATTATCTAGTATAGGTATTGTTGTCTTCTTTTCTAATGAGGTGCTTTTCCATTAGCTTTTTTATATTATGTAAGAAATAGAATAATATAAACATGTAACTATCGTTAGTGATTTTTATATTAATTACTATAAAAATTGCTCAACATCTTCATACCATGTGGTTATCTATGTTTTAATCATCTTGGATTGGGTCATGTGTAAATTTATAAATTTCATAATCAGCTTTAGCATATATTTAAACCGGGTGATCCCTCCAGGAAAATTGACCATGCATAATCAGCAATAGCTTTTATATAAACCATTTATACCATGGTTATGTCCTGTTGTGTGTGCAATAGTTGAATAGCAGATTAAGAGCCCTAGTCCAACCTTTGTTTCTCCATGTGGTTTTTCCAATTCAACAGAATATAAAACTCTTCTTTTCAGTAATCTTCAATTGCAGATTAATCTAAATTATGCTCTTTTGTAAAAAATTTCAAACCATTATTGGTTTGCTTTTGGGCTCAAGTCCATACCGTGTTTAATTGCAAAAATGGTCTTACATCCAGCATAGCGAAATATTTGTTACGATATTCAATATCATGTACTCCACCCCTTATTGAGGATTTGCTACAACCAGTGGGTGGGAAATCAAAACACCAGATTGATGTTGTTAACTAGAAAAAGGGCAATAGAATAGTAGTAGCCCATTATGGTCAATTGATATAATCATTTTGGTTTCAAAGTAAAAGTTTCCATTGGAGTTGCAACAATAAAAATAATCAATTTGCTCATAAATATATTTTTCTATTTTCTCCCCTTTATTGTGCTGAATCACTGACCCCGTTTGTAAATTTTGCAGTGTGAAACTATTGGAGAGGCACATTTTATAGTAGTCAAAATTTTTGAGCAGGGATACACCTCAAATAACCTTGTCTTACATTCTGATGCAAGATAGCTGTTTGATAAAGCTTGATAGGCCCTGCATATGTCAGATAAAGGAAGTTTCCTTTCTCTTTGCCCTGAGTCATTGACCTTATTTATAAAGCTCTATACTCAATTCATTGATGCAAATGTGCTGATAGATGTAGCTCCATTCATAATCATGTAAGTAGCATGTCATGGATGTCAAGAAGAAACAATGTCAAGCAGTGACACATGAACAGGAATTATGCAAATGCTTTTATGTATATCTGTAAATTCATTCCAAATAGTTTGTTGTTCAAATGTGAATTCCTGGATAAAACGTTTATTGCTATAGGGACAGGTGTTGATTTCAAGAGTATGTAAATTGCACGTGTTAGAGGTAAAATTGATGTGTATAAGCAGATGCTTTTGTTAAATTTCATTTTTTTGATGGCTAATATCCTAAGATAATATTGCAGCTGAAAGAATTGCTAGAGTGTTAATATCTTCAATAAGCCAGTTGCTAAAATGCAATCAACAAAGTGACTTTTAGAAGCAGTTGTGTATATATTTTTAAGCTTCTCATTTTTGTTATTCAGCAAAAAAAAATCATGTTTGTTGTGCCTTTGTGTGGACCTGTAATCAAATGATCAAAAATGTGCAACGAAACTTCAAGTGTTGTTGCTCCTACTTCCCTTGTTATTACGTAAGATTTAGATGGGGACCAGTCATCTTGGTTCATAAGAATTTGATGTCCTTGAAGTTCAATATTTTCATCATAGCCCTAGAAGAATTGGCCCAAGCTTTGTAGATAGACACTTCTCCGGAAGAAAAGTAAACATGCTTTGATAGAATGCCATGAACTTCTTTGAAGTTGTTGAGCTGAACACACAGAAGAAATTCCTACACAGAATTTCAAAGTCAATCAAAAAAAAAAAAAAAAAAAAATTAGACAAGGAAATTCGCTCTTAATATGATTTGGAAAACTTTGAGTAGCTTTCAATTCTTTGGGCAGCCTCAGCCATGACTTGTTCTTCAACAATTTATCAACACATTACAATCCTTTTTCATATTGCATTGTCAGCAGATATTGCTCATCTGAATCCTAACAAAAGTATTTAATTCTAAACATTCGAAGAATTATGCCTACTTTGCAAACTTGTTACTTATAATTGATGCTTGTTACCTTAAATAACCTCTTTATGGCAGACATTGTGCTTCTAATCCCTACTTCCCCCCCCCCAGCTCTTTACTATATGGAAAATTAGAGCATTCACATGGACCTAATCTTATAGTTCAATAATGCAGTAAAAACTATAGGTATATGGAAAATTAGAATAATCCACATCCTGTATACAGAAAATTTTATTACAAAATTCAGAGCACTAAAATGGAATTTAGAAGACCTTAAACCTCACAATTATTATTGTTCTAGAACGGAAGAGTACTTTGCTCATTAGTGTCAATTGAATTGAATCATTTGGTTTCAAGGGAAAAAAATTGCGTTGGGTTTGCCCTAATAACCTATGGTTGAAATTTTTTTGTTTCTCAAAAAGAAGAAGAAGAAGATGTGCTTTAATTTTTTTCCCCCTATTATCTCCTCTCCTTCACCCCAATCAATGACAAGTATATTTCACCTTCCATGTCAATGAAGACCAAATCAAATACTGATTCAAGAGAAATTTATGGGATTAATTGCAAGAGGAATCATGGGATTTAGGCAATTAATATGCAATTCAAATTATTTTTTGAATTTTATATGAAATTCCATTATAAATATGCCCTTGTAATTTGTTATTAATCAAGTGAGATATAGTCTATTGGCTTTTGGTGGTGTGGATGTAAGTCTTAGTGACTGAAGCACTTAATCTTGTCCATTGTTTCTTTCTTATATTTTCTATATATTCCATACTGTTTCAAATTTCCACATGGTATCATAGCCACTAGCCTGTGGTCACTGGTCAATTGCTTTTTTTCTTTCTCATTTTTTTGTTATTTTGTTCGACCAAACTCATTTCTGTCAATTGCCAAATCAGTTCCCCACCACCCCCCCCCCCCCCCCCGAAAAAAAAAAAAATCACTACTCCCCAGTTCCCAGATCTGTTCAGCATGCGGCACTAGAGCTTGGAACTAGTGCTTATGAGAGGAATCCACGATGCACCAATAATCTTTTACACTTGGCTCTTGGGTGCAATCAATTACTTGTTGCGTAACTATCACATGAGTATTGCAAAGAACACAGTAGCCTTGCGTTTACAACCAACCAGGTCAGATAGATCCCTCAATCTGAAGGTTGGATCTTCAACACTTTTGTAGGGACCTGAAAGCGCTTGCTTAATGCTTATCGACATACCGTACAAGTGCCAACATGTGGTATCAATGGGTGCTGCCATGTCCAAGTAAAATTGCAAGTTGGTGCTCTGCTTTCTTCCTTTATTTCGTTTGTAGGGTATTTTCAATTATGTGTTCCCTATTGCAGCAGTCATTAGTCCCGATGCTAACCAAATCATATTAATCTTCAAAATTAATCCAAAGAACAAAAGAAAAATAATAATGATATTGAGGGTCAAGATCATACATGACCTTGCAATCTTATGTTACAAACAATTAAAAGACACTAAAAAAATACATTAATACATCATGTAACACTCACTGGAATCAGCTAGCCTCACTTTATTAACCTACGAATGCGTCCTTACACCAAAATGATAATACTTCATTGTGTTTGACATGCTAAAACAAGCCTTTGTGCCACATTTTATTAAGTCGCCATACTCAACTAATTTGATGGAAGCCATGAAAGAGTGTAGAACCCCAGTTCATGCATTAGATGAGAAGTGAAATGTCAAGCCTGAACCTTTAAGCTTTTGCTCAGTTATTTGATCTAGACGCATTGCCATTTCAAGTTTAAGATGATTCTTCCAATCTCCAACTTCACCTTTCCTAAAAAATGAGCTATTTTTTAAGGACAAGAAGTTGGTTCCAATTTGCGTGATTCCACTTTTATTCACCTCTAAACTAGACAAGTTCTCAAAACTACATAGGTTTACAATCTTTTGCACCATACCTTTTTGTTCTTCTTCTGACGAAAAAGGGTAACCCATGAATTGAGCTAGTTTCTTTACCCAAGATATAGTGTCATTTTTCAAATCTTCATACTTCAGAAATAGTACCTTCTCAGGTGATTCCAAACTTGCTCTCCAATACCCTAACACATGATCCCAATACGGTCCAAATGCAGAATATCCTTCACAAAAAAACTCAAATGCGTCCTCCAGATGAAGATCTTCCAAGGCTGAGGCATCCATGGCCTTAGGATTCATCTTGGAAACAAAGTGCCAAAGAGACACAAATACATCTTTTGGATCCCTGCATATGTAGACAATTTTACAACCAGAATCTATAATAGATTTTGGCAAGGAAGTGTAGGGAATGTGTGTAGCCAAAAGTGGAACATCTAGATCTAAATTTTGTGGGTTTGAGCGAACTTCAAACTCCAAGAAGTGTACACAATCATGAGCTAGTCTGGTGAGTAAAGGGCTTGCAGGCTCATCAAAATGAGATCGCGTCATAACTGCAAAACTCAAAGCCTTAAGCCAAGTTGTGCCAGATTTTGGAGCACTACTCAAGATCACATTGTTGGGTTGTGGCATGAAGTGGTCTTGAGCCCACAACACTCCTTTTAAACTGTATGCACTCGACCAAAAACCTTCATGCTGGTGGAGATCCGCTACCCAAATACCCTTTCTTTGTGGCGTGGTTGAGATGATCTCTTTGTATTTTTCATGGGTTTTTGGATCAGACCAATGCTCTTCTTGCCCGTCACATGTTGGACCATGGTTCTGGTTCATTTTGGAAGAAGAGAATTCTATTGGTAGAAACTAGAAAGCAAAACTAGCTCGGAATATATTGGAAATGTATACCTAAATGGGAAGCGAGGCCATTAGTATAAATAGTAAGTTAGGTACATCATTTTGCAATTCAAAAAAGTTACTTTATAGATCAGATATAATATCATTGCAATAGTAACAGGCACATGCGCATGCATGTCCTATAAGAATGGGTCAGAGTCTACATTTTCTCTCGAATCAATCAAAGTTTGGCGGCAGAATTCCAAAACAAGTTTTGAGTTTACCGTTAGTCGGCAGAATCAATCGCACAATATAAAGGCTTTTGAATAAAATTTAATCAAGTAATGTCATGTGTCCTCGTTTTTTAATCAAGTAATGGGCAGATAGACCCCATTAGAATCAAATTTAGATCTCATTTCAATCATTTTGAACTACCCTGCTAGACACAAATAAATAATTGTCGTGCATGTGTTTCATGAACCTAACCAATTATTTAGATTATTCGGCATGTGTTTCATGCTGTATAATCTCCTTTCTTTTTGTTGTGTTTTCTACGTTAGGAGGTTTTTTCTACCTAATAAAATTTTCTGTTCATAAAAAAAGAAAAAAAAAAAGCACCTAACCAATTATTTATTTATTTATTTTATCTATACTAAATTGATAACAATGTAATGTTGCATGAGTGTCACATCAATCATTTCTTAAAACTTATCCTATTACCTGCCTCGGCACTACCACTTCGCATGATTCGTAGCCTTGGAGGCCCATGGTCTTTGTTAATCAATTTTATATAGTTACCTGAAGTGCATCCTAGCCTTTCATTTGTATGATCACTAGTTCTTATTTAGATGCTTGTCCCATCAAGGCTTTGCTGGAGGTGATAGAATACACTGCAAGCTGTAAAGGTACTATTCAGGGGTCATTTGACCATTAATGCGACCAGCTGAATTGGTGCAATACATTAAATGTGGAGGTAATGGGTACTTTACCTAGAAACTTCCCCTCTTCTTTACTTGCATGTCTCAAATTCTTTTCTTGGTCTCCAATCTTCCGGCCTAAGTAGCTTATCTACAGTCCTTTGAGGAGTGTTCGCTCCTTAGGCTTGGGCAATCCTTTCCTTGGTTTCAACATCAGGGCTCTTATCAATGTGCTGGGCTAGGGCTGGTGTGAAGTAGGGCCCACTTTCTCCTCAGGTCAAACTTGCCTAGTAAAATTCCTCCTTCGAGCCTCACCCTCCCACATTAACCCCCCAAAACTCCACTCTCTTTGCCATTCGAGGGAGTGGGGTTTTGGTAAGAGGTAGGAGGGTTGGCACGTTCTGAATGTGTTCCCATGTAGAAATGTCTTTTCACTTGTTCAATGCATGTTCTTGACACTTCGGTATCCTTAATGCGGCAGTTAATGCAGCAAGCGGCTATGTGTCCCCTATGTTCTACGGTGTGATGGAGATCCAACGGCTGGGATTTTACCGAATTAATGGATGTGAAAATTAACACTCTCTTTTTACCCTTATATAAAGGGGTGTGAAGATAGCTCCTTTCACTTTGTTGACGCTCATTTTGGAAGAAGCCCAATAGTAGGAAGAAGCCTAACAATATGGGCAAAAAGAGTTAGTAAATTGAGAGAGAAACTATTAAGTCCGAGTGGCAGGAACAAGGAATCATAGGCCCATAAAGTAAATAAATGGGCCTTGAGGAAAGCAAATGGGCCTAAAGGAGCCCAGAGAAAGAGAAGTAGTAAATCCATGGGCATTGAGATGTAGAAAAAAGAATGGGCTACAGCAAGCTCGAAGTAATGAGGTAAGAAAGTAAGGGGTTGATGGCAAGCCCATGAACCCCAAAAGTAAAGGATATGGTAATTGGGCCGAGGAAACCCAAAAGAGTTAGCAAAGGCCCATGGGAATGTAGAATTAGAATGGGTTGAGGATGCCCAAAGAAAGGAAATGGGCCAAGGATGCCTAAGGAGAAAGAAATGAGCTAAGAAAGCCCGTAAACAATTGAATGGGTCAAGAAAGCCCGAAGTAGCATGAATGCAAGCCTAACAATAATATTGGGCCACTGTAATTAAGTAAAAGAAAAGCATACAGCAGGCCCAAAAGAGTCCCAGCAAGCATGGATTAAATAATATCATAGTAGGAATAACAGAATGGCACGGTAGAAATACTAGCAAGCCTACAAAAGGAGCAAAGAACGGGTAAAGAGAAAAAAGCCCACAATTAAGAAAGGCCCAGCCCTTGAAGGAAGCAAGCAATAAAGGATGAAGACTCAGAAACCCGTTCATGCCATAAGAAGTCAAGAATGAGCGGCAGAATGCATAGACAAGCCTTCAGACCATGGCAAACGCATGAGTAGAAGACAAGCTTTCAACATACATAGGAAGTGGAGCACGCGCAAGGCCCATGCACTACCAACCTGTACCTAGCCAATACAAAAGTAGTGGGTCATGGGCCAGAAGTAAGAGAAGGTGTGGTCTGGCGGTGGGGAGAAAGGAAAGCCTATTCTGGAGTTACCGCTCATATTCTTTTGGGGGATGCCCTGTTGGGATGACATATCACCCAAAAAAAGGCAAGATTAGTTGAAATCACTAGGTGTATGCCATGATGGACAAGAAGAGAGAATGTCATGGTAAGCAAGCAAACAAAATAACCTTCTTTGTCTAGTAATGGGAAGTGGTACAGTTAGCACAAATAAGTGGTGGTGGCTGCACAACTGACAAACTAGTGGGGTGGTTGGGAGGAATACCCTAACCAGACAAAAGTGGTTAAAGGCTAAAATGGTAAAAATCCGATCACAACAGGCAGTATATAAAGGACCCTTGCTGTGCATTGTATCATCATCACGACAATAGTAATCACTAGGAGAGAATCACTACAATATTACATGGGTAAGCACTGAGAAAGAGAAAAAACGAGAGAGAAAGAAAAAGTAGCAAAATAGAGAAAGAGGAAAGAAAGAATCAGAGGAGAAATAAAGAGTGTAGAACAGTAGGCATGCACCAATAGGCTAATCTCTTCTCTCCTTCTAAAAGCCTACCCTCTGTTAAGGATAAAGAACTCGTTTGGGCACAAGCCATTCAGGCCCGTTCCCTCAAAGTGGATAATTTCTACGATAGGATAGGTGAGTTGCAATTGGACCGGTCCTAACTCTCTTATTTAGAACACTTGGGCCCAGTGCAGTAGGAAGCAGCCCAGCCCAAAATCACAAAAGGCTCACCACACACTTTTAGAGAAAATCACTTGTCCCTCAAAGAGTTTGCCCGAGGAGTCCAGCTTTCTACTCTTGTAAGTTACCTCAAGTTCATACTTAGGATATAATTCCCCTTTTTCTATTATTATATTTTTTTTTGTTCTTTCACTTTTTAGGATGGGTAGGTTTGCTAGCTTAGTGAATACTCCCAAGAATAGGGAAACCTTCAAGGCTAGATACAATATTCTTGCTAGGGTCGAGTTAGAACATTGTTGTTTAGGGGAGTGGTACACCAAGAGACCAACTGGGGCCATAGTCATCCTCATGATCGCCTTCATAGAAGGCGGAATGGAGATTCCCATAGGTAGGATAATGAGGGATTTCCTGATCCTCTATAGACTATGCCTCACCTAGTGCTCCCCAAACCTATTTAGGATATTAGGCAGTGTAAAATAGCTTAAACAGAAAGATGGGTGTCAACCTATCTCATCAGAATGTCAACTGGGTGCACAGGTGACATTGTGATGAGAATTCTATTGGTAGAAACTAGAAAAGCAAAACTTGCTCGAAATCTATTGGAAATTTATACGTACCTAAATGGGAAGCAAGGCCATTACTACTATAAATAGTAAGTTAGTTATCATTTTGCTTTTCAAAAGTAATTTCATTGCAATAATAATAGGATGTAGGCACATGCATGTCCTGCAATATACCCAAAAACGTACTAGCTATAAGAATGATTCAGAGTCTACGTTTTCTCTCGAATCAATCAAAGTTTGTCAGCAGAATTCCAAAACAATTTCTGAGTTTCCGGGCCCCAAACAATATAAAAGTTTTTGGATAAGGTCACGTGTCGTCTAGTAATGGGTACATATATTATTATTCACCTTGAAGGCCAACCTGCCACACTATAGTGCTACCCCATTAGAATCAAATTTAGGTCTCATAATTCAATCATTTTGAACTACCCTCCGCGACACATGCAGATAATTGTTGTGCTTGTGCATGATATCTTTGATGCACCTAACCAATTAATTCAAGCGACCTCACAATACAATATGGATATGAGTAAAATTACAAGTTGGTAATCACCACTCTCCATTCTTTCATTTTATTGTTTTTAAAGGATTATTAATTGCAGAGGTCATTAATCTTGATGTAGTCTAGATCATATCAATCTTCAAAATTAAGCCATACAACAAAAGAGAAAGAAAAAAAGAAAAAAGAAAAAGAGAAAGTAAACAGAACAATAATGACGTTGAGGATTACACATGACCTTGCAATTATTTCAAGTTTAATCAAACCATTCGTCATAGTGTTAATTTGACATGCTAAATCAAGCCTTGATGCCATTTTTTATTTAGTTTCCATACTCTAAACTGTTTTGATACTGAGTACTGTAGATTCATCCTTTAGATGAGACCTGCAATGTCAAGCCAGAACCACTTAGCTTTTGCTCAGTTATTTGATCAAGTCGCATTGCCATTGTAGGTGTAAGATGATTCTTCCAATCTCCAACTTTGCCACTCCTAAAAAGGGCGTTGGTTTTGGCTTTTGACACAATGGCTCCAACTTGTATGTTTCCACTTGTATTCACCTCCAAACTAGATAGCTTCTCAAAACTACATAGGTTTATGGTATTTTGTACCACACTTTCTCTTCTTCCTTCAATGAGAAAGGGTAACCTATGAACTGAGCAATTTCTTTTACCCAATATATTGTCTCAATCTTTAGATCTTCATACTTTAGAAATAGTATTCTCTAGTGATTCCAAACTTGCTTTCCAATATCCTAACACATGATCCTCCCAATATGGTCCAAAAATAGATAATCCTTCACAAAAGAACTCAAACGCATCTCGCAAATGAATTTCTTTCATGGGTGAGGCTTCCATGCCCTTAGGACTTAGCTTGTTAGAAAAGTGCCATAGAGAGACAAATACATCCTTTGGATCCCTGCATATGTAAACAATTTTACAACTAGAATTTATAACGGATTTTGGCAAGGAATTGTAAGGAATGTGTGTAGCCACAAGTGGAACATCTAGATCCAATTTTTGTGAATTTGAGCTAAGTTTGAACTCCAAATAAGGTACACAATCATGAGCCAGTCTGGTAAGGGGCTTGTAGACTCGTTGAAATGGAATCGGGTCATAATGGCAAAACTTAGTGCCTTAAGCCATGTTGTGCCGGATTTCGGAGCACTACTCAAAATCACATCATTAGGTTGAGGTGTGAACTGGTCTTGAACTGACAAGATCCCTCTTAAGTCGTGTGCACCGCACCAAAAACCTTCATATTGGTAGAGATCCACAACCCAACCACCGTTTCTTCTTGGGATGGCAGAAATGATCTCTTTGTATTTGTTATGGATTTTTGGATCAGACTTACACTATTCCTTCTCGTTACTTTTTGAACCAAAGTTCATTTTGAAAGAGAAGAGGAGTCAATTGGTAGAAAGCAAAACTAACTAGGTATATATTGAAAATGTAAACCTGAATGGGGAAGAAAGCCATTGCCATAAAAAGCAAGTTGAGTTCATCATTTGCTTTTCAAGTTTGCCATTTCAGAGGATAGGGTCATTAAAAAGTTTCACACCTTCACTCAAACTAATTAATTTGCAATAATAGGCACATGGCTCCTGCCACTTGCATTGCCCACAAATGGCTCTACTAGCTATAACATGTGCCTCTTCTGAATTTAAAGATGGCAAAAGATTAACCCAATGATTTGTCACCAAGCTCAAAATGTCTCAAAAAGTGATTTAATCGTGAAAGATTAGAAAAAATTTTGTGAATTTATTGCATGAAATTAGTGTCTCGCTCTCACAGCAGATGGGAGTTACTCACCTATTATACGTAGCCTTAAAAAATAAACACCAAACCATATTTAAGAAGATTAATATCATCCTAACAACCTAGAAGAGCTAACCTATCCTGTGCTTAGTAGCCTTAATTATTAAGCTGAAGGATAACAAGATAACACCTAACACCTAACACCACCAAATAATAACAATCCTTTGCGAAGATGCCAACCGGTGGTGACGAAACCAAGAATTTGTTTTGGGGGACCAAAACTTGAACAAAAATTCTTTGATCATTCAAGAATAAGAAATAGAAAAAATATACAAACAAAATAAAGATACAAATAGGAGTTTGATATATCAAAATGGAATTGGACGTTCCTTTATATCATTTTTCTGTATGAAATTTTGTTACAATTTTCCTTTTGATATATAAAATTGAAAAGTCTGTTAAAATATCAATTTTCATTTAGTTGTGAATCTTTGTTTTGATAATATTAATGATTAATATTTGTTTCATAGTCACAACAATAAGAATTAGAATGATAAGTACAAAATACAATAACTCTAAACAAATTGGCTTTTTTATTTTTTATCATCTAGTATTTAGTAGCCATTGAAACAATGAAATATATATATATATATATATATATATATATACTATATTATGCTAATTATGGTGAGGTTTCATGCATTTTAAACAGTATATATAATTTCCATGATTTGTGAATTCTTGCGGATAAAACTTGTTTACTAACAAAAAAAATATCATCACTTCTAAAAAAAAAAAAATTTTGATGCACCTCTCAAAGATCAAGAACTGAATTAAAAATAAACTACTATATTCTAAAAACTAAATCTCTCTCAAAAAAAAAAAAATTCTAAAAACTAAATAAAAAAAACTTAATTATATGTTCACTAAACTGATTATTTGATCTTTGTAGTTGAGAACTAATTGTAGCATAAAAATATATAATTGATAGTGATGCTCAATTGTAAAGTCATCTAAAATAAATTTGAAATAATTGTTTTAGTGGCGTTAGGCAACATGATAGCACCAAAATTTCGAAGACTCAAACTTTTAATTTTGGGCCCCAAGTAAGTCAATTATGTAAAATTCATACGAAACATATAGTTATAATAGTTCGAATTTGGTAAGAATGTGGTGTAAAACCTATATTTTATACCATCTAATAAAAGATTGTCACATCACCTTTTTATTTAAAACTCAATACATCATACAACAAATAATAACAACTCAATAAAATCACAGTTAAGTTAGATTTTCAAATGTGAATTAGAATTGATTGAGTGTGGTTATATCTATTTTTTAATATGAAATATGATGATGTGACTTGTTGAGATTAGATAGGTAAAATTTGGGTTTTACATCACATCCTTATTAAATTTAATCTCTGGTTATAATACATACATCATTTGCACTTTTTCTTAGCTGAGAATTTATTTCATTGGATTTTTTTTAGTTAGTTGAAAAAATATTTTTATATTTGTTTTGGTATAGGGCGCTCTATGCCACATATATGATTTGGGTTTTTGAAGGCTCATTTTCAATTTCGAAATTGATGCCAATTGTTATTAAAAAGAAAAGAAGAAGAAGAAGAAATTGATGCCATATGGCCCATTCCAAAACCCATATATATATGTGGCCATATGGCCCATTCTCTAAGCCATATATATGTGGCCATAAGGCCCGTTCCAAAACAAAAACAAAATTTATTTTTTACTAACAAAACTAAAACAAATATCTTATATAAAAAAAATCTCCATTCCAAAAAATGCAAATAACATATGCATTAAACTATGTTTTATATGACATTGGTAGTTGGCACACGGGAACTATAATTAAAAGTTTTGTACTTTGAGATTTGAGTTTTTTTTTTTTTTTTTTTGGGTGATATTTTTTAATAGTTGAAGGAGAAGTGATTCAAATCCTAAACGTTTTAGTTAAAAACACCAGGATTTGAGTGTTGTTGTACTATTTAACTCCACTAGTACTTAAAGGATTGTTTTGGTATTTTTATTTTATTTTATTTTATTGCTATCAATAAAATAACTTACAATTGAGAATCATTATTGATTATATATTTTTTAAACTATATACAATAAATTCTCAATTACTAGAATTTAAATATCAATTAGTGAATATATAGTAAAGTTCCTTATTCTTAACTCAATTTTAAATTATGAAAAGCATGTAAATCTTTTTAGAATCAACCATATTTATTTGTGAGTAAACAAATTTTATCTGTAAGAATTCATAAATCATAAAAAACTATTGTTGAAAAGAAATGAGGTTACACATTTTTCAAACCCACCCCACATAACATGCATGTATGTTAGGCGGGAATTAAACCCATTAAATAAGTTGATTAGCTTGATTAAATAAGGATGATACCCACTAATGGGCAATCCAATTAAACAAGTTTGGCCAAGTTCAATCCATTTCATTGCAACTTAAACCAAGACATCCATAGTCTAAATAATCCTCATCTATTCTAATTATCAAATTAAAAATTTTAAAAAAAATTGGTTTCAAATTTTTTTTTTTTAAATTCATATTACTGACGTGCCAAAAATTTAGCCTTTGGCGGAAACTATAAAGTGTTACTTTAGACAGAGGGAAAAGTGCACAAACCTTATCTTCTTCGGTTTAGAGTGAGAGACAGTGCAATGGCCGCAGCCACAGCAAGTCATTTGCTGATGCCTCCAATACGATGCTCTGATTCAAACCCAACAAGACGCGGTTTTGGAACCAAAAACAACACCAACAAGGTACCCACGTATGTATTATATCTATACATACCTATGTGTTTTCAGCTATCTATATGTGTATATGTGTCTGAGCTACAATTTTCTTTTGTTCTCTGTTTGGTTGCTAATAAAATGTTGGAAAAGTAAAGAAAAGATTGATACTTTCTTTTTAAGGTTATTTTTGTAATGGGTTTTCTCAGCAATGACTTGGGAATAATAGGAAATGAAGGACCCACTGTTTTCTTTGATCTTTCTATTTGGTTGCCAGGAAAAAGTGGAGGAAAGAAAGCAAAGTTTTTGGCCAAAAGATTTGTGCTTTCTGTTGTAATTTTTTTTTTTTTTATAATTGGGCTCTCTCGGCAGTGAAGTGTGCATAATAGTAACACAATGTACTGACTTGTTCAATCCTTATTTGAGAGTTTTCTTGCATTACTTGTTTGATTACTGAGAAAATGTAGGAAAAAGTATGGAGTCTTTCCGTTAATTGTTGTTTCATAGCCATAGAGAAAGTAAATACTTACTAACTTAGGGAAATTCTGAAAAAAGGAGAGAAATTAAAAATATTCCTAATATTATTCTAAAGCTATATATTTAAATGCTTTCTAATATGTCTTTATGGTTAATTTGTTGATTGGTTTGCTCATCAATGAAATGGTCATAATGGAGACCTTATATTCTGACATGTGAATTGTAAATAGTCAGTTGCACCTGTATGATAGCAATGCTTTCATCATGTCGTAATCACTGTTTTTGCCTGGTGCAGGAAATCAACAACTAAGCAATCTGGTCCTGTACCTACTCGTAAGTGTGGATAGTTTTCCCCTCAATTTAGGAAAATTATTCATATATTTGTTTATTTGAACTTTGTACACTACAATTGTCCAAATTTAATCTTTTATTGTTCAGAACATTTTGCACAAAAATGTTTGAGTCGTGAATGTTGCCCTTGATTCTTTGTGTACCTCTGTATGTGTAAAAAAGGAGGGAAAAAAGGGTTTGGGGGATAGGACATTTTAATCCATCAGTCTTCTTTAAACTTGGATTTTGGTTTGTATTTTGCTCTAGTAAATGTTCAAGGTGTCAATTTTTTTTTGTCTTCAACATGTTTTAAATAAAATAATCATTTCAACCTTTTTTTTTTTAAAAAAAAAAAAAAAAAAATTTATTGCAGTTATCTGATCATATGCATAGTCTTGAGGCTGCTTAAAGCATTTATAAAGATCTCTCAACTAATACTTCTGCTTTGAAAAACTTGTGGTGGGCTCTGAAACTTAAAAAAAAAAAAAAAAAAAAAAAAAAAAAAAAAAAAAAAAAAAAAAAAAAAAATTTTGTTAACTTTGGGGCAATAGGCCTGTATAGCACACATGGGCTTCCAAAACCTGATACTTCTCTTGATATTGCTTCTTGTTTCCCATTATGCTGGTCTTCTCACAATTTTCTTTGCATGTTTGCCGTGATATTGCATGGCCACTTGTAGTTTTGGACATGCTTGTGGTTTGTAAGATTAGACAGCATCATCCTCTTAAGTTATATAAATCCTTTTAATCAAATTATTTAATGAATTTGGACCCTCATGTAACTTTCCTAGATTTGTTCTGTTTATATTCTACTGGTCTTTACTGCATTAACCTTACCACAAGTTTTCATTGTAGAGGCACCTGGTTTAAGTTCTCGATTTGATGGGAAATCGAAGAATAATTCTTTGGACCTTCAGTTTGAGGAACGGTTGGAAGCAGTTAGAAGGTATATTGTGTTATGTTTCTTTCCCATGAGCTTCTCACATGTCCTTACTTGAAAATAATGAAGTGAGATCAGGTCAAACTAGAAAATCATTCATTAGGTTTAGGAAATATCAGGCTTGAATTAATGATTTTTTCTACCAACATCAATGTGACACTCTATCCATGAAGAGAAATCTTTTTCCTCATTCAGTTGAAGAAAGGAAATAAAACAATTTGCCTCATTTCAGGTTTCATACTTACATGTCAGTTTGATTAAATTGTATTTAATATCCTGGATGATGGAAGGTTAGGTTAGAGTATGTTACTTTCTCATGATATTGCAGGCTTTTTCACTAAAAGATTACTTTAGCTTTTCCTGAAGTATTGAAAATTAATAAGCTTAGTAATAGTTTAAAACATATGAATATACATAGTGATGTCGCGGAAGCCTGAAGAAAGCACACACAATACTTTCTTAGATGGAACAGAAACTAAAATGTTAGCTTTTGGTCATAAACATCGAATCCATAAGGGGTCCCTTGAATTCACAAGGTGATAGGTTTGGAATCCACCAGAGAAAACTTTGAATTTTATTAATAATAGTTTTTTTGCCTCTGGAGGCTACATAGCATATAAATACTAAAAAGACAAAACTCTAGGATGACTAGGAAAACATTCAAAACCCTATATCGCGCTAATCATTAGATTAGGTGGCAAAGTATCAATTTTTACCAAAATTGAGTTAAATGCAAAATCATAAACTACGAACCTTAAAGGTTGTTCCAAAACAAGCGAGACCTTATTATGAATTTTGAGCAAAAAGTTATTAAAGAAACAAAAATTACTAAAAATAGAAAAATCGTTGTTTTTGGAGCCTTAAAGGAGGAATTCACCAAAGTTAAGGTGCACCTTGTGGCAAGGTGATGACTTTTGATCAAAAGACAGTTTCCCTTCAGCTAGCCAAATTTCATGCAATTTTGACAACTTTGCCCCGATGATTTCTACTTGTGCATTTTGGTCTTGCGTCGTGATTTCAGCCGCCCTTACTACTCCAGGAAAGCCTGTGCTGTCTGTTCTACATCACATAGACTTTTGTAAATATTAATAATAAGTCATAAACACAAGTGATTGTATTTTTCTGTTATATTGTAGCTTGGTAAGTCATATGGAATGGCTGCAGTGTTGCAAGAACCTGCTATCTGGAAAACTGACTATGATGGTCATAAATCAGTATAGCACCTATCAGCCAGGTCTTCTTATATTAACCATACACTGAATTGAAGCCTCTAAGTTATTGAAAATGAGACGGAAAATGAGGTGATTATCTCTTAGTACACTGCTTAGTCATGAGGAAATCATGGTCTTTACTCTTTATTGCTTCTTAGATCAACTGGGTACCCCTCTGCGCTTGATTTGGAGCTGTTGGCAGGGGTGAATTGCCCCTGCTTTTAAGAGAGAGTGGCCAATTCATCTTATTAAGTTTTCCTATCTTAAAAGCATTTTTGCAACCCTTGCAAGAGAGTGGCCATTACAGCTAGTTGTATGAATTTTTCTCTGTGCATCATTTTTGGAATAATTATTCATGACTATGGCATTCTGTATGCTTCTCAGGTCAGCGCTTGAGAAGAAAAAAGAAGATGATGAAAAAGACTTTGGAGCAATTGACTATGATGCACCAGTTGAGGCAGAGAAGAAAACGATTGGACTTGGTACACAGGTAAAATTTTCAGCTGTTTGTGCTTTTCTCACCTGTAAAATGATATGATTGACATCATCTTCAACAGTATATATATCACTAATTCAATTTTGATATGACCAGATTGGGGTAGGTGTAGCTGTCTTGGTCTTTGGTTTGGTTTTTGCTCTTGGAGACTTTCTTCCCTCAGGAAGGTATGGCATAGTAAGTGAAAGGTTCTTCTATCCTGTACCAATTTTCGATCAATCATTTCTGTTGTTGTTTCCATTGTATCTAGCTGTTACTACTTTGTCTCATCTGATAAACTTATCTTTTTTCTTTTAAAAAATAACAGTTCAGTCTGGCTTTTGCTGGGGCATAAAAAGGCCAAGTGTTAAAACCTTAATTTAAAGCCAATTGATACAACATTCCATACCTTGAACGTAAAAATCATTACTATGGTTCATAATAGTATTTGTAGTTTTCAAAGGCATATATCATTGAAGACTACCACCAGCCAAAAATTGGGAACATAACATTTCGTTGGGGACCCTGGAGCTCTACTGGAACTATTCAAATATGAAAATTTCAAATTTATTTATTTTATGTTTTAATCTCATTTCCTCAAAACTACTATTTGATCTATCCATAGTATTACTGTTGTTGATTTATTCTGTCTTAACTGTTTCTCCTCCCCCTCAACCCTCATAATAATATTTCATTGGTTGCAATTTCTGGAGGCATGGTTTGATTTTGAGATGACCTTCAATTTTCCAGTGTTAGTCCCACTGAGGATGGCGCTGTGGTCAATAATAAACTGTCGGAAGAAGAGAAAGCTACTCTTCAGGTAATGTTGGAAATCTCTAATAATTTTTACTCTTGAGTAACTTATCAAGAAAAGAAAAATTTACTCTTGAGTAGTATTCTTGGAAATTGCTCACAGGAACTTAGAAGTACTAAGCAAGTTATAGCTTTTAGTTTTAGTTTAGGAGATAGTTACCAGAATGCATATGAACAATTATTATTATTATTATTTTGATAGGTAACGTAAAGTTTTATTAAATAAAAGAAAACAGCCAACCCGAGTACACAGAAGTTTCATAATGAACAATTATTTTTTGAATTGCTTTGTTTTTTGGGGCAATAATTTTAATTCCTACTTTAAAAGATAATGTCATTCATGTCATAGTAAGTTTCATAATGATAGTGGTTAATCTACACAGAATTATGGCTTATTTAGTGTCACCAAGGGTGATCCTCCAATTCTGAGCTGGTTTATTATGTAGTTTTGTATTACATGTGCATTTATTTTACAGCAATTTATTCATCTATTAATTTACTTTTGGCTGATCGTATTTGTTTTTCTGCAATGTCTTTGGATGAAATCAGGAAAGATTAATCATGTACATTTAATTCTTGATATGTGGCAGACTAGGCTGAAAGATTATGAGGCAACGCTAACTAACTCCCCAAAAGATCCAATTGCTCTTGAAGTGAGTCTTTCATTGTTCTGCAGGATACCAGTTCTGTTTCTTTGTTACTGTATGCTGATATCACTGAAAATAGAAATGTACTTGTGCTGGTTTGACTGAATTATTGCTACATGTTTATTTTATTGTTATATGAAACATATTTCAGTGTCGTCCATATGTGTAATTAGCTTTGGAACTAGACTTAAAGGAGTCATTTCATCTTTCAAGAAGGAAAAAAGAAGGGATTGTATTCAATTATGCTGCTGATTCTTTTAGTTAATGCTGGTTGAAACGTGCAAATAGAAGAAATTGTCTTAGTCCAATTGCCTGTCCTATAGTCAGGTTAAGAGCATGAACCTAATCTGATGGATTTGGTGGCTTTCAATCTAGACCAAAACGCTAACCTAATTATGTTAAAAAGCTTTTAAAGTAAATTTACACCCACAAGCATGTGTGCATTCACACACACACACGCAGAGAGGGGGAGAGAGAGCAATCTACTTGAAAAATTATAAGATTCTCTTTTTTGGTTTCATGTTGGTCATATTTGGGAGCCAACTAAAACCAATCAACCCAAATTTATCTGTTGGATAACAAGAATTTGGAGCTTGGGGATCTTGATTTAGTAGATTGCATTTTTATTACTAGAAGGGGAACACAGAAATTTTATGACATGAGCTTTCAAAAAAAAAAAAAAGCAATTGAAAAGGTGTGATTAACCTTAATCATCTTATGGTATCAACATGCACATGCAACATATAGAGGACACAATGAACAAGTGTGAATTCCATTGACCCTGTTAAAATAATATTTATTTAATTAAATTCATCATTTCCTATCAATGTAAGCTTTTGGGACAAGTGGTAGTTTATCAATGTATCATGGCAAATGATTCTAAGTTTAAACCCCATCTCCACTTTACCTCTCATTTAAAAGTTTCATATGCAATTTTTCCCTAAAAAAGTCCTAGAACAAATATATTCTTAATCTACTAGGTAATTATTTAATTATTTTTCTGGTTCCATCATTATTTTTATAAATATTTTACTTCCTATCCCAATTTGATGGAATTGGTAGGGAGCTGCAGTGACATTGACAGAATTGGGAGAATATACTCGAGCTGTCTCTGTGCTTCAGGACTTGACTAAGGTATTTTCATGCTCCATGTTCGAAGTTTTATGAATTTTATGTACAATAAAGTGGACATGGAGCTTTAACCATGCTTCCAAGATAATAGTTTTTCAATTGATCTATTGACTTTTGTGCTCCACAGGTGAAACCAAGTGACCTTGATGTTTACCGTTTGCTTGGAGAAGTCAAATATGAACTCAAAGATTATGACGGGAGTGCAGCTGCATTTAAGATTTCAGATATGGTAAGTCTTCCTCAGATTTGCAGGATAATGTTCTGCTTGTTGCTGGTTTAGACCGCCGTGTGCACTGAACATGGGGATTTTTTGCCATTTAACATGATTTTCTTAACAATTTTGTTAGTTGGTAAATTTTTGAAACTATTTTGTAAACTAGTATCTCGAGGCTCTGAAACTCGAGTTCAATGAAGGAACTCTAAGACTCGAGTTCCAGGAGGTGGCAAAACTGATGTGGATAAAAAATCCATGTGGAACTCGAGTCTCCAAGAACTCAAGTTCCACAAAGGAAAAAAATTCTCAAAGGCTGAGAAAGTTCATGCCTCCCATTCACGTGTCCCACCATTAAATGGGACGACCCATCAAAACAAATTCACCAAAGCAACAACAAATCAATAGCTAGAGCCTAGAGGTTTGTTCTGCTTCATGCTTCAGCTTTCTTGGTCCCCCATCCCAACCATCAGATCTGAAACAGCATCCCAACCACGTACATCATCTTTTCTTGTATTATTTCTAGGGATGCTTTGTAGGAACTCGAGTTCCACATGGATTTTTAGTCCACCTCAGCTTTTCCACCACTTTGAACTCGAGTCTCAAAGACTTGAGTTCCTTCATTGAACTCGAGGCTTTAAGACTCGAGATGCTACTTAACAAGATAGCTTGCAAAACTTGTCAACTAACGAAATTTGCTTGACTTTGGTATGCTAAATAATGAGCTCACCTTTATTAGCATTGGTGCTCGTAACTTAACATTGGTGTTTGACTGTGTGCTCTCAGCCTCTCACCAACCAGGGCATGCGATTTACAGGTTGTTGGTTGTATGCATCTATGAGGATTATTCTCAAATCAAATCAGTCAGGACGCCTATAATTAAGTATTTTCTTCAATCATAGATTACGGTTTCCTAGATTTTGGGATTTGTTGATTAGAACTTAGAAGGATAGCCTAAGGACTATGAAGGGTTAGGAATTGAAAAGTCATACGAAAAATCAACTAAGAGGATGCAGGTGACCAATCTAAGCCCCAAATGACAGACACTGATACCTAAATTTGATGTTGTTTTTATGTCATTATAAATATTTCGCAGATAACCTTTTATTTTATATTAAATTTGATTTGCATTGTATGAAGAGGAAGCATGTGAAATTGATAATCACATTATATACAATTGATAGGAATTGCAGGAAGCAGAATAAGAGCTATTATTTTATTATTAGTTGATAAATGTTTGCGCTGATGATTACTTAATAAAAATATTTGAAGTCTTCATATACCTAACAGGTGTCTAAAGAGATCAACTTTGAAGTACTGCGTGGCCTTACAAATTCATTACTTGCTGCTAAGAAACCAGATGAGGTTTGTCATCATGCTATTAGGTTGAATGCTCCACAATTCAAAACTTTTTTGAAAGAGCCTCTTGTTTTAATTCTTAGCCATTGATACAAACAGATAGGAGCTGATTTTTTTTATTATTTTAGGGGTATTTCTCTAATTCATAAACTTATGGAATTGGTTGTAGATTTGCTTTATTGGGTTATAATATTATTGATTAATTATGTTATAGGGTTTTTTAATTTGAGTTTGCAATAGTAATTTAGTTTGTGCTTAGTAAAAGTCCATATATTCCAAGTTCCATAAGGTTTAGGTTAAACCTCTATACCCCATTTAACCCATCATCAAAAAGCTATGGAGCAACCCCAAAATACCAAAACTATTCTTGGGTTACTGTTCACAGCCCAAAAACTTTTTCTCTCTTCCCTTTTTACATCCAAATCGGATCCCTTTTCTTATTCTGTTAGAGACCCTAAAATACGTAACTGTTACCAACCTTTTCCAACCAGAAAATCCTTCAACAATTGTTTTGGTTTCCAACAACCTAAATGACAAAATCTTTTTAACCCAAATCAATATTTCAAGGCTTAAGACCTGAATCATCATTTCTTGTTCTTTTTTTTTTTTTTTTTTTTTTTCAAACTTTTGGTTACCAAAACCTGTCAAGAAACTAAACAAAAGGCTGACAACAGCTTTGTTCTATGTCAGCCATCTTTCAGCTATTCAAGTGGTGGAATATGTTGTATTCACTTATTTGAACTCACCCAAACTGTTGGACACATAGCCCAGCTACTGGATAGCTGAGTTGATCTTGATTTCATGATATTACTACTCTGACTTCAATTCATGTTCAGGACTTGCATAAATGTACAGATGTTTATTTTTCTCTAATAGAAACTTTTATATTGATTTCTTACGCCAATGAGCTCTAGCATAATCAGCACCTTTTTCCCTTATAAGTTTTAGGTGGAGGGTAAGGTTGTAGGTTCAAGACCCATTGACTGTGTGTGTAACTTACCAATCAAAATATGCACACACACAACACACACCAAATTAACTTATAATAATTTCTAAAACTTTCTGGTTATTAATTAATGCCATATGTAAGATTAGATCTTCAATCTAGGTTCACTTAACATTTTGTCTTAGTTATGTCCTAAATTGATAGGAATTTGTACATATATGAGAGCAGATTCTATTTTAAAAATGAAAAATATTATTTAATTTTTGTCATGTGATCATCACTGCCCAGCCTTGCAGTCAACTGACTGGGTCCTTTGAATTTGGCTTGTATCGATTTTCCACATAATATACACTTATGTAGAAAAGAGAGCTAAAACTAGCTTGCTTTACTTAAACTCAGGTGTGGAGCTCCTTATCTCCTTTTTGGATCCCAAAAGCATCGTTATAGAGATTCTTAAGTCAATTACTTAGAATCCAGGCATATTATTGTCATCTCATGAACAGTTACATGTAACAGCCTGTTAGACAAGCATATCTGCAAGCAATTACAATTTCATTTTTCTTTTCTTTTCTTTTTAATGCAGGCTGTTCAATTTCTCCTGGGCTCTCGAGAACGACTGAATTCTCAGAACTCTAATAGTAAGGTTGAAGAGACAAATTCGCAACAGGTGGACCCTGTTCAAGTGAGTTGTAGTTTCTCAATCACAGATTACACTTCTAAGATTCCAAAATTACAAAAGTAAAAGGAAAAGGGAGGTTTTTAAGCATCATAAAGCAGCAACTTGAAGGAAATTTGATTATGATTTGGGTGTAGCCTTTTAAAATATGTTGCATCATTATTGATTTGCCTTTCAGGGAGTGTTCTAGAGAACTTACAATACTAAGGTTTTAGCCCTTCAGATTCACTAAAGCATTACATTTGTTCAACCAATGAAAATGACTTTGGTTTTATGTGGATAATGTTTTTAGAAAGCATGCCTTCACAAAAATGCTGTCATCATCACTTTTAATACTTATGGAGTAATAATAAGATACCATATATATGACAATAATAAGTCATATATGTGAAACAGCATTTATGCATTCAATTTTTTACATTAGTTTTCTTTGTTAAATGCAGCCAAGAATCTTGTTATTATGTGATCATGTTTTTAGTTTATAATACTTACTAATTAGCAAGTGAAAGGCTACTGAATAACAAAGGAGTAAGACCAAGTCATCAACCCTATTATTAAAACAAAAAATTGATTATTACTCTTTTATTTTCAAAAACTCATCTATAGTAAGATCCGAATTCTTTTCCATTGGGTGCCTCATCAGAAGTGAGGTCCTTTGGGGCTGTGACAAGGGCTCAAAACCTCTGTTTATTTTAACTAAAGAAGCAGCCTCAGGAATGATATCATTGAAAATGTATAATAATAATGGTATTCAAATTTGATTCTCAAAAAAAGAAATACTAATGATATTAAAATTTTAAAATAGTATGGGGAAAGACGACATTTCACCTCCTCTCTTATTCTCTCTATAAAGAAAGCCTTAATAGCTGTGGGAGAAAAAAAAAAAAAAAAAAAAAAAGGGAATGCATCTCAATCTTTTTTATTTGACATTTTGTATTATTTGTGTACAGACAAGTTAGCTACTTTCTCTAATTTTCTGCTTTCTCTTTGTTTGTCACTCCAATCTAATTTGAAAGCTTGCAAAAGGAATTCTTTTTAACCTATTCTAGAAAATAAATCTAGAGCTCCTTTATATGAGATGTTCAAACATGCCTTTCCTTTTTTATATTTGTTGTATCCTCAATTTTAAAATCCTTTTTTCCATGGATATATAAGAGTACATGTGAAAAAAATCTCAAGAATACATGCACCAAATTAAGATGATAGCTGAATCTTTCAGGTTCCTTAATGTTTTTTTTATTTAAAATTTTGACAATTTTTTTTTAATGTTTTTCATCATCAGACATCCTTTAATTGCTTTCTCTTAAATGAAATCTGATTTTCAGTGGCTTTTTTCTTGGCTGTCTTTTGCCATTTTTTTCTTTGCAATGAGATTTATTTCAGGTTGAATTACTTCTTGGTAAAGCATATTCAGATTGGGGCCATATCAGTGATGCTGTATCTGTTTACGACCGCCTCATCTCTAGTCACCCAGACGACTTCCGTGGTTACTTAGCTAAGGTTCCTCTCTCTCTCTCTCTCTCTCTCATTTATGCAATGAATGTTCTGGCCAGATAGCTTGGAATGTTTGTTAATTTAGAACTAAGATGAAAATTATTTTTTACCAATACACCAGCATATCTCATCAAAATATGCCAATACCAGGTACAAAATGTATATGATAATGAACAAAGTAGTCGGTTATAAAGATCTCAATGTATGAAACCTTTGCATTGCTAGACACTTTAGTGAAGAAAAAAAAATTATATATATATATATATAGTTAGTAGTATGTGGTTAAATGATTAAATTTACAATATCCCAATAGCTTAAACTTTTGGAACAATTGATAATTTAACATGGTATCAAAGTAGGAGGTTCTGAGTTCGATTCATGTCCCCTTCACTCTACCTCCCATTTAAAATCCCATATGTTGTGCCTCACCTATTAAAAGAGAGTTTGAGCCCACATGTGAAGGAGAGTGTTAGAAGTATATGGTTAAATAATTAAATTTACCATATTCTAATAGTTTAAACTTTTGGGACAATCGGTAATTTAACATCTATATTAGTAGTCATTTTGCAACTTCGCCATGTTATCAACTTTGCCATGTTATCTAATTACATTTCTGAAAGGAATATTTCATCAAGATTGTTTGAAATTTTAGTTTCATTTTTTTTTTTTTTTATTGAGGGGAAAAACCCTAGATCCTAGTGTAGATTTTGTGTGTGTGTTGTGCATGTATGCTGTATAGCATATGGTAAAAATGGGGTATTAGTAGTATTACAAGAATCTCACTAATAGGAGTTCTCTCTATGAATCTTCATTACTGGCTGTTCCTGCAAAATTAATCATGAAGCTTTTTAATTAAAATGGTGCGTATGTCTTTCCAAACTGGTAAAACATCCATGGTGATTTTTTATTTATTTATATTTTATTAAAACAAAATTAGTACTTTGAGTGCATGTAGATACAGGTAAATACATATTTAAATAACGCACATGCACTATCCACTCTATTCTAATTGTTAAGTATTCTTTTATAAATCCTGGGATCATGGGAATTGTTTCTGGATACTATATCTAAGAATAATTATGTGTTCATGCTTCTTTCTGATTTGTGTGACTACTGTTCGAATAATGCATGATATGAGAGAATAGAATCTTTCAAGAATATGGAGGAAATTGCCAATGGAAAAATAAGAACTGGTTACTGATTGAATGGAGTGCACAGTCCAAAAAATGCATGCAAAATGGTTACTGACATTGTTCTTCACAATGCATCATTGATCTTTATTGGTTTTGATTCCCTCTTTCCCACTGGTTGATGGTTATGCTTCTAGTTTACATATTTTGAGATGAACTGAACTTGCATATAAATTTTATCGGTATTATTCTTCTGCAGGGAGTCATTTTGAAAGAAAACGGTAAAGTTGGAGATGCAGAGAGGATGTTTATTCAGGTGAGTATCTGAATATTTATTGGCATATGCATGTATATGGAAATTCATGTACACATGTATGTATGCATCGATAATAGTGTCTTTTGAAATGCATATATGTATATTTATGTGTCAATATACATGTAATCATGTATGTGTCTATGTTCATATGCGCATTATTCTACCTCAATCACACAAGTAATACCAGCAAGCTACAATAGGCACTACAGCTTTCTATGTTTTGTGGATGCATTATTTTCTTTTCTTTTCTGTATTATTGTTATGGTTGTTTTGTTGTGTAATTGTGGATCCATGCTGACTATTTTCCAAGTATCTAATGGTAAAAGAGTTAAGGAGATTACAGCTTATGTTGACAGGTAATGAGCATGCCTGTACATATATTTTCTATTCTACTCAAAATTATTTATTTATTTATTTTTGAACTCTCCTCTTTTGAACTAACATGGGAGGGCTTGAAGTTTAGAGCAACTCTTGAAGTGTTGAATTTTCCTAATTCGCAACTAAAATATTTTAAGGGACTTTGATGGAATAATTGTATCTCAAATGCAATGCCTCACGACTTTTGATTCCTCTTTGTATAAGCTTGGTTGATTGGGTACAAGTTGAAGTTTAAAACCATGGATCTCTTTGGGAAGGGGTCACCTCGTTTTTTATCTTTTTATGTAATTGCAATGATTATCATGCTTGTGTGGAACCTTGGCACTTATATTATGTCTATATAGAACGTACACATTGCACACATCAAGGATGTAAGCTAGTATCTATGGCCTATGTGCAGGCACGGTTCTTTGCACCAGAGAAAGCTAAGGCACTTGTAGATCGTTACTCAAGACGGTAACTGCTGTTGTTACTGCCTGTTTTTGTGCATGGTTTGTTTATAACTTAGTCTTGATGTAGTTCCATTTTGACTATTGGACTATTTATATCGGTCTCCAAAATTTTCATTAGTTCATTTAGTGTGTCTCTAGATTGTATGTACATGTATAAGGATTGGCTGATAAGGATAAAACCATTACCCTGATTTTCCATATGTAATTTAAAAAATTAAATAAATCAATAGAATACGAAATTTATTTGATATTATGATGAGGATCGAAAGAACTTAAAGATGAACATTGTGTTAGGATCAGCTTTTTAATTATTTATTTTCCTGCTGCTAACCATCAGAGATTCAGTGCAATTTCAAGTCAGTCTTCCTAAAATGATGCTTCGCATGTAGCATGGCATTACATATTTTGATTGCATAAATGCCTTTTAAAGAATTAGTGCCAGAAACATACTTAAGTTTATGAAAAATGTGCCAAAAACTTAAAAACAAGGAAATAGAGGGTTTTGCTGGATATATGTTGTAAATATTGCCAAAATAAGCCAGTAAAATATTTCCTCACTGTTGTGGTCCAGTCTCAAGTCAACATTCTTAGGCCTTTTACGAAGGGGATTGACAATGTTACTTAGGCCTAAGCCCCTGCAATTTGCAGTAATTATCTAATGTATCATCTTTCTTGCAGTGTGGGTTCCATAGCTGTGGGATTTACACATTGTGTGAGAAATGATATATATATTGAATGCATGACATGTGTTCTCTGACATAGAACTTTGCCTTGCCTAGTTTGTTGCTATGCAAGAATTGCATGATCTAGCATTTCCAACTCTTTCAATCCGGACATGGATAAATGGATTCATAAATCATCTCTCATGATTCTGTTTAGCAATGATCAGTAAGAGATAAAAAAGGACAAGGATTCTCCACCTGTGATTTATAGTATGTAAATAGAATCTCCTGCTAAATTCTCCATTTGTAATTTCAGAATTAGGTAATTACATACATATCTTTTATCAAAGTCATCAACAAAGCAAATTTCACAATTTCCCATTTGTGATTGGATATTATAACAACCAACTGAAACTTCCTGAAAAAATTCACATCATTTTTACATTATGCTTGAACATTTTGTTTTGTTTTTCTTTTTTTCCCCCTCTCAAAGGAATTTGTCTTTAAACAAGTGTACTTAATTACTCAGCTGCTAGTAAGAGTTTTGTACACTGGTTATAACATATATCTTTGCAAACAAAGAAACCTCATAATAAGTAAGAGACTGCATAAGCCATTTTGTGTCTTTCTTGTGCACAGCAACTCCTCTCCTCCTGCAAAACCATTCTTAGCGGATTCTCTAGAGGTCTCCATTATCTGAAAGTCTTGGAATTGCAGTGGACATGTCAACAATGAGGGGAGTCTTAGAAAGCATGCATATTAAGTAGACAAAACCAGCTAATAGATTTTAGCATACTCTAGGGTTGCATTTGGATTGAAGACTAGTTAAAATGGATAGAACATGTATAATATTTTAGAAATGTTTCAGCTTAGTGATGAATGTATAACCTTCGTTTTAGTTCAAATTTTAATATGAACAATTGACTCAAGTCAATATCAGGCAATAATAAATATAGCTTCAGAATTAAAATACTCAAATTCTATCCCCAGTAAGAAGGTAAACGTGCCTGATTAGTCATCAGGCAGCATTCTTACCCATTTATCTGTAACAACACTTCTCCCAGTTGTGTGCTTTGAATTAATTCTGAAAATCATTGATTGGAAAAGCAAACAGTAAGGGGAAAAAAAAAACCATGACTCATCTCATAATTTGCAAAATAGACATAGGGTTACAAATGTTACTTTAGAGGAGAAATGAGTTCAGCAGGAATCATGATTCTGGTGGGAGTTCAGATTGTGTCACAAATTAGGCATACTAGTCACAGACTCGCGCGATACGTGGGAAAATTTGATATGAATATGTTTTATTGGATAATTATTGAATTAATATATTAGATTGTATATTTTTAAAATTCAATGTGTTACTTGAAATTATGTTTGATATTAGAAGTTTTTTTGTGGTGTAACAACTAACAAATTAAATTTATTTTGTAGTTGGGTATTATATATAGTGAGATATGTATGAAAATACAATGCTATAATTTCTTATTAAAAAAAAATTTGCAGTGTGAGAACTATTAGACCAAGTTCTAACTCTGTATACTTTGTTTATTACTATATTTTTCTCCAAAATATAGATCCAGGTCTCTTTCTTCCGCACAATTGAAACTAAGTGAAAAAGTATATAAAGATAATTATGTAATAGATCATAATTATAAATCATACATTATAAAGTTGAAATATAAAATAAAATAAAATAAAATGCAATGAGCAAACTTTATTTCATCATATGAATATATGAACAAATCTCGCAATATATAACTCTTCAAATTCATAAACCCCATGATTACTTAGATTTTATAGTAAAATAAGATCAATCCATCCATCATGACATTGCAGTATAGCCTAGATATAATTACATAAAAATCACGTTTTGTTGATCGTATTTCATAAACCAAAAGTACCATCTATATATCTAATAAAATCTTTAAAGAGTAACACATGAGAATTCTTAATTTGAACAACCGATTATATATAGGATTTTACTAATGTGTGCCCTAAGGGCACACAATAATTAATTATTTTTGGAAATATTTTCTCGGGAATTGAAAAAGTAATCAAGGGCACACATTAACCGGACCTATATATATATATATATATATATATATATATATATATATATATATATATATATAAAGAGAGAGAGAGAGAGAGAGAGAGAGAGAGAGAGAGAGAGAGAGATGTAGATGGTGGTGGAGGGGGAGATGGTGGGGTTTGAACCACAAATGGGGGACACCATAAAGAATGTTGCTAGGCTATCACTTAAACCCCTAAAAATTAAGGATAATAGGAATCCCAAGAAAGAATTGATCAAGTTCCTTAAGTATCTATACATAAAAACATTAGTAGCATAATGATGCTCTAGAGTAAATTATATTTTTTCTTATTCTCTTTTTGGCTTTTTCCTTAAAGATAATCAATTAAACAAAGTAAAAACTTACCAAGAAAGCTTAAATTAGCTAAAAATTTAATGGTGGAGATGCTGATTATTTGTAATAGAATGAACAAAATAAAAATCACAAACAGATTTGAGAAAGACGCTTAAGATTTCTAAAAGAAATTTTTCCAAACACATGGGATGCAACAATAACAAAATTACTACACTGAATGCTTTTTGACTTTTTGACACTTAAAAAAAGCACAAAAAATGTTCATTATCAATATGTTTCATGTCAACATTAGGAATTTCCACAACAATGATAGGGCAAATAAAACTGCATTAACAATTCTAAGTCAATTAAAAATATCAAAAGTCAGTATCATTAAAAAATTTGGAAAGGAAAACAACAAAATCACTTCAAAAAATGCAAGAAAACTATTAAAAAAAAAAAAAAAAAAGAAGAAGAAGAAGAAGATCATTTATGATTGTGCGATTTGTTTACCTCAATGATCTTCCTATTGTTGCCTTAACTTTGAAACTTTCTGACAATAATAATTGAGGTCTTTCTCAAAATGGTGAAAACTAAAGCTTGATTGAAAAATATGTAGAAGAATTAGTATTGTGCTAATTTTTTTGTTTTAGATGATCGGTCATTGTATTTAGAATGTACGTTGGTATATATAACATTGTAAAACTTAAATAAATAATCAATGTATGAGTGAGAGAGAGATAAGGTTGAGAACAACCGAAATTTTGGAAAAGAAAACACTATAAAGGTAGATAAACGAAGAAACACTCAACGCTTGATGTCTTCTCAAAATGGTGAAAACTAAAGCTTGATTGAAAAATATGGAAAACAATTAGTATTATGCTAAATTTTATGTTGTAGATGATGGGTGACTACATCTAAAATTTGCATTGTTTATATAACATTGTAAAACTTAAATAAATAATCAATGTATGAGTGAGAGAGAAATAAGGTTGTGAAAAACTGAAATTTTGGAAGAAGAAACACCATAACGGTAGATAAACGAAGAGACACTTAAGACATCTTTGGCTGGAGATTTAGGTGCTAAAGTTTGGTTTGGATACTTGAAATGTTAATTTTATCCACTAAAAAGATAATGAATTATTCAATTTTAACAATTACTTGAAATTAGAAACAAGAAAACAAAAAGTTGAAATTAATTTGAGTAGCTAAATAGTCAAATATTTGTATCTAATGAATAATAATGTTTGTCCATAAACTATATTTAATTATTTTATATAAAAAAAATTAAAAAATCATAAATAGAAAAATGATTTAAAAAGAAAAAGAAAGAGAGTATGATGTGGCTGATGAGGTGGCTCAACAGGAGTATAGCAACATTAAATGCTATGTCTCAGCTTTTAGACATATATAGAATATAGATTATTGCTTAACCAAGGCCAATTTGATGCATAAAATTAGGGTAACTCAAGGCCAAAATATGAATTTACTTATTTATTTATTTTTATAGTTATCACACTAGGGGACGGTCATTTTTGCAAAACTTTGGAGTTCATTATCATTTTCTTATACTTCAAGAAAGGTTGATGTAATTTTTCCAAAGAAATTAGTTATCTAATACCTAAGAGCAAACCATCCTCCACCTTGACCAAGGCGCATACCAAGTCAAAGGAAAGAAAACAACATTATCAGGACATAATTTCGAGTTCTCTGTAGGGATTTCTTCAAGCATGTGAGTCATATTATATGCAGTATTATCATTTTTGCAAAGCAGAACATGCTGTTGATGTATTTAATTAATACCATACTGCAACAGCATGGATAAGTCCCATTTGACAATCTAGTAAGTGCATGTTTAAATTGAATAAAAACTTCCCTAAGCTCTTCTTTTAGAGCTATTCTAAAGTAGAAAAATTGATTAGTTGGATAATTGCTGATGTTACTCACCCATTAGTTGTAGATGATGATTCTGACTCATCCCTCAGACTGAGTGAAGCTAATGGTTTTGAAAGGGACAATACAGGATAAGCCAAACCCTTGTCTTCATGGAAGTTGTAGAAACACTTCCGTTTCATGGCATCATTGACTAATTTCTTCCAAATAGTGTTCCTCTTAGTTAAAGTTGCTTCATTTCCCAATATCCAAAGGCAATACCTGCAAAGTGAGACCATGCCTATTAATTGCAAAAACCACTAGAGCCTCAAAGCAAGTTTTCGCAGCACCATAGTGAAGTCTATACTTTATACAATATCTGTTACCTTGCACGCGTTAGTGCCACGTTTGTTCTTTGATGATTTTTAAGAAAACCAACTATTCCATGCTTATTACATCTAACAGTAGAGATAATTATCACATCCTCCTCACCACCTTGGAACCCATCAACAGAGCGAACACTAATGGAGAAGTCATCATTAGAATCTGCATTGTACTTCTTCACCTTCTCTCCGATTGCAAAAACTTGAGCCTTGTATGGTGAGATGATACCAACTCTAACCTTCTTCTTTGTGCGAACTGATTCTTTAGGAGTGAAAGGAGAAACGAAAAAAATGAGATTTATGGAACACATTAGCTTATTGATGATCAAGCTAACCATAACTAAACTTCCTAGCAAAACATTTTGCCAAAATTGAGACTAGGATTAGTTGCAACTATTGACATACCTTTGAAAAGGCTTGAAACTATCTCAGATGCCACAGCTGCCTCAGCCATATTTTTCAGACTATGGCTGTTATCGAATTCCTCTTTTCCATGTGCTACATTTATAAAAGAGTAGGAGCCATACATCTTCCCCTGAAGGAAACGCCTCTCGTAGCTTCTTCCTTTGACATTGTGGCCATCCAAAATATGATTTTCATAGAACATCCTATTTGGGAATAAGCTTATGGATGAATGCATCCTATGCTGGACATTAAGAAGGTGTTTCTTGTGTCCTATCAATACCAGCCTCTGGAACAAACTTCTTCCAATTTCAGCTTCCTCAGAAATCTAGTAATAAAAAAATTTAAGGATGTTACAGTGATAATTCATAAAAACAATCAAGGACAGAAAAATATATCCATAATAATAAAACTTTAAACCTTGCTTTGAACCATCGCAGGCAGTTGATGTTCATCCCCAATGAGAATAGCATGGCGGAGGCCAGGAAGTTGTAAAGGAATGGTTGATTCACATTCCTTAAGCTGAGCAGCTTCATCTATAACCAGTAGTTCCAGATCAGTCTTTACTTCATGCACTTTAGCAGAGCTTGATACAGTGCAGAAAATCAGACAAGAATTTTGCAGGCAGAATTTTTTTATAGCATACTCGTTTTCAAAATTTGGAACATTGAATTTTTGAGGAAGTGATCTGAGGATAAGAAGGCACTCATTTCTCACAATACTCAACTCCCTTAAGTGACCAAGTCTGCTTCCTACATTTTTTCTGAAGACTTTCTCTAATAACCCTTTATCAGTAACACTAACAGCGCCCAACAAAGTTTCAAGAGATTTGAGAAGATCAAGAGCTTTGATCATCTTCTTTACCACTTCTAATGAAATAAAAGAAGTAGGTAAGTGTGTATATAAATTTTCCATAAAAAATGTCAGACGTTTTGAAATGCATTTGAATCTCTTCTGTACGAACTCCACAAATGTCAAAGGGTTATCTTCATTGGCTACCTGTCCTTCATTTTTCTTGTCTTGGGAAGAACTATCCTCCCTTTGTTTTTCCTCATGCTCTAAGCCCTTTTCATTCCACGAAGGCACCTTCTCTTTCTGTCTTTTCTTGTTTTTGTTTTCATTTAAGGTTTGAGTGATAACTTTCTTCAGATTTTTCTTGCTCTTCTTGTCTTTGGAGGATTGATCATCAACCTCCTTCCCTTGATTCCTATCTATTTCTTTGTTTTTAGATTTTCCTTCATTTATATTCTCCTCAAGGTCTTCCACTCTTCTATTTTTCAAGTACAAATGATATTGCTGTTTAGGTTCGTTGAGCAAAGTAATCATTGATAGTAAAGTATCTTTCCAACCAGTTGATGAAAGAAGGCATTCATATAGTATAGTAACTCGGTTATCAAGGAATACATCAAGAAGGTCATGACGATCACCAATCTTCATCCGCTCCCCATTTCCAAATAAAAGTATGTCTCCAAGCCCATAAGTATCATATTCAGGTGAGTCTGTCACATTCTTTAGAAGCCGCTGGGTCACTTCCAAAACTGCAGTATTCGTCGGGGCACAAGTAAGAGTTCTGCATTTCATTCTAAGTAGATATAATAGTAAATAACCAACTGTCTTGGTTTTCCCAGTTCCCGGAGGACCCCATATTAGTTTGACAGTATTCTGATGATTGCATTTCCTAGTTTCCAAACAGCTAAGAACTGCAGCTTTCTGGGAGTCATTTAAATCAGAGGAGCTGATTCTGGACCTCACATCTGCATAGGTAGTACTGCAATTGTTTTCAGACTTGCACGAAGTACAAATTTTAGCTGCCTACAAGAAGTTTTTTTTTAAAAAAAAAAAAAAAGTTGCTAAGAATATTTTCCAAAAACATTAATATGCAACACTAAAGTAAACTATGATTAAAATTCTTACAGCAGAGTTTGGTTGCAGCACTTTTCCAATGATATCTAAGTTTTTTCCTTCCAGCTGAGAGTTCAATGCTCTCCATATACGGATATTTGTGGTCATGTTTATCAGGCAAATAGCATAAAGAGTTTCCCTCTTGTTCTCATGTTCTTCAGCCAAGATGGGCTTTGAGGCTAATATTGTAAGAATATTGTCGTCTTTCACCTTTTGAACAAAAGCAACAAGAAAGGGTCTGTTGGGTCTGTCTAAATCCTTGTATTTTGGTCTTACATTTGTCAAGGCAATGATGTCTCCAACCATAGGTTCATATCCTTTATTCTTCTGCAATCCACTCTCACTTTTAAGTGTAACACGGTAAAAAAGGTCTTTGGGTGGTTTAAAATCCTTGGTTTGTTTGAATGACGATATTTCACACCTAGGCGCTAGATGCAGTGTTGACATGCTTGATAACAAGTCAGCATGTGTTTCCTCAATAAGTGGATAAGTGAATGAACTCATGTATTCTGTTGTTGAGGAAAATTTAAGTGGAATCTGTCTCACCTGTTAGTGAATCATTTCAGGGTTAGGACTGCAATTTTCATGAGAGGAAAGTTAAGTACGTGTACAAGTATGATCAACATGATTTGAACATAATTGCAAGGCTCTGTATCTCTGCTAGGAAATGGGAACATAAAGAAATAATATGTAAACGCATCCAAATTATCATCAAATTTTGTGCCAGCTGGTCTAAGTGTCTAGATAAATCAAATCACAATATAGGAACTCTGTATTTGATGTTAAACACTATTTAATCATAACAAGTTCTAGGTTTTCCCAATAGTTGCATGAGAAGATATAAGAAAAGAAGAGGGAAAAAAAAAGAAGAAAAAACAAATGAACAAACAGACTTAACCTACAAATGTGAAATTAATGTTACGTCAACTTAACAACATACTTTCTATTGGTATATAAAAAAATAAAATAAATTAATGATTAATACCCCATTTGGTCAGATGTGATATTCATCTTGTTATCGTCATATATTTTTTGACATTGGGCTAACAAAAAAACTTTAATGAAATCAATAATACTCTACAATCTCCGTGTGTTACAACTTAATTGCTTACAATGAGGAGGGTGGTGAGAGCTTTATGGTGGACAAACCTGGTTTTTGTAAAGATTCTCATTGCGAACATCTTCGATAGACCAAGAGAGTACCAAATCTATTAAGCGTCGGCCTGGAACTTCTTTCTTCTTCACTGCAGTCTTCTCCATTCTGTCAGTTCCTTCTTCTCTTCTGTATAGTCAGTCAATGGCCAAAATGTCATACACCCTTCAAAATAGAGATCATGAAGGTTAGCTTAGCATCAAAGGAACCAACCTGGAAGAAGTGAGATTCCTAAAATGCTTTTGGCTTATATGAGTTTCCATTACTTCCTTGCAAAGGTCAGAAAAAGCATATGAACGCACACAACATGATTAAAAGAAAAACGTTAGAAAAGAATAAAAAATAGAAAAAAGTGTAAAAGAAGACATTGACTTGAGGTCAAATGAAAGTGACCCAAGTGGGTATGCAAATTCCCTTTGCTTCCTGCCTTCTTCCTTAATCCTTGCACAAACGGCATTCGATTCACTGTACATACATGCAACTACCATGCAACAGTGCAATACTCCTGTATGAACGTCCCAAATTTTGTAACTAACAATAACATACATTATACACACTAGTCGCAGACCCACGCGTTGCGCTTGATAATATTATTGTTTTGGTATGACCTTTTATATATATATATATATATATATATATATATATATATATAATTATGTTAACCTAAATAAATGTTTTCTTGTTTCTAGTTCACTTGTAATCAAAATGAAAGAATGCTTCATCATTTCTAAATAAAAATTTTATATTGGCTTCGCTACTTTTTAATTAAGCTATAATGTTGTTAAATTTGTTTAATCAATATACTAATTTGTGTTCTAATATTACTAAAATGTTTTTCTTATATATAATTTTATTAATATGCTTATATTTATATATTGATTGATTGATTTTTTTGAGCATGCTCTATAATTGTTGTTGAGTGGTATAACTTGAATAGTTGAGTATGAAGTTGTATCTTAATCTCTTTTGCAACTCTAGTATACAAATATACAATGTCTACATAGATGATGAACTGGATGATGATGATTAGAATGGTGGTTATAAGAACCCTAGAGTGGAAATAATTAAAAAGTTCACTTCACCTTAATATTCATCTTGCTTTTGGATTTCATATTTTAGTTAGCTAGTTTCCATTTAATAAATTATTTTGGATTTTAACCTTGGAACTTGAAAAATATTTCCATATATGTTGATAAATATTTTAGTATTTGGTTGCTAATTAAACATTGTAGGGTCACAATTTGGAGCCCAAGCCCAAGAGGTATGGGGTCTTGGTCCAAGGAGCTCAGAAACAATGAATTTGTAGAGAGTGGGCTGTAGAACTAGGTCTTAGCGAATTGTACAGCGATTGGTATTGGGCTATACAACAGTTGAACAATAGTAAAACACACTAATATCTATAGATCCTCAGTCCGAGATGATAAGATGAATATATGTCCGTCACTGTGTGAAGGATTATGGTTGTTTGTCCTGCTATCGTGCTCTCTCTTCTGTTTTCTCCCCCCTTTCCTCATGGGGACTTCCCTCCTTATATAGTCTTCTTGAAGCCATCGTGGCCTTACACTTGTTGATCATCTGGACCCTTACTTGAGTGCTTGTCCCATCGGACACCCCCTTTTAGCCTTCTGTGAGTTGTGGTGGCTAAGGCAGTATTGTTCATAGGTCCTCTCCACATTAATGCGGCCAGAAAAGTAGCTGCAACGCCTTTAATGCGGCAGCAGCAGCCTCTCCTTGGATGTCTTACGTTTCCTTCTTTCATGCGGGTCGGTGGGACGCATCCCTACTGCTAATGTCTGTTGGGGTGGGTCCTCTAGCAAACAGAGGGCATGTTTGAGCCATACCCATCATGTCCGAGGAGGCATTACTCCTCGGATCGTCCTTCAAACGCCCCCCTATCCACGAGACCTGGGCCAGAAATCCTTTTGGCATCCATGTCCTCTCCTTGGACATGCTGATTGTCCCGGATGGGGCCCACGTGCCTCATTACTGCTACTGACGTTTCGTAGTCCACGAGGCGCCATTAATTGCGTCAGGCGGCTCTATGTCCCCTCGCATCCTACGGTAGGGCGCTTAATCAACAGTAGAGATTCCTCTAGACTTTGGGCGGGTTTAATCTCGTTCATTTTTCCTCGCTATATAAGGCTCTTGAGGGAGATTGCTTTCCCTTTTTTAGAGAAGACATTCAAGTGTTCCAAAGCACTTCAGCATTTTCTCTCGCGAAATACTCCAAGTCCTTGAGTTCCATAGCTGTTCCTGTAAGGATTCCCGACGGATCCTTTGAAAGTTTGAGAGATTTAGAACTTGTACTTCCCGTAAGTTTTCATTTCCCCATACTCCCTCGCTCCCCTTTTTCGGTTGTTCTCCTCGGCCTTTTTTGTTTATAAACCTTTCTCCGTGCCCTTTAGAATTAACTGGATGGGTAAGTTTAAGAGCCTAGTAGACTCTCCGGCCGGCATGGAAGGTTTTAGGGCCAAATACCATATCCCGCAAGGAGTGGGTCTAGAGTATTGCTCCTCAGACCAAATCCTGACCAAGAGAGAAACGGGGCAGGTCGTCATTCCTATAATAGCTTTCATAGATGGAGGGATGACGATTCCCATGGGTAGGATAACTAGGGATTACTTGCGCGGCCATAGGTTGGCCCCCCACCAATGCGCTGCAAATATGTTCCAGATTCTAGGGTGCGTAAATGCTTTGAATGAACAGATGAACCTCGGCCTCTCATGGCACGATGTTGTTCACTTGTACGAGTGCCACTGCCTTTCCGAGTCGTATTACCTGAAATCCAGGTCCGACGAGGTGAGACTGATATCTTGTCTTCCCAAGTCCAACAAAGGCTTGAAGGACGATTATCTGATCGTCTCCGGAGCATGGCACGACGATCTTCGCTGCCCAGTTAGGGCGGGCGCACCAGGTGGGATACTCTAGGATCAGGTCCCTCGGCGGGGATCTTAGTTTTGAGCTCTCCCTTTTCTTGTTTTTGGTTGCTTGTTTTCTCAGACTGACGTAACCCTTCCTTTGGATGTTTTGCAGACAAAGCGCGTACTACCCCGAGGATCAGCCTAGTCAACGTCCAAGCTCTCAACTATCTTTTAAGGTCGGAGATCTTTGTGAGCGAGGACAGACAGTTGCGGGCCGTTCACCTCATCTTGGACTACGAGCCTCTTTCTCGCGCCTTCGTGGACGTGGGACAGGCGATAAGGGCCGGGAGTCCCCGATTAGCCCGTATTGACGTCTCTAAACCGGGTTTCTTGGCTATGAGAGACTTACCCCCAGTCCAGCCGCCCACTCATCGCGTTCCCCAGGAGGTAGTTGTTCTAGGGGAGGGTATTGATTCCACGCACTCGTCCCTCGAAGCCGAAATCGATCAATTCCACTTTAACGAAGAGGATGAGGTATCAACAAGGCCCGTAGAGCTTTCAGATTCAGGCTCGAATCTTGATCGCTTCTCAGCGGCTCACTCTCCGGAACTAATAGTTGCTCGGATTGACACAAGCCAAGAAGTTGAAGAGGAAGGCATGGACCTAAAGCCAAGATCTGGTCTGAGGGGCCTCATGTCGAACAGGAACAAAGGGCAATCCTCCAAGGACGCCCCTAAGGATCGCAATCCTAAGGAGCAGGTTCCTGCCAGCCTTCCTCCTCCACCTCCTCCTCCCACTGACCCCGCACTACAACCCATTCCAGATTTGAGGAGGAAAAGGCCAGTGGAAGAATTGGAGGAGGGCGAGGTCGGCCCTTAGAAGGCCAAGCAGCAGAAAAGAGGCAAAGAGCCTAAAGACAAGAGGACAAAGTCCATAGACAGCTGAGATGAGGCTGCACTTAGGAGTGGGCAGCGCACCTGGTCCCCTCGGCTCGAATTTGACGGCGCTCCCTGTGAGAGACTGCGCCCCCGGCCCACTTTTATAGGATGTTGGGCCAAACCCACATGAATGGGTGGAGTCGTGTTATTGCCTCTCACAATGGAGGTTCGACTAGTTATATTTTCCCCTTTAGATTAAGAGTTTTACAATGGAGTCACCACTTATTTAATTATTGGAAAAATAAGAAAACCATAATTGAAAAATTCCTCATTTTATTAATTTGAAATTGAATTTACATTGATCCTAGGAAAATTACATGGCTTTGGTCCTAGATACAATCTAAGATAAAGTACATTGCTTTGTTTCCTAGTTACAATCTAAAAATTAAAAATTACATGGATAAGCATTTGATCTACTAACTCTTAATCTAAGTTCGGAGGCTATGTTACAAAGTGGGAAGGTGTTAGGCACCCACCTCGCCCGGTGAAACCGGTCTTCTAGACTATGGTGGCCAACATTCATATCACATCATCCAATATGTTATCAATCAATTTGCATGTAGAATTTAATGTGTGTGCATGTGATAAACCCTAATTCAATTTATTAAGCATGACATTTAGATTGAAAAATAAACTCTAGTGAATGTGTGTGGATGGTGATATCCTAGATTCAAGGATTTGAAAGAATTATTAAACAAACATGTTTTTCATAATTTTGATGTGGATTTAAGATTAAATCTAGTGATATGCATGAACATGTGATGAACAACCAAGAACATGTGAAGAACACATAAGAACAATTAAGAACATTCAAACATATTCAAGGGAATTATCATGCTTTAATATTAAATTCTCATCATGGCAACATAAACAAACAATTAGGGAAGGGGATTATACCTTCATGCATGATCCATATGGTGGATGAGGGGACTCTTGATGGAGGTTCTAAGGGTGGAGGAAAAGAAGAGCTAAGAGAGGGAGAGTGAGTCTCACTCAATACCTTGAGTCTCAGGAAGACCAAGATATGACAAGACTACTCAATTTCACTAAAACTCAAGAGAAGAGAAGAGAGGGGGGTTATTTTTGTGTCCTTTGAAATGAAGGAGATGAGGGGTTTATATAGTAGTGATGGAGGAAATATGAATGGAAGGCCATTTAATGAGGGTTGACAAAGAATCATGAACCTAGACCTCATTTTAGCATTTGGGGAAATTTGGTGCATTAAATGTGAAGATTGATGAGAGTGAGGACATACATGCTGTAACAGCTTGTAGAGCCAACTTTGAAAAATCATATCTGACTCAATTCTGATCGGAATTGTCTCATTCTTGTACTCAAATTGAAGCCCCGGATGTCTAGTTTCTGGGAAAATTAACCTTATTCACAGATTCAAAATATTCTGAGAGATATTGATGAAATAGTGAGCAGAGGTCATTTGTTAGAAAATGGTTTCAGCATAATTAACATTAATAGGTCCCAAAATTAGCTCCCAATTAACACTAAATGGCTCCAATCACTCCCATTTCAAACTTAATTGGTTCTAAATTTACTCTAATTAAAAAATAATTGCACAAATTGCTCATGAAATAATTAATGTTTAACTATCTAGTTAATTAGGTGTGTGCGACTCTACCATAAAATGTAGTCCTAACCAATCAAATTATGACACATCTTCGATCTCAAATTGATTATATTTATAACCAATTGAAATCAATTGTTCATAATCACATATAGTCGGACTCGATTTGTAATAGTGCATCTCAGCCATTAAAACTTGATTTGATGATAACTTTCAATCTAATGGTCCGATTAGGGCTCATGACCAGTCGATTTGATCGTTACAACGTCAAGATCATTTTGGTGAAATGAGATTAAGGATCTAATGACCAGAATCAAGATGCATACTTCCAATGTGAAATTAACCTTTTATCCTCCATGTGAGGTTAAATATGGGTTGCAAAATAGGGTGTCAACAGAATGCCCCTCATTGGTAGAGCTTGAAAAGCGAATGCCAATGTATGAAAGAGACACCTAACTTTGCAATCAGTATTTAACCGTGGTGAATGTATGATGCATGCAAATAAAAATGCAGACGGTCATGTTCTAGATCAAAATGTGGACCGAATCTCGAGGGAGATTGCCTACGTACCTCTTAGTGGGAGGATCAGGTCTAAACGTAGTTCATGCATGCAGAAATATTTTTTTTTTATTTTTTTTTTTTGTATGAGTACAAGATATGCTTACCTGGAGGACGACGGATTTGGACTTTGGCTCATGCTTTCAGAGGACCAAAGGTTCTAGATCCTGGCTCATGTTTTCAGAGACTTAGGATTTTTGGATCTTGGCTCATGTTTTTCAGAGGACCAAGGGTTCCGGATCCTGGCTCATGTTTTCAGAGACCTAGGATTTTTGGATCTTGGCTCATGTTTTTAGAGGACCAAGGGTTTTTTGGGCTTTGGCTCATGTTTTCAGAAGACCAAAGGTTCTGGATCCTGACTCATGTTTTCAGAGGCCTAGGATTTTTGGATCTTGGCTCATGTTTTTCAAAGGACCAAGGGTTTTTTGGGCTTTGGCTCATGTTTTCAGAGGACCAAAGGTTCTGGATCCTGGCTCATGTTTTTAGAGGACCTAGGATTTTTGGATCTTGGCTCATGTTTTCAGAGACCTAGGAATTTTGGATCTTGGCTCATGTTTTCAGAGACCTAGGAATTTTGGATCTTGGCTCATGTTTTTAGAGGACCAAGGGTTTTTGCGCTTTGGCTCATATTTTCAAAGGACCAAAGGTTCTCGATCCTGGCTCATGTTTTTAGAGGCCTACGATTTTTGGATCTTGGTTCATGTTTTCAAAGGACCAAGGGTTTTTTGGGCTTTGGCTCACGCCAATGTGTGTGGGTTTTTTACCCTAGTACCTGCAAAATAAATATTTTCAATTAGTAACGGAGTTATTCATTGAAAAAAAGTTGGCATACCTAGCGAATGCCCCTAGTTTTTGACATATTCCATGCTTCGATGAATGCTGAGGGTGGACAGTTGACTTGGTATTGCCCCACTGGAGAATATGGAAGAGGATCATAGCTTTCTATTCCTAAAGAAGAATATAATGAAGATTTTTTTTTTTTTTTTTTTTTGAATTTGGAAAACTTGAATTTTCTTGAAGGAATTGAAAATTTTGATTAATGAATTTTTTTTTGAAAAATTTGTAAATTTTGAATTTTTTCAAGGAATTGAAAACTTTGATTTTTTTTTTTTTTTTTTTTGAAAATTTTGTCTTTTGTCTCCCTTTTTTTTTTTGAAAAATTTGGAAATCCTGAATTTTTTCAAGGAATTGAAAATTTTGATTGATGATTTTTTTTTTTGAAAGCAACCTAAGAAGTATGAGCCCAATGCCTTTAGTCCCAAGGCCCTTTTTGAAAATTTCCTTCTTTTTTTTTTTTTTTTTGAAAGATTTAGAAAGAATTGAATTTTATTTTTTTTGAAAATTTTGTCTTGTATATATTTTGTTTTTTGAAATATGAAGATTTGTTCATTATCAAAAAGTGAAGAAGACAAAGATAAAGATGGAGTAAAGGTGATGAAGATTTATTCATGATGATTTTTTTTTTTTTTTTGAAAAACCTATCCTTTGAATGAGAACAACTTTGGCTAGAAGTTGATGTGGATTACTGGATAAGTCCTTGCTTAATTCCTGCAAAAAGATAATTTCAATTAGCAATGAATTTATTCATTAAAATGAATTGGAAGTACTTACCCAATGCCCCTAGTTTGGGGCATATTCCATGCTTAGATTGAAGCTGAATTCATTTGATGTTGTGACCATTGGGGAGCATGAAAAAAGATCATGGTCCGCCATCCTTGGTTCCCGCAAAAAGACTTTCTTTCTCTAGCTTGTTAGAAACCAATTATCGTGAAAACTTGCACACAATATAAATAGGCCAATGCTCCAAGTTTAAACATGCTTAATGCAATCAAATGGGCTTAACCTAACATGCATCCAAACAATTTTGTCACATTGTTTTGACTTTGTTCTCCAAGTTTGTTTGGGTGAATGGGATCGGGCCTCTGCAAGGCTGCCTACGTACCTCTGTCATAGAGGATCAGGTCAAGACGTAGTTCAAGAGAACTGGATTTTGAAAAAGAATGATTTTTTTTTTCTTGAAAAAAACAAATTTCCTTTTTTTTTTTTGGAACAAGAGGTGATCCTTTGAACAACCATTCTGGCAAATCAAAGTGTTTAAGAATCAAACAAATCTCTTTGATTAGGAAGGATCAAGATCATTAAACCCATGTAATCAAATTTGCTTCATCCTTTTGAACATCATCAGATTAAGTCTCCAAAGGCAATCAAGAAATGAAATGTGATAATATTTATGAATCACATTGTTGGGTGCAAACAAGGAGAGTGCTCCAAGTTTGGAAATTCTTTTGAGTCATTTTGAGAATTTGAGAAATTTTTTCTCGGACATGTCATCCTGTGGGGTATGACAATTTTAAGCATTTTTCCTTTTTAATTCAAGAGAAAATATTATTAGAGTTTAAGATACGCCTACAATTAGCAAGACTTCAAGGAGGTCTTATTCATGGGTTGTAATGTAGGCCGGGTTTGGGTTATGAAATGAAAGATATAAAAGGCTCAAAATTCCCTATGATGTTTCCCCCAAGTATGCATTACTCAAAAATCAAGCATTGATTACTCAAAAATCAAGTATTGGAGGAGTTTTTCCATTTCTTCTTTGTCATCTTCTCACTAGTCTTCATTGGTCACTTGTATCAACATCTGTTTTTATGCTCATTCATCTTGAATCATACCTCTAGACTTTCATCTTATAAAATCTTTTTCTTTTTAGATTACATCTTCAAGTTTCCAATTTGCTAGGATTTGACCCTTTTTTTTTTCTTTTCTTTGGCCCTAACTTTTGCCTAGGCCGCCCATTTGGGTTTTCAGCCTAGCGAGCTTTCTTTTATTTCTTTCCTTTTTGGCCCTAACTTTTGCCTAGACTGCCCTTTTGGGTTTTCAGCCTAGCGGGCTTTTTTTTTTTTTTTTTTTTTTTAAATTTCTTTTTTTTTTTTTTTTTTTTTGGTCTTTCATCTCTTGATTGAATGAACTTTTGGGGACCTTTTGCCCTCCTTGTATTTCTCAGCTTAATGATTTTTGGTCATTTTGATGCACTCTCTAGACTTCTTTCTTGCCTCAATGCACTTGCACCTTTCTGTGCATGATGAATCTTTTCCTTTTTTGATGAACTTTCTTTTGGATGAACCTTGTACTCTTCTTGGCATGATGAATTTCAGGTTCTTCAAACTTGATGCACATTTTGTTTTCTCTCACATTGATGGAATTTCATTTCTCTTTCCTTGATTGAGTGAAAACTCCTTTTACTTTGATGATCTCTTATCTTTAACTTAATGAATTCTCTACTTGTCTTTCATGTCTTCTAGGAGCGCTTTATCAATTAGCTTCAAAACTACAAGGTCGACTTCTCCTCAAAATGAGATTTAAGCATGCATACTTTGAATTTTCCCACGCTAGGTTTAGATTTTAGTGGGTTCATGCAAAAAAAGGCTAAATGTTTGAAGGCTCAAATGGGCTAGCAATGGATGATGAACATTCTAGGTAATAGGAAATAATTTGGTTTAACCAAAGATGGCCTCCTATCCCTAGTAATGCTTGCTTGTAAGCACAGTGATTCAATCTCTTTTAATAAATTCATCTTAAAAGAAAAAGTATGAATGCTCTAATGATGTGAAACAAAAGACTTTTGAAAATTGGATCAAGGGCATGGATTCTTGGGATTTTCCGATGGATGTATTCTTTTTGATTGCCTTCAAAGACCATTTCTTCTTATGTTCTAAGTCAAGTAGCAAAAGTTTTTACATGGATCAAATGAAATTAATCCTTCCTTGGTACAAGTTGATTGCTTAAGCCTTTAAACATCAAGATTTAGAAAATGTTTTGTCCAAGAGATCCTTATGTACCATTTTGAAAAGGAGATTTCTTTTTCTTTTTTAATCTTGAAATCCTTGAAAGAAAAAATTGGGCCTTTCTGAAAAAGTCACTAGAAAGTTCAATGCCCCTAGTTCAAAGAATTTTTTTTTTTTTCAAAAAATTTTTGAATTTTTTTTTTTGTTTTTTGTTTATATATATATATATATATATATATATATATATATATATATATATACACAAACAAAGCTCATTAAATGCTACATGAAATTTTTGAATTCAAAAAAAACATAGAAACATGGAATAAACAAACAAACTTTAAGCTTAACCATGATGTTGCAAACCAAATGTGGAGTGAGGCAAAGTTGGGCCACTTGCTTCTTCTTGGTCCATTTAGGATGCTTGAGGCTTGGTGTGCTTGAACCTTGATTATGATGAAATGGCTTGGGCTTGCACTTGGAAGGCTTGAACCATATGATCATTTGGTATTTGCTTGAAATGGCTTGACCTTACACTTGGAAGGCATGTATCTTGTGAACTTTTGGCCCTTGATGTTGATCATGCGAATACACCTTTGATGGGCTCAAGTATTGGGCTTAGGATGATTCAAGAAACAATTTTCGATTTCTATACCAAGTAGAGTTCAATCACAGGCCTTTGGGCTTGAGTTCATTCATAGCATACAAGGTTCAAACAATTATGATGGGCTCAAGCGTTGGACTTGGGCTCATCATGGTTCAAACAACGGCCAAACACATGCATAATGCAATGCAATTAACATAGACCGACCTAAAGGTAGGTTCTATGGGTCATTACAACATGGGTAGAAGGTAGGTTATAGGTCCCCACAAGTTAGGACGTCGTACCTCCCAACTTGTGACGCCAGGAGTCCGCGTTGGTCCGAATGGTACAGTTTGTCCCTATGAACCACCATGGCATAACCATGATGATCCTTGTCGCGGTGGGTGGTAGGTTCACCGCTGGGTATGTGAGTCTCAGGAAGACCACAATCCACGGCTAATACTACTGGGCTTCCGGGCTAGCACACAAATAAAATAAATTTCATTCAAGCAAATGATGCATGACATGCAAAATAATGACATATTAGACATATTATATACAAAAAGAAATAAACAAACAATGACATGGTTGGCCACCATAACCTAATTGAAGTTTAGCCCTCAATATCCCCAGTGGAGTCGCCACTGTGAGAGACCGCGCCCCCGGCCCACTTTTATAGGATGTTGGGCCAAACCCACGTGAATGGGTGGAGTCGTGTTATTGCCTCTCAAAATGGAGGTTCGACTAGTTATATTTTCCCCTTTAGATTAAGGGTTTTACAATGGAGTCGCCACTTATTTAATTATTGGAAAAATAAGAAAACCATAATTGAAAAATTCCTCATTTTATTAATTTGAAATTGAATTTACATTGATCCTAGGAAAATTACATAGCTTTGGTCCTAGATACAATTTAAGATAAAGTACATTGCTTTGTTTCCTAGTTACAATCTAGAAATTGAAAATTACATGGATAAGCATTTGATCTACTAACTCTTGATCTAAGCTCGGAGGCTATGTTACAAAGTGGGAAGGTGTTAGGCACCCACCTCGCCCGGTGAAACCGGTCTTCTAGACTATGGTGGCCAACATTCATATTACATCATCCAATATGTTATCAATCAATTTGCATGTAGAATTTAATGTGTGTGCATGTGATAAACCCTAATTCAATTTATTAAGCATGGCATTTGGATTGAAAAATAAACTCTAGCTAGTGAATGTGTGTGGATGGTGATATCCTAGATTCAAGGATTTGAAAGAATTATTAAACAAACATGTTTTTCATATTTTTGATGTGGATTTAAGATTAAATCTAGTGATATGCATGAACATGTGATGAACAACCAAGAACATGTGAAGAACACATAAGAACAATTAAGAACATTCAAACATATTCAAGGGAATTATCATGCTTTAATCTTAAATTCTCATCATGGCAACATAAACAAACAATTAGGGAAGGAGATTATACCTTCATGCATGATCCATATGGTGGATGAGGGGACTCTTGATGGAGGTTCTAAGGGTGGAGGAAAAGAAGAGCTAAGAGAGGGAGAGTGAGTCTCACTCAATACCTTGAGTCTCAGGAAGATCAAGATATGACAAGACTACTCAATTTCACTAAAACTCAAGAGAAGAGAAGAGAGGGGGGTTATTTTTGTGTCCTTTGAAATGAAGGAGAGGAGGGGTTTATATAGTAGTGATGGAGGAAATATGAGTGGAAGGCCATTTAATGAGGGTTGACAAAGAATCATGAACCTAGACCTCATTTTAGCATTTGGGGAAATTTGGTGCATTAAATGTGAAGATTGATGAGAGTGAGGAGCAAGCAAAGTTCGGTTTTCCCGTACATGCTGTAACAGCTTGTAGAGCCAACTTCGAAAAATCATATCTGACTCAATTCTGATCAGAATTGTCTCATTCTTAAGCTCAAATTGAAGCCCCGGATGTCTAGTTTCTGGGAAAATTAACCTTATTCACAGATTCAAAATATTCTGAGAGATATTGATGAAATAGTGAGCAGAGGTCATTTGTTAGAAAATGGTTTCAGCACAATTAACATTAATAGGTCCCAAAATTAGCTCCCAATTAACACTAAATGGCTCCAATCACTCCCATTTCAGACTTAATTGGTTCTAAATTTACTCTAATTAAAAGATAATTGCACAAATTACTCATTGAATAATTAATGTTTAACTATCTAGTTAATTAGGTGTGTGCGACTCTACCATAAAATGTAGTCCTAACCAATCAAATTATGACACATCTTCGATCTCAAATTGATTATATTTATAACCAATTGAAATCAATTGTTCATAATCACATATAGTCGGACTCGATTTGTAATAGTGCATCTCAGCCATTAAAACTTGATTTGATGATAACTTTCAATCTAATGGTTCGATTAGGGCTCATGACCAGTCGATTTGATCGTTACAACATCAAGATCATTTTGGTGAAATGAGATTAAGGATCTAATGATCAGAATCAAGATGCATATTTCCAATGTGAAATTACCCTTTTACCCTCCATGTGAGGTTAAATACGGGTTGCAAAATAGGGTGTCAACACTCCCATCCCTTGGGACGCGACCCTCTAGGAGTCTCAGCGGGGGCAGGCGTCGTATCTTGCTGAGGCTCTACAGCAGCCTCTCCTCTTGCCTCGTGACATGGACGGGCTCCGGACTACGAGGCAACCGGACCTCTTCATGTCACTGAAGAGGGACCTCGCCATGGTAAAACAAAGATTTTCCACTGTTCAGGTTCCTTATTCTATGCTCATCTATCTACCGTCTACGTTTTGATGATTCTTCCATTACTTCTATGTAGGTCACCCAGCAAATCTTCATTGCCGAGGAGTGGGTGAAGAATTCCCGGGAGGAGGTGAACGCTGAGGTTCAATCCCGCCTCACCGCTGAGAAAGCTGTTGGTGTCCTCAGGCTAGAAAAAGAAAGCCTAAGTGAGAAGGTTAAAGAGGCTATTAAGGCCCGGGACAGCGCTGAGGCGGGCCTGAAGACCACAACGAGGCAGGCCGAGGACATGCGCCAGCAGCTTCACTTATCAGAAATAAACCTGGCCACCGAGAAGCAAACGGTCCAGGACCTTAAGGCGCAACTGCAACAAACGAATGAGGCGGCTCGGGTGGCCAGGGAAGCGGCTGAGGCTGCGGTGGTAGCCTCTTACGAGCGTGGGGTGAAGGACACTGAAGCCAGGCTGACCAAGGAGGTAGCTGTGGTTTGCAGGGACTACGTCACCGAGTCCTGGGGAGTAGCCATGGACTAGGCGGGAGTTCCAGCAGACTCCGAGTTTAGGAGGATCGAGAATATCTTCTTCCCTGAGGACATTCGTGAGATTCCTGGTTCGGATCCTCCTAAGAAGCTCCTTTCCACCCCGACCGCTGTTCCCGATCCCATCGTTCCTGAGGCGAAATGGGCGGATGAAGAGGCACAGCCACCAGCCAAAGACAAGTCATCTGAGGATGCCATCACAATTAGAGATGTTGTCTCGCGGGCCAAGGATGCTGAATCTAAATCCCAAGCCGAAGATGATCATCCCGAGGCTGATGGCCCTGCAAAAAGCTCAACCCAAGATAAAGCCTAGAACTTTAGTGTAAGGTTTCTTTTGTAGTTGTTTTGTTCTGCTTTTCATTTCCTTGGCTTTTGTCAACGTTTGTAAGATAACCTCTTTTGGAGCTTAATGAATGACATAATTTCTTCTTCTTTGGACTTTATTTTTACTGCTTTAACTTTACTGTCGTCGCGAATGAATTCTGATTGTGTTGCTAGATTTCCAACGGTAATTCATTATTCGTAGTTCAAGTAATACGGCTAAGTATGAATAAGAGAAAAAGACTCTTCCCCCATGACTTTGCGTCCTTTCTAAGTGATTAATTTCCCCTAAGCCTGCAGTCCGACAAGCCATGCAAGATCTGGGTTTTGTTTAACACTTGGATAAAAATGCAGAGTGATTAATTTCCCCCAAGCCTGTGGTCCGAGGAGCCACGCGGGACTTAGGTTCTGTTTAATACTTGGGTCGAAATGTGAAGTGATTAATTTCCCCCAAGCCTGTGGTCCGAGGAGCCACGCGGGACTTAGGTTCTGTTTAATACTTGGGTAAAAATACGAAGTGATTAATTTCCCCTAAACCTGTGGTCCGAGGAGCCATGCAGGACCTGGGTTCTGTTTAACACTTGGATAAAAATGCAGAGTGATTAATTTCCCCCAAGCCTGTGGTCCGAGGAGCCACGCGGGACTTAGGTTCTGCTTAATACTTGGGTAAAAATACGAAGTGATTAATTTCCCCTAAGCCTGTGGTCCGAGGAGCCATGCAGGACCTAAGTTCTGTTTAACATTTGGATAAAAATGCGGAGTGATTAATTTCCCCCAAGCCTGTGGTCCGAGGAGCCACGCAGGACTTAGTTTCTATTTAATACTTGGGTCGAAATGCAGAGTGATTAATTTCCCCCAAGCCTGTGGTCCGAGGAGCCACGCAGGACCTGGGTTCTGTTTAACACTTGGATTGAGAAATAAGAAATAAGAAATAAGAAGCACAAAGGCTTTTCGCAATAGAAGGGTATATCAAGAGTGGGAACTTTCATTAATAATAGTACCTGTTCAGGTTGTTTACATTCCAAGGGCGTGGTACTACATGCTCATCCAAATCTTCTAAAAAGTATGCCCCTATGCCGGCCACTGAAGTGATACGATATGGCCCTTCCCAATTTGGTCCGAGCTTTCCCCATGCAGGGTTTTTTGCAGTGCCTAGAACCTTCTTCAGTACCAGGTCCCCAGGTGCCAGTGGCCTTAACTTCACCTTGGCATCATAGCCTTGCTTAAGCTTGTGTTGGTAGTAGGTGAGTTGGACCATTGCCCTTTCCCTTCTTTCCTCGATAAGGTCTAAACTCTCCTCCAGCAGCTCATTGTTGCCACTAGGACAAAATGAGCTGGTTTTCAGTGTTGGAAAGTTTGTTTCTAGCGAAATGACAGCCTCGGCTCCATAGGTTATTGAAAAGGAGGTCTCCCTTGTCGATCTGCGGGGTGTGGTTCGATACGTCCATAAGACATGTGACAGCTCTTCCACCCATCTTCCCTTCACGTCGTTTAATCTCTTCTTCAGCCCATTTAAGATGACCTTGTTAACGGCTTCGGCCTGCCCATTCCCTTGGGGGTAGGCTGGTGTGGAGTATCTATTCGTAATTCCCAACTCGCCACAGTATCTTCTGAAAGCCTTACTATTGAACTGAAGACCATTGTCCGAGATTAGGGTATGAGGGACTCCAAACCTGGTGACAATGTTTCTCCAGACAAACTTCTTGGCATCCACGTCTCGGATATTTGCCAAAGGTTCGGCTTCGACCTATTTGGTGAAGTAATTAGTGCCGACGAGAAGATATTTCTTGTTTCCTGCTGCTTTAGGAAATGACCCTACGATATCCAAACCCCACTGAGCAAACGGCCAAGGGCTAGATAGTGGATTGAGGATCCCGCCTAGTTGATGTATATTTGGGGCAAACCTCTAGCATTGGTCGCACTTCTTTACGTATTCATAGGCCTCTTTCTGCATGTTTGGCCACCGGTAACCTTGGGTTATGGCTCTATGGGATAAGGACCTGCCTCCTGTATGACTTCCGAAAATTCCTTCATGTAATTCCTCCAAGATAAGTTCCGTGGCGTCAGGGTGCACGCAGAGCAAGTATGGTCCGAAAAATGAGCGTTTATAAAGTTTCAAGTTCTCGGATAGCCAGAACCAAGAAGCTTTTCTTCTAATCTTGTCGGTTTCACTCTTTTCTTCAGGTAAGGTGTCCTCTTTTAGGAACAGTACCAAGGGGTCCATCCAGCTTGGCCCCACTCTGACGTTGTGGACATGGATCACTCCTATCTTCGTTACCGAGGGCTTGTGTAAATCTTCCACAAGTATGACCTGAGGTAAACATTGAGCCTAGGAGGTGGCCAGCGTGGCCAGAGAATCGGCGTGGGTGTTTCCACTTTTGGATATGTGCAGCAGGCTAAAAGAATCGAAACGCGACCGCAGGCGTGTAGCTTGGTCTAAGTACCCTTGCATTCTTTCATCTCTTGCCTCTAATTCCCCATTCATTTGACCCACAATAAGTCTTGAGTCCGAGAACATGTTTACGGATTTCCCGCCCAATTTCTCGACCATGGACATTCCTTCCAGTAAGGCTTCATATTCCGCTTCATTATTCATGGCTGAGAAGCCTAGTCTTAGCGACTTTTCAATGGTAATCCCCTAGGGGGAAACCAGGACCAGTCCTACCCCTGAGCCCCTTTGATTTGCTACGCCATCGACGTATACTTTCCAGCAGGTGGGCCCTTGTAGAGAGATTGCGCCAACCGATTTTTCATCCATGCTTTGCATTTCCTCTTCTACTTATAGTAAGGGTTCAGAAAATTCAGCCACCAGATCCGTGAGGATTTGGCCTTTTACGGCGGTGCGAGCCATGTACTTAATGTCAAAAGCGCCCAGAATTGTGCCCCACTTAGCAATTCTCCCTGTGTAATCAGCGCTCCGGAGTATGGACCTGAACGGGAGTTGGGTTAGAACAATAACCGTGTGCTCCTGGAAATAATGGGGGAGCTTTCGTGTAGCTTGAACAACCGCCAGGAGGGCTTTTTCTAGTGGAAGGTAGCAAATCTCAGCCTCGTGCAAGGACTTGCTCACGTAATAGACCGGTCGTTGTACGCCGTTGTCCATTCGTATCAGCACTAAGCTTACTGCATGACGGGCCACAGCAATGTAAGCAAACAAAACTTCATCGGCTTCGGGGCTAGACATGATTGGTGGCCGAGACAGATACTCTTTGAGCTGTTGGAAGGCCAAGGCACATTCTTCGGTCCATTCGAACCCTTTCCATTTATTTAACAAGAGAAAGAAAGGTCTACACCTATACGCCGAACGAGAAATAAAACGGTTCAAAGCGACAATCATGCCGGTAAGCTTTTGGACCTCCTTGGGATTCCGAGGAGGCTGCATGCTGTGGATAGCTCTAATTTGGTCGGGGCTAACTTCAATACCTCTGTGAGTCACCATATAGCCCAAGAACTTTCCTGAGCTCACCCTGAATGAACACTTAGACGCGTTGAGACGCAACCTGTGTCTTTTCAGGATTTCAAAGATATCGTCGAGGTCTCTCACATGCTCGGACACCAATTTACTCTTTACCACCATATCATCTATGTAGACTCCAATGTTCTTACCCATTTGCAGCTCAAACATCCTGGTCATCATCCTCTGGTAGGTGGAACCGACGTTCTTCAAACCAAAGGGCATCACTTTATAGTGATAGTTTCTGATGGGTGTGACAAAAACTGTCTTTTCTTGGTCGTCTACAGCCAGGGGTATTTGATGGTATCCTTGAAAGGCATCTAAGAAGCTCATTCGAGGATGTCCTGCGGCTGCGTCTACCAACCGATCTATTCGAGGCATAGGGAATGGGTCTTTTGGGCAAGCCTTATTCAGGTCCATGAAGTCTACACAGACTCGCCATTTTCCGCTCTTCTTCTTCACCACTACAGTGTTGGCCAGCCATTCAGGGTAGAAAACTTTTTTGATAGCCCCTGCTTTCTTAAGTTTCGTCACCTCCTCCTTGACCGCATTAGTATGCTCTTTCGACGGACGCCGAGGGGGTTGCTTTTTGGGTGTAACGGATGGATTAACGTTAAGGTGGTGGCATATGAAGTTCGGATCGACCCCCGGGGCCTCGTAAGCGTCCCATGCGAACACGTCCACATTTTTCCTGAGAAAATCAATTAGCACTTCTTTCTCTTGGGGAGGTAGTTCCGAGCCGACTTGAAAGAATCTTTCTGGATCAATGCCCACAGGAACTTTTTCCAAATCCTCGCAATTTGCCTCCTCGGCTGATCCCCCACCAGTCATGGCCAGGGTTGTTAATTGCTATAAGCCGTTCTTGGTAGAGGTTGAGGGCTTGGCACTCGGCCGTCGTGAGATGCCGGACACTATGCATTGTCGAGCCATGGCCTGATCCCCTATAACTTCTTTAACCCGACCCTCCGACGGATACTTCACCTTCTGGTGTAGGGTAGAGGAGACAGCCCCTAGAGCATGAAGCCAAGGCCTAGCTACAATGACTGTGTAGGGAGAGTATGCGTCCACCACTATGAAGTCCACCTCCACTATGTCCGAGCCTGTTTGTATGGGCAGTCTAATCTGGCCTCTCGGAGTAACGGTTTTCCCTTCGAAGCTTACCAAGGGGGAGTCGTATGCCGTCAAGTCTTCGGGTTTCAGATTCTGCCCCTTGTATAGGTCAGGGTACATTACTTCCACAGCGCTGCCCTGATCGACTAACACTCTCTTCACATCATATCCCCCAATCCTGAGCGTGATGACTAGAGCATCATCGTGAGGTTGGATAGTTCCGACCTTATCCTCATCCGAGAAGCCCAGCATAGGTGTGGCCATCCTCTTAGCCTTCTTAGACTCCCAGTAGTCAATCTCAGCGGGAATTCGGGCCATTGACATTACCTTGGAAGGATGAGAACCGGTCCTTCCGGGAGTGGCAAGAATGACATTTATCGTGCCTATAGGCAGTCTCAAGGTGTCCCTTCGTGTCTCAACATTCATCTGTTCTTGTCGGCCACTGGAATGATGCAGGAGATGACTCAATTTTCCCTCTCAGACCAGCTGGTCCAAGTGGTTTTTCAGGTTTCTACAGTCTTCGGTGGTGTGCCCCGGTTCCTGGTGGTACTGACAGTATAGGTTCTGGTTGCACTTCATGGGGTCCCCTGCCATCCTATTTGGCCATTTGAAGAATGGTTCGTTTATGATTTTCTCCAAAATCTGATGTAACGGATCTCGGAACATAGCGTGGACTGCCTGTGCACTAGCAGACCCAGGTTGCTCCGTGTAGTCTCTCCTCGGTCGGTTGTTGTTGCTAAATCGGTCTGACCTAAAGTCCCTCCTTTTCTGAGGGACAACCTTCGCTTTACCCTTGCCCAACTTTTGATCCTCTTCGACCCTCTTGTATTTGTCAATTCGGTCCATGAGCTGGCGCAGGCTGGTGACCAGTTTCCCAGTCAGGGATTTTCTTAAACCACGCTCGATTGGCAGGCCTCTCTTGAAGGTACTGATGGCAACGTCATCATAAACACCCTCTATCTCATTATACATCTCCCAATACCTATCCAAGTAGGCCTTTAGGGTCTCCCCCTCTCGCATGGATAAGGACAAAAGGGAATCCAAGGGTCGAGGAACCCTGCTGCTCGTGATGAATCGAGAGCCGAAGGCCTGAGTTAGCTGCTTAAAGGAATTTATGGAGTTCGGGCTGAGGCCGTCAAACCATCTCATTGCCATCGGTCCCAAACTAGACGGAAATACTTTGCACATCAAAGCTTCGTCTTTGGAATGGACGGCCATCCTCTGGTTGAACTGACTTACGTGCTCTAAGGGGTCCGTCCGACCGTTATATATGGTGAAGGTAGGTTGATGGAACCACCAAGGAGTTCAACCCCCTCTATCTTGCGTGTGAAGGGTGACTGGGAGATTCGGTCCAGGGCTTTGCTCATGGCGTCATTTACTAGGCCCTTGTAGGACGGACTTCTGTGACTGCGTTTGTGAGATTGCTCTTCCTCATAGGAGAAGGTTTCATTTGGTGGAGTTCTCGACCTTTGCCTGTATTTGTTGTCCTCTCCATCGCTGGTGTCCGAGCTGGAGGAGGGACGCCTTCGCTACGCTCGACGCAACTTCCTCTTCAAGTCGTCAGTTTCCTGCTGTAGAACTCTGTTATCGTCCCGCTTTTGAGATATATGACCTTTCACCTTTGAACGGCTTCTGCTTGTACGGGAGGTATATACACTACCCTCCCGTCGCTTGTCTTGATCTCTTTCCCGTTCGAGGTTAAGAAAGTTGTCTTGCCGTTGGGAGTCTACGATCTCCGTTTTGTGCGGACCTGATCCTACCATATTTAATCGCTGCACTTGTTGAGGCACAAGTTCTCCCCACAGACGGCGTCAATTGTAAGGTCACAATTTGGAGCCCAAGCCCAAGAGGTATGGGGTCTTGGTCCAAGGAGCCCAGAAACAATGAATTTGTAGAGAGAGGGCTGTAGAACTAGGTCTTAGCGAATTATACAGCGGTTGGTATTGGGCTATACAACAGTTGAACAATAGTAAAACACACTAATATCCATAGATCCTCAGTCCGAGATGATAAGATGAATATATGTTCGTCACTGTGTGAAGGATTATGGTTGTTTGTCCTGCTACCGTCTCTCTTTTGTTTTCTCCCCCCTTTCTTCATGGGGACTTCCCTCCTTATATAGTCTTCTTAAAGCCATCGTGGCTTTACACTTGTTGATCATCTCGACCCTTACTTGAGTGCTTGTCCCATCGGACACCCCCTTTCAGCCTTCTGTGAGTTATGGTGGCCAAGGCAGCACTGTTCACAGGTCCTCTCCACATTAATGTGGCCAAAAAAATAGCTGCAACGCATTTAATGCGGCAGCAGCAGCCTCTCCTTGGATGTCTTACGTTTCCTTCTTTCCTACGGGTCGGTGGGACGCATCCTTACTGCTAATGTCTGTTGGGGTGGGTCCTTCTAGCAAACAGAGGGCATGTTTGAGCCATACCCATCACGTCCGAGGAGGCATTACTCCTCGGATCGTCCTTCAAACGCCCCCTATCCACGGGACCTGGGCCGGAAATCCTTTTGGCATCCATGTCCTTTCCTCGGACATGCTGATTGTCCCAGATGGGGCCCAAGGCCCATTACATAATTTGGGGCCTTTGCCCCTACAAACATTTATTGAACTTTTTAGATACATTTAGTCAAAACTTAAATATATTTGTTTCATTAGTATAAACGTAATGATGTATGACATGCAAATTGCATCATATGATGCAAATCTTTGTTTTTTTATGTATAAATTCAAAATTTACGTGATCATTCAACATAAAAAATCATTATCAATATGTTTTTTTCTTTAAATATGAAAATATGTAAGATTTTACGATCCACGATCCCACATATCTCTCACGATCCTACGTAAGATCTCGATTTTGACAACCTTAGTTAGATGATATATATATATATATATATACGAGCTCCTACAAGTAGAAGAGACTTAGGCCCGCAGTTCCAAGGTGTCAAAGACCACTCTCAGGTTAGTACCCCTTGTTACACAGCTAGGCAAGACTCAGTTGCTGATCAAGAAGAAGACAGCACTAGTCAGGACAGTCTTAAACCTCCCTCACCATCAGGATCTGATTTCAAGAATCCCATTCAGCAAGAATCTGAATACGACCATCAGCTCCTCGTGTTGACAAAGGAATTCATCCCTGATATGGACTACCTCGAAAAGGATTTTAATTCCGAAGAGAACCGGATTAAAAGAGAAACCTACCGAGCAAACCATACCAGAAAACAAAAGGTTGAAGTTTTGGAGAAATGGAAGTTATTCATGAAAGAGGTAAATGCAGATTATCCTTTCTTTGAATACTTTGAGAAACATTTCAATTGGCATAAAAAGAACTGTGTCAAAACCAAACTTCCAGAAAAACCCATTCCACTTCCAAAAGCTAGACATTCATCAAAGAAAGCAGAGAAACCAGTCTCTCCTTCACCAGAAGTTAATGTCCTAGAAAGCTACTTATCATCTAGCAGTTCCGATGAACCTCCTCAAGACAAAAAGGAGAAAGAACTGGGGGCGGAAGCTGGGTAAGGTTACAAATGCAGTGCTATTACAAATGTAAGCTAGGGGGAATGTAAGAGCCATGGTTATTACAAAGTAGTTCTGAGTACTAAGTAAAGGTGGAGCTCTGAAGCTAAGGGTGGAAATTTAGCCTGCTGAAGACTGAGCATGAGCGTTCCTTATATAGATGGAGGAAGGCTTGGTCTCTTCAGGAGTGTGCTGGAATTGCGGACGGAAATCACGGAAGGTAAATTGCTTTAACTGGGGTGAATAATCTTTTCCACCGAAAGCAATAGTAACTTGGATGATTCTGTCGGGGCACTGTAGAGTGAACAGTAATTGGTCACTGTTTGGAACAGTGTCTTGTCCCCTTGCTTTTCTGTAATAGTAACTCTGCATAGTGTTCTGGACTGTGCAGTGAATAGTAGCTTCTTGCAACTCTGCTGGTTCAGGTACTGTTCTAAATAGTAGCCGAATGAGCAAAGGTGGTTCTTGAGCTTTCTTCTGGGATCGATCAGACTGTTTAGTCGGAAGTGCCAGAAGGATATCCATCATAGGGATCCCAAGGAGGATTGTGATCACAGTTATGCTCATTGTAATTGTCGTACAAATTGCAAAATCCACAAAATACCAGAGGTTCATAGTCTGTGCTCTGAGTTGTGAATTGACTGGGATCATGATAATCAAGCCTCAGGGTGCTGAAGGCTTCAGGGTATGGTCTGGTAGTAAATACTGTAATCCGGCCAGTATTTCCTACAAAGTGATAGTTTTCCCATAATTCTCCAGAGACGTCGCGGAGTTCACTGTTGAAGTAATTTGTCCAACATTCAGCGAGGGCTAAGGGGTCTTTAAAGGACAGATGGGAATCACCTTCATACCAAGGACCGTCATGGGTGTACCCATTGATGAGTACTAAGTGGTGAGCAGGATGAACAGCCATCCAATTGTTACCGTCCCATTGTGGGAGAGTGCTCCAGCATCTGATGGATACAAAAGGACTGTTGATCTTGGTCACGGCTTGTTGGATGATTTGAGGAAATTGGCAGATCTGTTTATGGCTCGTCAATTTGGCGAGCTTGAGAAAGCCATACTCAAATATACTTGAAAGCCAACCTGGATTTCTGATATCATCGTCTGCCCCGTCTTCGTAGTTGACTATTAGACCGGGAAAAGGATGTTTCTTTTCATAGACCCTGTGACTGGTTCCGAAGTGTTCTTTCCAGGTTGATAGGATGGAGTGAGTTTCAATGTCATCTGCATCATAAACCTGAAAATGGGAGGTGACCAATATTTTGAAATAATCGAACCATAGGTCACATGATTCGGTCATTGCCTTGCTTCCTAATATACGTTTCTGTATATCAGTAGGCAAGTTGGCGACAACACTTCTTAGCCGGTTTTGAGTCTTAAGACTTAACCTAGCATAATCAGTGCCCATAATAGTCATTTTATCCATGGAATGGATTTCCTCTTTGCCAAAGAGTTGACTAGTAAGAATTGCATTTCCTGCCTCAAGTTCAACTAGATGTAATTCTAGTGCTTTAAGGGTTCTTTGGAAAAGGTGGTAGTGGTTTTGGGTAAAGGCTCTTTGAAGGTTATCAAGGATGAATTTAGTGGAGGGTGGGAGATCTGTATACACACCATTACTAAATTGCAGAGCCGTGTTTTTAACTTCTTGGAGAGTAATAGCCATATCACTACTGGAATATGTAACCGCAGATGGGTACATGTTTTGAAGGGATGTTGCTTTTCTGGGTTCTTTTCCAGAAGAAGCGCCTTCATGCATTTGGGGAAATTCCCTTATGGGTGCTTTTCCTTTTCTTGAAGACATTCCTGTATTAACAAAATGGTTGTTTTCAAAAGCATTTTTGTTAAAACTATGAGATGTCATCATGCAAATGTTTTTATGCTGTATGAGATGCAGGGATGAATCTTTAGACTGATTGGAGTCGAAAGGATCATCAATCATAAGTGGGATCTGATCAAGGTTCTGGGCTTGTTCAGAAGAATGAGTTTTGGTACGGATAAGGTTAAGATTTTTAGAAACGGAAACTCTTTGGAGATTTTCAATCTCTCTTAGTTCAGGGTTCCTAAGAAACTTAAACTTAATAGGTTGACCAAAATGGTGGGTAGTGATTCCTTCACTATCCGTGATAAAGGGATACAACAGACACATGAATGGGTTTCCTAAGATGACCCTATCTGTTATATTTTTGACAAGAACAAAGGTGGTTCTAAAGCACACACTGTCTTGGCAAACCTGTGCATCTGGGATTTTGAATTCAATCTGCATTTTTCCACCACTTGCAGAAGTTAACCTTTCCTTGGTTTTCTGGAAGTATTTAGAGGGGATAATGCCTTCTTGAATGCAATTGAGATCAGCACCCGAATCTATTAGGGCAATAACCTCAAATTCAAAATCATTGCTTATGGCAATCCTGACTTTGGAATGCCACTTTTGGAAGTTAATACTACTGATGGTTGACAAGAACGTTCCAGGTTCTGGTTCCATTTCTGCAGTAGGGTTAACTGTTTCATCAACTTCGTCATCAGAAGGGTTCTGTAATGAGATTCTGTCCTCATTGCCTTGATGAGAAGTGAACTCTAGATTTTTGACCCTAAGGTCCATGAGACCATGATCAACCCTAAGGATGGTTAATTCCTGCTTAAGGTTTCTCATTTCAACTTTGTTATCCTTAATCTCTTTCTGGAGATCTTGGATGGTTATCTCTTTCTTGGATTTGGTAAATCTATTGTAGATTTTTTCCAAGTCAACTTTGGGTTCCTGAAACCTAGGTTTGGATGTATTGGTTTCCCTGACTAAGGTTCTATGGAACTCACTAAGTCGCCGAGATTTCTCTTCTGGGTCCTTGATCTGTTCTATGAGATCTAGGAGCAACTCTTCTTGCTTAGAAAGAACACGGATAGTCTTGTTTCTACAACAACTATCTTGGCAAGGTAAGATTTCATCCGAGTCACTAGAGGAACTAGAAGATACTCTAGAGGTTTCATAGGATGTTTCAAACAATTGGTGTTTTTCTTGATCACTGGACTCACTGCTCAGGTGATCGAGTGCTAAGAGTCTGAAAATCTCTTCCTTACTGGTTTGGTCACTAATGAGGGTATTGATAAGGGTTCTGGCCTTAGCTCTACATTCACTTTTGTAATGACCTTCTTTTCCACACTTAAAACATGTTTCTGATGTTTTAGGTATGAATCTTCTTGTGGGCTTGGATCTGCCTTTCTTATAGAAATCATCAGTCTTGGACTTCTGTTTTCTAAAGTGTTTAGAGGCAGGTTTCTTCCTATGGGATTTCCTAGAGGGTTCTTCGCCTCTGTGTTTGGATTTCCTTTTGGGGATGATAGAAGGTAAGCCATACTGGGTACAGAAATTCCCTATTTCGTACTTGGCTTTGCTCTTGTTGGCTTGGCTCTGGATTTTAAGATCTCTACACATTTTCATCCCTTCATTTCGGATTGTGCTTGAGATATCTCCATAGGTTAGGTTGTCATAGTCTATGATCCCTAACGAGCTGGCAAGAGTTTCTTTGACCTTCTGTCCAAACAATGTGGGTAAGCCATTGATAAACTTCTCCTTCCAAAATGGAGAGTTACAATCGCTTCTATGCATGACACGGGTGGTGAACACATCTTCATACCACCGGTATTCTCCAAGGTTCTTACATCTAAGGTTACTCAACTGGTCGTAAATCCTAGATGTGACGTTGCTGGGTTTACCAATGAAGTGTTTCATGATCGTATAGATCAGGGTATTGACTCCATCAGGAACTCCTCTGCCTATGCGTTCATCAAAGATAGGGTTCTCATCCTCATCCTTTTGAACAGCATGCTTAATGTCTTCCTTAGAAGTGGCTGTCATACAGTGGTTCCACCAATTTAACAACTTTCCAGTAAATCCTAAAACAATGAGCTCTACAACCTCAGTATTTGGAATACCATCATTAAGATAGTTATTTGCTACCATGGTTATATGCTGGATCTTGTTTTGGATCTCTTGTTCGGCTAAACCATCTATGTTCCACTCATAGAGTTTACCACTGGAAACTGTGAATTGCATGGTCCTTTCCTCGAATTGGAGGTCAGGGGGTGTTGGTCTGGGATACCAATTCTTGGTAAGGCTAGTTGGCGTTACCTTTGGTTGGTAAAGCTTATTTACCTGTAAACCTCGAAATTGGTCTTCTATTTGTTCTATCTCCTGTTCAGTTTCAGAGGAGGTTCTACTAGAACTGCTAGAGGCCGTATGGGCATGTAGGGTATTTGCCCGGGGTTCAAGCCTAGGGTCCCTACTGGTTGATGTAAGATCTGGTGAAGGGGATACTGGTTCCTTTTTCACGAGATCAACAAGCTTTTGAGCCATTTCCTTAAGGGCTATTTGCTCCTTTGGTTTGAGGCTAGCTTGTCTGGTTGTGGGAAGCTTGACTAGAGGGTTTTCTAAGGGTTGGATAGGTTCTGAAAGGTTTCCTGGTTGGAGGAGAACTTTGTTATCAATCCCTTCTTCTATCCTGTCAAGTTGTTTCCCTATAACTCCTAAACACTGGTTGGTATAGTTGTTTTGCTCTATTACCTTTCTGACAACCTTTTCTTCTGGGGTTGGACACTTGAAAGGTGAGGCAATAACATCGGTACCACGCTGGTGAAAGAGTATAGCTTCTTGAGGAGGATGGCTAGACCTAACAATTTCTGGTTTGCTAGAGCTTGGTGCCTCCTTCTTGGGAAGTAATTTCCAGTTGGTTTTGGAAATGACACAGTTCTTTTTATGCCAATTGAAATGTTTCTCAAAGTATTCAAAGAAAGGATAATCAGCTTTTACCTCTTTCATGAATAACTTCCATTTCTCCAAAACTTCAACCTTTTGTTCTTTGGTATGGTTTGCTCGATAGGCTTCTCTTTTAATCCGGTTCTCTTCGGAATTAAAATCCTTTTCGAGGTAGTCCATATCAGGGATGAATTCCTTTGTCAACACGAGGAGCTGATGGTCATATTCAGATTCTTGCTGAATAGGATTCTTAAAATCAGATCCTGATGGTGAGGGAGGTTTAAGACTGTCCTGACTGTTGTTGTCTTCTTCTTGATCAACAACTGAGTCTTGCTTGGCTGTGTAACAAGGGGTACTAACCTGAGAGTGGTCTTTGACACCTTGGAACTGTGGGCCTAAGTCTCTTCTAGATGTAGGAGCTCGTGTTCTAGACGAACTACTATGGGATGCAGGTCTATCTTTCAAGAGGATAGTTGGCTGCCTAAATGATTGTCTTAGATCCATGGATCTAGACCTTGGTTCCTGGTATGGTTCCTGGTACAGATCTAATGAGGATCTGGGCAAGGGTTCTTCATACTCAAAGGGTGACCTAAACCTAGATTGGTCAAAGCTTAGTCTAACCGTTCCATCGGCTAACTGCTGGACATAATCCGGATCTGGGTTCCTAACAGGATTCTGGATCTGTAGAGGATAATTTTCATTCTCTAGAGACCAATGTTCTATAGTCCTAACATGGTAGTCCGTTCTGAAAGACTTTTTCAAGGACCATGACGAAGACTTATAGACCTGGGTTGTGGGAACTTTGGGTATGTTCCAATCTCCTAACTTCTGATCTAGATCTGAAAGCTGGTACGACTCACTGTTGATGGTTCCATCTTCTGCTGGAATCTCAGGTGGGTTTGTACTGCTGGATCTAATTGAAGTGGAAGAGTCACTCCTTCTAAACATCCTATTCATCATCTTGGATTATAAGCCTAAGAAATCAATTACAACCTAGCATACTTCTATCTTCCAATTTCTGGATCTATCCTTAGATCTGAAACAGGGTGTGTATGGACGCCTATTGTGCTTTGTTACCAACTTACGACCGCTCGGACACCATTCTGTAAACCTTGCTACTGCTTACACTATTTCACTTCGTTGAGTGTACTTTCCCTATCTTCTCCGACCCTAACGCCTAACGCTCTCCTGGCTAACGGCTCAACGGGCATTACAGATTTGACTCGGGCTTCCTGCTCAACTTGGGTACTCTAGACTTCCTGGGTAGCAAACAATTACAGAACTGGGCTTACTCCTAGAATTACTGGATAACACATTGGCACAATACTTGGCATAGTACACATCTGCAACAAATTGTGGGGAAAGAAACAAAGAATGGAAAAAGAAGATAACTGGGAAGTAAAGGATTAGCTTAAACAGATAATCACAAGATAATGAACAGTTTGAATGAACGGGAGGCTCAGCCTACCACAATAAGAAAGAACAGTATAAACTGACTAAGATGAAGTAGTAGATGAAGAATGCAACATATGGGAGTGGTAATGCTATCAAAAAATAGATGTAAAACAAAATAATGTTTGTTAGAGATAACATACTCAAAGTAATACACAAAATAATGGATAACTATGGCGGTTGTACCGGCCAACTTGATTTAAAATCAAAATTTACAGTAACTTACAAACACTATGATCGAGCTCTAAAATGGCTCTGATACCAAATGGGGGTAAGCTACCATACAAGAGTAGTGGTGCCGTTCTGAGGGCAGCACTGGGGGCGGAAGCTGGGTAAGGTTACAAATGCAGTGCTATTACAAATGTAAGCTAGGGGGAATGTAAGAGCCATGGTTATTACAAAGTAGTTCTGAGTACTAAGTAAAGGTGGAGCTCTGAAGCTAAGGGTGGAAATTTAGCCTGCTGAAGACTGAGCATGAGCGTTCCTTATATAGATGGAGGAAGGCTTGGTCTCTTCAGGAGTGTGCTGGAATTGCGGACGGAAATCACGGAAGGTAAATTGCTTTAACTGGGGTGAATAATCTTTTCCACCGAAAGCAATAGTAACTTGGATGATTCTGTCGGGGCACTGTAGAGTGAACAGTAATTGGTCACTGTTTGGAACAGTGTCTTGTCCCCTTGCTTTTCTGTAATAGTAACTCTGCATAGTGTTCTGGACTGTGCAGTGAATAGTAGCTTCTTGCAACTCTGCTGGTTCAGGTACTGTTCTGAATAGTAGCCGAATGAGCAAAGGTGGTTCTTGAGCTTTCTTCTGGGATCGATCAGACTGTTTAGTCGGAAGTGCCAGAAGGATATCCATCATAGGGATCCCAAGGAGGATTGTGATCACAGTTATGCTCATTGTAATTGTCGTACAAATTGCAAAATCCACAAAATACCAGAGGTTCATAGTCTGTGCTCTGAGTTGTGAATTGACTGGGATCATGATAATCAAGCCTCAGGGTGCTGAAGGCTTCAGGGTATGGTCTGGTAGTAAATACTGTAATCCGGCCAGTATTTCCTACAAAGTGATAGTTTTCCCATAATTCTCCAGAGACGTCGCGGAGTTCACTGTTGAAGTAATTTGTCCAACATTCAGCGAGGGCTAAGGGGTCTTTAAAGGACAGATGGGAATCACCTTCATACCAAGGACCGTCATGGGTGTACCCATTGATGAGTACTAAGTGGTGAGCAGGATGAACAGCCATCCAATTGTTACCGTCCCATTGTGGGAGAGTGCTCCAGCATCTGATGGATACAAAAGGACTGTTGATCTTGGTCACGGCTTGTTGGATGATTTGAGGAAATTGGCAGATCTGTTTATGGCTCGTCAATTTGGCGAGCTTGAGAAAGCCATACTCAAATATACTTGAAAGCCAACCTGGATTTCTGATATCATCGTCTGCCCCGTCTTCGTAGTTGACTATTAGACCGGGAAAAGGATGTTTCTTTTCATAGACCCTGTGACTGGTTCCGAAGTGTTCTTTCCAGGTTGATAGGATGGAGTGAGTTTCAATGTCATCTGCATCATAAACCTGAAAATGGGAGGTGACCAATATTTTGAAATAATCGAACCATAGGTCACATGATTCGGTCATTGCCTTGCTTCCTAATATACGTTTCTGTATATCAGTAGGCAAGTTGGCGACAACACTTCTTAGCCGGTTTTGAGTCTTAAGACTTAACCTAGCATAATCAGTGCCCATAATAGTCATTTTATCCATGGAATGGATTTCCTCTTTGCCAAAGAGTTGACTAGTAAGAATTGCATTTCCTGCCTCAAGTTCAACTAGATGTAATTCTAGTGCTTTAAGGGTTCTTTGGAAAAGGTGGTAGTGGTTTTGGGTAAAGGCTCTTTGAAGGTTATCAAGGATGAATTTAGTGGAGGGTGGGAGATCTGTATACACACCATTACTAAATTGCAGAGCCGTGTTTTTAACTTCTTGGAGAGTAATAGCCATATCACTACTGGAATATGTAACCGCAGATGGGTACATGTTTTGAAGGGATGTTGCTTTTCTGGGTTCTTTTCCAGAAGAAGCGCCTTCATGCATTTGGGGAAATTCCCTTATGGGTGCTTTTCCTTTTCTTGAAGACATTCCTGTATTAACAAAATGGTTGTTTTCAAAAGCATTTTTGTTAAAACTATGAGATGTCATCATGCAAATGTTTTTATGCTGTATGAGATGCAGGGATGAATCTTTAGACTGATTGGAGTCGAAAGGATCATCAATCATAAGTGGGATCTGATCAAGGTTCTGGGCTTGTTCAGAAGAATGAGTTTTGGTACGGATAAGGTTAAGATTTTTAGAAACGGAAACTCTTTGGAGATTTTCAATCTCTCTTAGTTCAGGGTTCCTAAGAAACTTAAACTTAATAGGTTGACCAAAATGGTGGGTAGTGATTCCTTCACTATCCGTGATAAAGGGATACAACAGACACATGAATGGGTTTCCTAAGATGACCCTATCTGTTATATTTTTGACAAGAACAAAGGTGGTTCTAAAGCACACACTGTCTTGGCAAACCTGTGCATCTGGGATTTTGAATTCAATCTGCATTTTTCCACCACTTGCAGAAGTTAACCTTTCCTTGGTTTTCTGGAAGTATTTAGAGGGGATAATGCCTTCTTGAATGCAATTGAGATCAGCACCCGAATCTATTAGGGCAATAACCTCAAATTCAAAATCATTGCTTATGGCAATCCTGACTTTGGAATGCCACTTTTGGAAGTTAATACTACTGATGGTTGACAAGAACGTTCCAGGTTCTGGTTCCATTTCTGCAGTAGGGTTAACTGTTTCATCAACTTCGTCATCAGAAGGGTTCTGTAATGAGATTCTGTCCTCATTGCCTTGATGAGAAGTGAACTCTAGATTTTTGACCCTAAGGTCCATGAGACCATGATCAACCCTAAGGATGGTTAATTCCTGCTTAAGGTTTCTCATTTCAACTTTGTTATCCTTAATCTCTTTCTGGAGATCTTGGATGGTTATCTCTTTCTTGGATTTGGTAAATCTATTGTAGATTTTTTCCAAGTCAACTTTGGGTTCCTGAAACCTAGGTTTGGATGTATTGGTTTCCCTGACTAAGGTTCTATGGAACTCACTAAGTCGCCGAGATTTCTCTTCTGGGTCCTTGATCTGTTCTATGAGATCTAGGAGCAACTCTTCTTGCTTAGAAAGAACACGGATAGTCTTGTTTCTACAACAACTATCTTGGCAAGGTAAGATTTCATCCGAGTCACTAGAGGAACTAGAAGATACTCTAGAGGTTTCATAGGATGTTTCAAACAATTGGTGTTTTTCCTGGTCACTAGACTCACTACTCAGGTGATCGAGTGCTAAGAGTTTGAAGATCTCTTCCTTACTGGTTGGGTCACTAATGAGGGTATTGATAAGGGTTCTGGCCTTAGCTCTACATTCACTTTTGAAATGACCTTTCTCTCCACACTTAAAACATGTTCCTGATGTTTTAGGTATGAACTTGCTTGTGGACTTGGATCTGCCTTTCTTATAGAAATCATCAGTCTTGGACCTCTGTTTTCTAAAGTGTTTGGAGGCAGGTTTTCTCCTATGGGATTTTCTAGAGGGTTCTTCGCCTCTGTGTTTGGATTTCTTTTTGGAGATGATGGAAGGTAAGCCATACTGGGTACAGAAATTCCCTATTTCGTACTTGGCTTTGCTCTTGTTGGCTTGGCTCTGGATTTTAAGATCTCTACACATTTTCATCCCTTCATTTCGGATTGTGCTTGAGATATCTCCATAGGTTAGGTTGTCATAGTCTATGATCCCTAACGAGCTGGCAAGAGTTTCTTTGACCTTCTGTCCAAACAATGTGGGTAAGCCATTGATAAACTTCTCCTTCCAAAATGGAGAGTTACAATCGCTTCTATGCATGACACGGGTGGTGAACACATCTTCATACCACCGGTATTCTCCAAGGTTCTTACATCTAAGGTTACTCAACTGGTCGTAAATCCTAGATGTGACATTGCTGGGTTTACCAATGAAGTGTTTCATGATCGTATAGATCAGGGTATTGACTCCATCAGGAACTCCTCTGCCTATGCGTTCATCAAAGATAGGGTTCTCATCCTCATCCTTTTGAACAGCATGCTTAATGTCTTCCTTAGAAGTGGCTGTCATACAGTGGTTCCACCAATTTAACAACTTTCCAGTAAATCCTAAAACAATGAGCTCTACAACCTCAGTATTTGGAATACCATCATTAAGATAGTTATTTGCTACCATGGTTATATGCTGGATCTTGTTTTGGATCTCTTGTTCGGCTAAACCATCTATGTTCCACTCATAGAGTTTACCACTGGAAACTGTGAATTGCATGGTCCTTTCCTCGAATTGGAGGTCAGGGGGTGTTGGTCTGGGATACCAATTCTTGGTAAGGCTAGTTGGCGTTACCTTTGGTTGGTAAAGCTTATTTACCTGTAAACCTCGAAATTGGTCTTCTATTTGTTCTATCTCCTGTTCAGTTTCAGAGGAGGTTCTACTAGAACTGCTAGAGGCCGTATGGGCATGTAGGGTATTTGCCCGGGGTTCAAGCCTAGGGTCCCTACTGGTTGATGTAAGATCTGGTGAAGGGGATACTGGTTCCTTTTTCACGAGATCATCAAGCTTTTGAGCCATTTCCTTAAGGGCTATTTGCTCCTTTGGTTTGAGGCTAGCTTGTCTGGTTGTGGGAAGCTTGACTAGAGGGTTTTCTAAGGGTTGGATAGGTTCTGAAAGGTTTCCTGGTTGGAGGAGAACTTTGTTATCAATCCCTTCTTCTATTCTGTCAAGTTGTTTCCCTATAACTCCTAAACACTGGTTGGTATAGTTGTTTTGCTCTATTACCTTTCTGACAACCTTTTCTTCTGGGGTTGGACACTTGAAAGGTGAGGCAATAACATCGGTACCACGCTGGTGAAAGAGTATAGCTTCTTGAGGAGGATGGCTAGACCTAACAATTTCTGGTTTGCTAGAGCTTGGTGCCTCCTTCTTGGGAAGTAATTTCCAGTTGGTTTTGGAAATGACACAGTTCTTTTTATGCCAATTGAAATGTTTCTCAAAGTATTCAAAGAAAGGATAATCAGCTTTTACCTCTTTCATGAATAACTTCCATTTCTCCAAAACTTCAACCTTTTGTTCTTTGGTATGGTTTGCTCGATAGGCTTCTCTTTTAATCCGGTTCTCTTCGGAATTAAAATCCTTTTCGAGGTAGTCCATATCAGGGATGAATTCCTTTGTCAACACGAGGAGCTGATGGTCGTATTCAGATTCTTGCTGAATAGGATTCTTGAAATCAGATCCTGATGGTGAGGGAGGTTTAAGACTGTCCTGACTAGTGCTGTCTTCTTCTTGATCAGCAACTGAGTCTTGCCTAGCTGTGTAACAAGGGGTACTAACCTGAGAGTGGTCTTTGACACCTTGGAACTGCGGGCCTAAGTCTCTTCTAGATGTAGGAGCTCGTGTTCTAGACGAACTACTACGGGATGCAGGTCTATCTCTTAAGAGGATAGTTGGCTGCCTAAATGGTTGTCTTAGATCCATGGATCTAGACCTTGGTTCCTGGTATGGTTCCTGGTACAGATCTAATGAGGATCTGGGCAAGGGTTCTTCATACTCAAAGGGTGACCTAAACCTAGATTGGTCAAAGCTTAGTCTAACCGTTCCATCGGCTAGCTGCTGGACATAATCTGGATCTGGGTTCCTAACAGGATTCTGGATCTGTAGAGGATAATTTTCATTCTCTAGAGACCAATGTTCTATAGTCCTAACATGGTAGTCCGTTCTGAAAGACTTTTTCAAGGACCATGACGAAGACTTATAGACCTGGGTTGTGGGAACTTTGGGTATGTTCCAATCTCCTAACTTCTGATCTAGATCTGAAAGCTGGTACGACTCACTGTTGATGGTTCCATCTTCTGCTGGAATCTCAGGTGGGTTTGTACTGCTGGATCTAATTGAAGTGGAAGAGTCACTCCTTCTAAACATCCTATTCATCATCTTGGATTATAAGCCTAAGAAATCAATTACAACCTAGCATACTTCTATCTTCCAATTTCTGGATCTATCCTTAGATCTGAAACAGGGTGTGTATGGACGCCTATTGTGCTTTGTTACCAACTTACGACCGCTCGGACACCATTCTGTAAACCTTGCTACTGCTTACACTATTTCACTTCGTTGAGTGTACTTTCCCTATCTTCTCCGACCCTAACGCCTAACGCTCTCCTGGCTAACGGCTCAACGGGCATTACAGATTTGACTCGGGCTTCCTGCTCAACTTGGGTACTCTAGACTTCCTGGGTAGCAAACAATTACAGAACTGGGCTTACTCCTAGAATTACTGGATAACACATTGGCACAATACTTGGCATAGTACACATCTGCAACAAATTGTGGGGAAAGAAACAAAGAATGGAAAAAGAAGATAACTGGGAAGTAAAGGATTAGCTTAAACAGATAATCACAAGATAATGAACAGTTTGAATGAACGGGAGGCTCAGCCTACCACAATAAGAAAGAACAGTATAAACTGACTAAGATGAAGTAGTAGATGAAGAATGCAACATATGGGAGTGGTAATGCTATCAAAAAATAGATGTAAAACAAAATAATGTTTGTTAGAGATAACATACTCAAAGTAATACACAAAATAATGGATAACTATGGCGGTTGTACCGGCCAACTTGATTTAAAATCAAAATTTACAGTAACTTACAAACACTATGATCGAGCTCTAAAATGGCTCTGATACCAAATGGGGGTAAGCTACCATACAAGAGTAGTGGTGCCATGTAATACAGAGATTCCATGGGTTCTGATGTTGAGGGTGAGGACCTTCAAAATATGAGGGTCGTCAAGTGCAACTGTGAGGTTTGGAAAACAGTCGAAATGAATTGGACTGTTACTCAAACTGGATTCTAAGCCTGTGATTATCTGATGGAGTCAATACCCTGATCTATACAAGAACTTGGGTGACTCAGGCTTAGAATGACCACAACCCCTTGAGTTACTCCAGGCCCTTGAGTCACCGCCTCCCAAGGAGATTTCTCCACACACAGTAGAAGATCCCCTCGGCCCAATTGTGCCCAGGCAACCTTCTTTCACCCTTCCTCCTAGAACAGGAAGAGCTCCTTATCTCAAGAAACCATTTGTTCAGCACATCTCTTATATTGAGCCACACTTAGCTCATATAACGGATCCTCTAGCACTTGCAATGGAAGTATTGCCCCATGATTGGCATTTCCTTCCCAAGAGTCCAGAGAAGAACATCAGATTCTATAAAGGCATTCTCATCCAAGAAAAGTCTGCCCGAATAGAAGACATCAGAGAAAAAAGTAATCCCTCTAAGGTTCTATACCATAAGTTCATAATTCAGAATTTTGTAAGTTGCAAAGATTGGGGACACCCTTCTACGCTCAGAAGACTTACAGTACTCAAGGGATCAGAACCCCGGTACAACTATTATGACTATATGGACGCCTTCGAAAAGGTACTTTTCTTCCAGAATGAGAACTATGACCACTCATGGTTCATCCAGTTTGACAAGAAGTTCAACAGCCAAATACCTTCGTGGTTTCTCAAGTGGTGGGAAATGTTTGGATCAGTTAATGAAAACTTCCCAGATCCACTACAGGATGCACTAAGGTATTTCTGCTCCAAGTTCCAGGTTGATAGGCATTCTGCCCAGTTTCCAGCCATCTTGCATATGACAATACAATACAAGATCCACTGGATTAGCATGTGGAATTATGCTATCAACAGAAATCTACTCGATAGGGAATTCTTTGTAAAATGGTGGGATAGATTCAGACCAGCTGATGTTATCTCCAGATTATACAACGACTTTCCTCTTCCAGTACAGAGAACTATTGCTCACCACACCAGATCACAGTCCAGCCTAGAATCCGCCCAATTTGCCGGAAAATCTAGCAGAGAACTCAAAGATCTTGCTCAGCAACTGCTTCTCCAATCAGAACGCCTAGAGTCAGCAGACAAGAACTCTCCTGCCTCTTCAGAAGCCTCATGCAGTCGCTATCCTTTTAACCCATTCCAGGATGCCCAGGATCCTTATGATGGTTGTAACTTGGACAGCGACTAAGGCACTCCCCAGTAGATAGCTCAAGAACCACCTTTGCCAAAACGGTTACTATTCAGAACAGTACCCGCACCAGCAGAGCTGCAGAAAAGCTACTATTCACTGCACAGTCCAGAACACTATGCAGAGTCACTATCCCAGAAAAGCAAGGGGACAAGACACTGTTCCAAACAGTGACCAGATACTGTTCACTCTACAGTGCCCCGACAGAATCATCCAAGTTACTATTGCTTTCGGTGGAAAAGATTATTCACCCCAGTTAAAGCAATTTACCTTCCGTGATTTCCGTCCGCAATTCCAGCACACTCCTGAAGAGACCAAGCCTTCCTCCATCTATATAAGGAACGCTCATGCTCAGTCTTCAGCAGGCTAAATTTCCACCCTTAGCTTCAGAGCTCCACCTTTACTTAGTACTCAGAACTACTTTGTAATAACCATGGCTCTTACATTCCCCCTAGCTTACATTTGTAATAGCACTGCATTTGTAACCTTACCCAGCTTCCGCCCCCAGTGCTGCCCTCAGAACGGCACCACTACTCTTGTATGGTAGCTTACCCCCATTTGCCTGGACATTACCCCCATTTGCTTACCCCCATTTGGTATCAGAAATGGCATTCCAAAGTCAGGATTGTCATAAGCAAAGATTTTGAATTTGAGGTAGTTGCCCTAATAGATTCGGGTGCTGATCTCAACTGCATTCAAGAAGGGATCATTCCCTCTAAATACTTCCGGAAAACCAAAGAAAGGTTAACCTCCGCAAGTGGTGGGAAAATGCAGATTGAATTCAAAATACCAAAAGCACATGTTTGCCAAGACAATGCGTGTTTCAAAACCACCTTTGTTCTTGTCAAGAATATGACAGATAGGGTCATCTTAGGAAACCCATTCAAGGGTCGGAGAAGATAGGGAAAGTACACTCAACGAAGTGAAATAGTATAAGCAGTAGCAAGGTCTACAGTCTGGTGTCCGAGCGGTCGTAAGTTGGTAACAAAGCACAATAGGCGTCCATACACACCCTGTTTCAGATCTAAGGATAGATCCAGAAATTGGAAGATAGAAGTATGCTAGGTTGTAATTGATTTCTTAGGCTTATAATCCAAGATGATGAATAGGATGTTTAGAAGGAGTGACTCTTCCACTTCAATTAGATCCAGCAGTACAAACCCACCTGAGATTCCAGCAGAAGATGGAACGGTCATGATGGAGTCAAGTTCTTGTATAGAACTTGACCATCCAGAAAATGAGTCACCCAATAGTTCTATCGACAGAGAAATCTGCCAGATCTACCAAGAAGCCTTACTCTTTAACCACCGTGGTACTTATGTTACTGCCTCTCCTTTTAAGTGTACAACCCCAGAAAAGGTTGTAAAGAAGGTGATAGAGCAAAACAACTATACCAACCAGTGCTTAGGAGTAATAGGAAAACAGCTTGATAGGACAGAAGGCCAGATAGACAACAAGGTTATCCTCCAACCAGGAAACCCCAGCAAACCTATCCAGCCCCTAGAGAAACCCTTAGTCAAGCTCCCCACAGTTAGTCAAGCTAGCCTCAAACTTAAGGACCAGAAGGCCTTACAAATAATGGCACACAAGCTTGAAGATCTCGTGAAAAAGGAACCAGTTACCTCTTCACCAGATCACACCACAACCAGCAGGGATCCTAGGCTTGAAACCCTAAATGCCCATACAACTTCTAGTAGTTCTAGTAGAACCTCCTCGGATACTGAAAAGGAGATAGAACAGATAGAAGACCAGTTTCGAGGATTACAGGAAAAAAGGCTTTACCAACCTAAGGTGAACCCAACCAGCCTCACCAAAGATTGTTATTCTAGGCCTGCATCACCTGACCTCCAACATGAGGAAAGATCCAAGTCCACAAGCAGAATCATACCTAAAACATCAGGAACATGTTTTAAGTGTGGCAAAGAAGGTCATTTCAAAAATGAATGTAGAGCTAAGGCCAGAACCCTTATCAATACCCTCATTAGTGACCCAACCAGTAAGGAAGAGATCTTCAAACTCTTAGCACTCGATCACCAGAGTAGTGAGTCTAGTGACCAAGAGAAACACCAGTTGTTTAGGACATCCTCTGAAACCTCTAGAGTATCTTCTAGCTCCTCTAGTGACACAGACGAGATCCTAGCCTGTCATGATAGTTGTTGTAGAAACAAAACTATCCGTGTTCTTTCTAAACAAGAAGAACTGCTTCTTGATCTCATAGAACAGATCAAGGACCCTGAAGAGAAAGCTCAAAGACTTAGTGAGTTCCACAAAACCCTAGTCAAGGAAACCAATACATCCAGACCTAGGCTTCAGGAACCCAAAGTTGATTTGGAAAAAATCTACAATAGATTTTCCAAAACCAAGAAAGAGATTTCGGTCCAAGATCTCCAGAAAGAGATTAAGGATACTAAATCAGAAATGAGAAACCTTAAACAGGAATTAGTTATCCTTAGGGTTGATCATGGTCTCATGGACCTTAGGGTCAAAAATCTAGAGTTCACTTCGCAGCAAGGCAATGAGGACAGAATCTCATTACAGAACCCTTCTGATGACGAAGTTGATGAAACAGTTAACCCTACTGCAGAAATGGAACCAGAACCTGGAACGTTCTTGTCAACCATCAGTAGTATTAACTTCCAGAAATGGCATTCCAAAGTCAGGATTGTCATTAGCAATGATTTTGAATTTGAGGTTGTTGCCCTAATAGATTCGGGTGCTGATCTCAATTGTATTCAAGAAGGCATTATCCCCTCTAGATACTTCCAGAAAACCAAGGAAAGGTTAACTTCTGCAAGTGGTGGAAAAATGCAGATTGAATTCAAAATCCCAGATGCACAGGTTTGCCAAGACAATGTGTGCTTTAGAACCACCTTTGTCCTTGTCAAAAATATAACAGATAGGGTCATCTTAGGGAACCCATTCATGTGTCTGTTATATCCCTTTACCACAGATAGTGAAGGAATCACTACCCAGCCTTTTGGCCAACCGGTCAAGTTTAAGTTTCTTAGGAAATATCATCAGAAACTAGGGAATGGGTAGGAGATTTGCCTGGACATTCCTTTTTGATATGTCCTTTTCTCCCACACTTAAAGCATTTTCCTTTTGCTTTAGGTTTGAGGAGTTTTAAGGTTCCAGGAATCCTATAGATGCCTCTTGCTTCTAATTTTAGGCGTCTATATTCTCTGGAAACAATCCTTTCTCTTTTGAAATCCTTAAAGGCTGGGTTTCCTCTGTATTTGGATTTCCAAACCTTTGGGAGAAGTGGAGGTGGATCGTCTAGTGGTTCGTTCTTCCTTTTCTCTGAGGAAGATTCATCGGAACTGCTAGAGGATATGTGGCTTTCTAGGACATTAATTTCTGGTGAAGGAGAGACTGGTTTCTCTACTTTCCTTGACGAATGTCTGGCCTTTGGAGGTGAAATAGGTTTTTCTGGAAGTTTGGTTTTGGCACATTTCTTTTTATGCCAATTGAAATGTTTCTCAAAGTATTCAAAGAAAGGATAATCTGCATTTACCTCTTTCATGAATAACTTCCATTTCTCCAAAACTTCAACCTTTTGTTTTCTGGTATGGTTTGCTCGGTAGGTTTCTCTTTTAATCCGGTTCTCTTCGGAATTAAAATCCTTTTCGAGGTAGTCCATATCAGGGATGAATTCCTTTGTCAACACGAGGAGCTGATGGTCGTATTCAGATTCTTGCTGAATAGGATTCTTGAAATCAGATCCTGATGGTGAGGGAGGTTTAAGACTGTCCTGACTAGTGCTGTCTTCTTCTTGATCAGCAACTGAGTCTTGCCTAGCTGTGTAACAAGGGGTACTAACCTGAGAGTGGTCTTTGACACCTTGGAACTGCGGGCCTAAGTCTCTTCTACTTGTAGGAGCTCGTGTTCTAGACGAACTACTATGGGATGCAGGTCTATCTTTCAAGAGGATAGTTGGCTACCTAAATGGTTGTCTTAGATCCATGGATCTAGACCTTGGTTCCTGGTATGTTTCCTGGTACAGATCTAATGGGGATCTGGGCAAGGGTTCTTCATACTCAAAGGGTGACCTAAACCTAGATTGGTCGAAGCTTAACCTAACCGTTCCATCGGCTAGCTGCTGGACATAATCTGGATCTGGGTTCCTAACAGGATTCTGGATCTGTAGAGGATAATTTTCATTCTCTAAAGACCATTGTTCGGGGAATGTTATTTCTGACCATTTCAGGGTTCTTGGTACCTGAACGGTGGATCTAACATCTGAAGTTTGGATAAGAGTGGTTTCTCCTGCCTTTCTCTTATCGAAAGCTTGGATGGACATGTTTGTCCTCATGCACTTATAATACACTCGGTATATAAGAGCAAATTGTTTGGTGCCATGTAATACAAAGATTCCATGGGTTCTGATGTTGAGGGTGAGGACCTTCAAAATATGAGGGTCGTCAAGTGCAACTGTGAGGTTTGGAAAACAGTCGAAATGAATTGGACCGTTACTCAAACTGGATTCTATGGTTCCTAGGAGACTGTCTCTAAATTTGATGAGACGGGTATCTCTGAGGGCCATAAGGACCGAGTTATTCAAACCTTCTCTGATCAATGGTTTAACTCCAACTTGGACAAGTCCTATGTGGAGGTATTTGTGACCAGATTCCCTATGCGCTTTCATGGCTGCAGGGGATAGCAAATAACAGGTTTCATATTCCTTGTTAATGCTGTAGACTTGTTCTATAGTCCTAACATGGTAGTCCGTTCTGAAAGACTACCATGTTAGGACTATAGAACAAGTCTACAGCATTAACAAGGAATATGAAACCTGTTATTTGCTATCCCCTGCAGCCATGAAAGCGCATAGGGAATCTGGTCACAAATACCTCCACATAGGACTTGTCCAAGTTGGAGTTAAACCATTGATCAGAGAAGGTTTGAATAACTCGGTCCTTATGGCCCTCAGAGATACCCGTCTCATCAAATTTAGAGACAGTCTCCTAGGAACCATAGAATCCAGTTTGAGTAACGGTCCAATTCATTTCGACTGTTTTCCAAACCTCACAGTTGCACTTGACGACCCTCATATTTTGAAGGTCCTCACCCTCAACATCAGAACCCATGGAATCTTTGTATTACATGGCACCAAACAACTTGCTCTTATATACCGAGTGTATTATAAGTGCATGAGGACAAACATGTCCATCCAAGCTTTCGATAAGAGAAAGGCAGGAGAAACCACTCTTATCCAAACTTCAGATGTTAGATCCACCGTTCAGGTACCAAGAACCCTGAAATGGTCAGAAATAACATTCCCCGAACAATGGTCTTTAGAGAATGAAAATTATCCTCTACAGATCCAGAATCCTGTTAGGAACCCAGATCCAGATTATGTCCAGCAGCTAGCCGATGGAACGGTTAGGTTAAGCTTCGACCAATCTAGGTTTAGGTCACCCTTTGAGTATGAAGAACCCTTGCCCAGATCCCCATTAGATCTGTACCAGGAAACATACCAGGAACCAAGGTCTAGATCCATGGATCTAAGACAACCATTTAGGCAGCCAACTATCCTCCATAAGGTTGCCATCTCCAAGACCCTTAACCTTATCCAAGCCAAAACCCAACACCTTGAGTACCTTGGTCATGAACTAAGTTACAAAAGGGTTGATAAGCATTTAGCTTGCAAAAGCTACCAATCAGAGATTAGAAAGTTTGAAGAAGAACTCAAACAAGAAATCTGCTCTGATCTTCCCACAGCTTTTTGGCATAGGAAAAAGCACGAAGTTGCACTTCCTTATGTCAAAGATTTCCAGGAAAAGAACATCCCTACCAAAGCCAGGCCTATCCAAATGAGTCAAGAACTTATGGATACTTGCAAAGCAGAAATAGAGGATCTTCTTGGAAAAGGAATTATTAGGAACTCTAGGTCACCATGGTATCAGAGCCATTTTAGAGCTCGATCATAGTGTTTGTAAGTTACTGTAAATTTTGATTTTAAATCAAGTTGGCCGGTACAACCGCCATAGTTATCCATTATTTTGTGTATTACTTTGAGTATGTTATCTCTAACAAACATTATTTTGTTTTACATCTATTTTTTGATAGCATTACCACTCCCATATGTTGCATTCTTCATCTACTACTTCATCTTAGTCAGTTTATACTATTCTTTCTTATTGTGGTAGGCTGAGCCTCCCGTTCATTCAAACTGTTCATTATCTTGTGATTATCTGTTTAAGTTAATCCTTTACTTCCCAGTTATCTTCTTTTTCCATTCTTTGTTTCTTTCCCCACAATTTGTTGCAGATGTGTACTATGCCAAGTATTGTGCCAATGTGTTATCCAGTAATTCTAGGAGTAAGCCCAGTTCTGTAATTGTTTGCTACCCAGGAAGTCTAGAGTACCCAAGTTGAGCAGGAAGCCCGAGTCAAATCTGTAATGCCCGTTGAGCCGTTAGCCAGGAGAGCGTTAGGCGTTAGGGTCGGAGAAGATAGGGAAAGTACACTCAACGAAGTGAAATAGTATAAGCAGTAGCAAGGTCTACAGTCTGGTGTCCGAGCGGTCGTAAGTTGGTAACAAAGCACAATAGGCGTCCATACACACCCTGTTTCAGATCTAAGGATAGATCCAGAAATTGGAAGATAGAAGTATGCTAGGTTGTAATTGATTTCTTAGGCTTATAATCCAAGATGATGAATAGGATGTTTAGAAGGAGTGACTCTTCCACTTCAATTAGATCCAGCAGTACAAACCCACCTGAGATTCCAGCAGAAGATGGAACCATCAACAGTGAGTCGTACCAGCTTTCAGATCTAGATCAGAAGTTAGGAGATTGGAACATACCCAAAGTTCCCACAACCCAGGTCTATAAGTCTTCGTCATGGTCCTTGAAAAAGTCTTTCAGAACGGACTACCATGTTAGGACTATAGAACAAGTCTACAGCATTAACAAGGAATATGAAACCTGTTATTTGCTATCCCCTGCAGCCATGAAAGCGCATAGGGAATCTGGTCACAAATACCTCCACATAGGACTTGTCCAAGTTGGAGTTAAACCATTGATCAGAGAAGGTTTGAATAACTCGGTCCTTATGGCCCTCAGAGATACCCGTCTCATCAAATTTAGAGACAGTCTCCTAGGAACCATAGAATCCAGTTTGAGTAACGGTCCAATTCATTTCGACTGTTTTCCAAACCTCACAGTTGCACTTGACGACCCTCATATTTTGAAGGTCCTCACCCTCAACATCAGAACCCATGGAATCTTTGTATTACATGGCACCAAACAACTTGCTCTTATATACCGAGTGTATTATAAGTGCATGAGGACAAACATGTCCATCCAAGCTTTCGATAAGAGAAAGGCAGGAGAAACCACTCTTATCCAAACTTCAGATGTTAGATCCACCGTTCAGGTACCAAGAACCCTGAAATGGTCAGAAATAACATTCCCCGAACAATGGTCTTTAGAGAATGAAAATTATCCTCTACAGATCCAGAATCCTGTTAGGAACCCAGATCCAGATTATGTCCAGCAGCTAGCCGATGGAACGGTTAGACTAAGCTTTGACCAATCTAGGTTTAGGTCACCCTTTGAGTATGAAGAACCCTTGCCCAGATCCTCATTAGATCTGTACCAGGAACCATACCAGGAACCAAGGTCTAGATCCATGGATCTAAGACAACCATTTAGGCAGCCAACTATCCTCTTAAGAGATAGACCTGCATCCCGTAGTAGTTCGTCTAGAACACGAGCTCCTACATCTAGAAGAGACTTAGGCCCGCAGTTCCAAGGTGTCAAAGACCACTCTCAGGTTAGTACCCCTTGTTACACAGCCAAGCCAGACTCAGTTGTTGATCAAGAAGAAGACAACAACAGTCAAGACAGTCTCAAACCCCCCTCACCATCAGGATCTGATTTTAGAAATCCTATTCAGCAAGAATCTGAATACGACCATCAGCTCCTCGTGTTGACAAAGGAATTCATCCCTGATATGGACAACCTCGAAAAGGATTTTAATTCCGAACAGAACCGGATTAAAAGAGAGGCCTATCGAGCAAACCATACCAGAGAACAAAAGGTTGAAGTTTTGGAGAAATGGAAGTTATTCATGAAAGAGGTAAAAGCAGATTATCCTTTCTTTGAATACTTTGAGAAACATTTCCAATGGCATAAAAAGAACTGTGTCATTACCAAAACCAACTGGAAGCTACTTCCCAAGAAGGATGCACCAAGCTCTAGCAAACCAGAAATTGTTAGGTCTAGCCATCCTCCCCAAGAAGCTATATCCTTTAACCAGCGTGGTACCGATGTTATTGCCTCACCTTTCAAGTGTCCAACCCCAGAAGAAAAGGTTGTCAGAAAGGTAATAGAGCAAAACAACTATACCAACCAGTGTTTAGGGGTTATAGGGAAACAACTTGACAGGATAGAAGAAGGGATTGATAACAAAGTTCTCCTCCAACCAGGAAACCTTACAAAACCAATCCAACCTCTAGAAGATCCCCTTGTCAAGCTTCCTACAACCAGACAAGCTAGCCTCAAACCAAAGGAAGAAGAAACCTTTAGGAAAATGGCTCAAAAGCTTGATGATCTCGTGAAAAAGGAGCCAGTCTCCCCTTCACCAGATCTTACATCAACCAGTAGGGACCCTAGACTTGAACCTCGGGCAAACACCCTACATGCCCATACAGCTTCTAGCAGTTCTAGTAGAACCTCCTCTGAAACTGAACAGGAGATAGAACAAATAGAAGACCAATTTCGAGGATTACAGGTAAATAAGCTTTACCAACCAAAGGTAACGCCAACTAGCCTTACCAAGAATTGGTATCCCAGACCAACACCCCCTGACCTCCAATTTGAGGAAAGGACCATGCAGTTCACAGTTTCCAGTGGTAAACTCTATGAATGGAACATAGATGGTTTATCCGAACAAGAAATCCAAAACAAAATCCAGCATATAACCATGGTAGCAAATAACTATCTCAATGATGGTATTCCAAATACTGAGGTTGTAGAGCTTATTGTTTTAGGATTTACTGGAAAATTGTTAAATTGGTGGAACCACTGTATGACAGCCACTTCTAAGGAAGACATTAAGCATGCTGTTCAAAAGGATGAGGATGAGAACCCTATCTTTGATGAACGCATAGGCAGAGGAGTTCCTGATGGAGTCAATACCCTGATCTATACGATCATGAAACACTTCATTGGTAAACCCAGCAATGTCACATCTAGGATTTACGACCAGTTGAGTAACCTTAGATGTAAAAACCTTGGAGAATACCGGTGGTATGAAGATGTGTTCACCACCCGTGTCATGCATAGAAGCGATTGTAACTCTCCGTTTTGGAAGGAGAAGTTTATCAATGGCTTACCCACATTGTTTGGACAGAAGGTCAAAGAAACTCTTGCTAGCTCTTTAGGTATCATAGATTATGATAACCTGACCTATGGAGACATCTCGAGCACAATCCGAAATGAAGGGATGAAAATGTGTAGAGATCTTAAAATCCAGAGCCAAGCCAACAAGAGCAAAGCCAAGTACGAAATAGGGAATTTCTGTACCCAGTATGGCTTACCTTCTATCATCCCCAAAAGGAAATCCAAACACAGAGGCGAAGAACCCTCTAGGAAATCCCATAGGAAGAAACCTGCCTCTAAACACTTTAGAAAACAGAAGTCCAAGACTGATGATTTCTATAAGAAAGGCAGATCCAAGCCCACAAGAAGATTCATACCTAAAACATCAGAAACATGTTTTAAGTGTGGAAAAGAAGGTCATTACAAAAGTGAATGTAGAGCTAAGGCCAGAACCCTTATCAATACCCTCATTAGTGACCAAACCAGTAAGGAAGAGATTTTCAGACTCTTAGCACTCGATCACCTGAGCAGTGAGTCCAGTGATCAAGAAAAACACCAATTGTTTGAAACATCCTATGAAACCTCTAGAGTATCTTCTAGTTCCTCTAGTGACTCGGATGAAATCTTACCTTGCCAAGATAGTTGTTGTAGAAACAAAACTATCCATGTTCTTACCAAACAAGAAGAACTACTCCTAGATCTCATAGAACAGATCAAGGATCCAGAAGAGAAATCTCGGCGACTTAGTGAGTTCCATAGAACCTTAGTCAAGGAAACCAACACATCCAAACCTAGGTTTCAGGAACCCAAAGTTGACTTGGAAAAAATCTACAATAGATTTACCAAATCCAAGAAAGAGATAACCATCCAAGATCTCCAGAAAGAGATTAAGGATAACAAAGTTGAGATGAGAAACCTTAAGCAGGAATTAACCATCCTTAGGGTTGATCATGGTCTCATGGACCTTAGGGTCAAAAATCTAGAGTTCACTTCACAGCAGGGCAATGAGGACAGAATCTCATTACAAAACCCTTCTGATAATGAAGTTGACAAAACAGTTAACCCTACTGCAGAAATGGAACCAGAACCTGGAACGTTCTTGTCTACCATCAGTAGTATTAACTTCCAAAAGTGGCATTCCAAAGTCAGGATTGTCATAAGCAATGATTTTGAATTTGAGGTTGTGGCCCTAATAGATTCGGGTGCTGATCTCGATTGCATTCAAGAAGGCATTATCCCCTCTAAATACTTCCAGAAAACCAAAGAAAGGTTAACTTCTGCAAGTGGTGGAAAAATGCAGATTGAATTCAAAATCCCAGATGCACAGGTTTGCCAAGACAATGTGTGCTTTAGAACCACCTTTGTTCTTGTCAAAAATATAACAGATAGGGTCATCTTAGAAAACCCATTCATGTGTCTGTTGTATCCTTTCACCACGGATAGTGAAGGAATCACTACCCAGCCTTTTGGCCAACTTGTTAAGTTTAAGTTTCTTAGGAACCCTGAACTAAGAGAGATTGAAAGTCTCCAGAAAGTTTCTGTTTCTAAAAATCTTAACCTTGTCCATACCAAAACACATTCTTCTGAACAAGCCCAGAACCTTGATCAGATCCCATTTATGATTGATGATCCTTTCGACTACAATCAGTCTAAAGATTCATCCCTGCATCCCATTCCATGCATACAGCATAAAAACATTTGCATGATGACATCTCATGATTTTAACAAAAATGCTTTTAAAGACAACCATTTTGTTAATACAGGAATGTCTTCAAGAAAAGGAAAAGCACCCATAAGGGAATTTCCTCAAATGCATGAAGGCGCTTCTTCTGGAAAAGAACCCAGAAAAGCAACATCCCTTCAAAACATGTACCCAACTGCGGTTACATATTCCAGTGGTTATATGGCTATTACTCTTCAAGAAGTAAAAAACACGGCTTTGCAATTTAGTAATGGAGTGTATAAAGATCTCCCACCCTCCACTAAATTCATCCTTGACAATCTTCAAAGAGCCTTTACCCAAAACCACTACCACCTTTTCCAAAGAACCCTTAAAGCACTAGAATTACATCTAGTTGAGCTCAAGGCAGGAAATGAAATTCTCACTAGTCAACTCTTTGGCAAAGAGGATATCCGTTCAATGGATAAAATGACTATCATAAGCACAGATTATGCTAGGTTAAGTCTTAAGACTCAAAACCAGCTAAGGAGTGCTGTCGCCAACTTGCCTACTGATATACAAAAACGTATATTAGGAAGCAAGGCAATGACCGAATCAAGTGACCGTTGGTTCGATTATTTCAAAATATTGGTCACTTCCCATTTCCTGGTTTACGATGCAGATGACATTGAAACTCACTCCATCCTATCAACCTGGAAAGAACACTTCGGAACCAGTCACAGGGTCTATGAAAAGAAACATCCTTTTCCCGGTCTAATAGTCAACTACGAAGACGGGGCAGACGATGATATCAGAAATCCAGGTTGGCTTTCAAGTATATTTGAGTATGGCTTTCTCAAGCTCGCCAAATTGACGAGCCATAAACAGATCTGCCAATTTCCTCAAATCATCCAACAAGCCGTGACCAAGATCAACAGTCCTTTTGTATCCATCAGATGCTGGAGCACTCTCCCACAATGGGACGGTAACAATTGGATGGCTGTTCATCCTGCTCACCACTTAGTACTCATCAATGGGTACACCCATGACGGTCTTGGTATGAAGGTGATTCCCATCTGTCCTTTAAAGACCCCTTAGCCCTCGCTGAATGTTGGACAAATTACTTCAACAGTGAACTCCGCGACGTCTCTGGAGAATTATGGGAAAACTATCACTTTGTAGGAAATACTGGCCGGATTACAGTATTTACTACCAGACCATACCCTGAAGCCTTCAGCACCCTGAGGCTTGATTATCATGATCCCAGTCAATTCACAACTCAGAGCACAGACTATGAACCTCTGGTATTTTGTGGATTTTGCAATTTGTACGACAATTACAATGAGCATAACTGTGATCACAATCCTCCTTGGGATCCCTATGATGGATATCCTTCTGGCACTTCCGACTAAACAGTCTGATCGATCCCAGAAGAAAGCTCAAGAACCACCTTTGCTCATTCGGCTACTATTCAGAACAGTACCTGAACCAGCAGAGTTGCAAGAAGCTACTATTCACTGCACAGTCCAGAACACTATGCAGAGTTACTATTACAGAAAAGCAAGGGGACAAGACACTGTTCCAAACAGTGACCAATTACTGTTCACTCTACAGTGCCCCGACAGAATCATCCAAGTTACTATTGCTTTCGGTGGAAAAGATTATTCACCCCAGTTAAAGCAATTTACCTTCCGTGATTTCCGTCCGCAATTCCAGCACACTCCTGAAGAGACCAAGCCTTCCTCCATCTATATAAGGAACGCTCATGCTCAGTCTTCAGCAGGCTAAATTTCCACCCTTAGCTTCAGAGCTCCACCTTTACTTAGTACTCAGAACTACTTTGTAATAACCATGGCTCTTACATTCCCCCTAGCTTACATTTGTAATAGCACTGCATTTGTAACCTTACCCAGCTTCCGCCCCCAGTGCTGCCCTCAGAACGGCACCACTACTCTTGTATGGTAGCCAAATGGGGGTAAGCTACCATACAAGAGTAGTGGTGCCGTTCTGAGGGCAGCACTGGGGGCGGAAGCTGGGTAAGGTTACAAATGCAGTGCTATTACAAATGTAAGCTAGGGGGAATGTAAGAGCCATGGTTATTACAAAGTAGTTCTGAGTACTAAGTAAAGGTGGAGCTCTGAAGCTAAGGGTGGAAATTTAGCCTACTGAAGACTGAGGCCAAGGTTGCCTTATATAGGAGGAGAGAGCCTTGGGAGTGTTCAGGAGATTGCTGGAATTGCGGACGGAAATCACGGAAGGTAAATTGCTTTAACTGGGGTGAATAATCTTTTCCACCGAAAGCAATAGTAACTTGGATGATTCTGTCGGGGCACTGTAGAGTGAACAGTAGCTGGTCACTGTTTGGAACAGTGTCTTGTCCCCTTGCTTTTCTGGAATAGTAACTCTGCATAGTGTTCTGGACTGTGCAGTGAATAGTAGCTTCTGCAGCTCTGCTGGTGCGGGTACTGTTCTGAATAGTAGCCGAAAGAGCAAAGGTGGTTCTTGAGCTTTCTTTGGGGGCTTCCGGAGCCGTTCTGGAGCATCTGGGAAGCAATCAATCAGTATCATAACCAGATGGGTAGCCAAGATAAGGATCTCCTGGAGGGTCATAGTCGTGGCCATGTTCATGATACTGGTCGTATTTGTCACAAAGACCACAGTACAGGATAGGTTCATAATCTGCTTGTTGCAGAACTAACTGTCCTGGGTCAATGTAGTCAATCCTTTCAGTATGGAGAGCTTCTGAGTACGGTTTGGTGGTGAATACTGAAATTCTGCCAGTATTGCCAACAAAGTGGTAATCTTTCAAAAGTTCTCTGGTGACATCAAAGATCTCATTGTTGAAGTAACCTCTCCAGCAATCTGCAAGAGTTTCAGGGTCTTCATTGTGGAGATAAGAGTCTCCTTCATACCAAGGACTATTGTGGGTGTACCCATTGATGAGTACAAGGTGGTGCGACGGTTGCACGATCATCCAGTTGTTTCTGTCCCATTGGGGGAGAGTGCTCCAGCATCTGATGGATACAAAAGGACTCTTGACCTTAGAAACAGTCTGTTGGATGATAAGTGGAAACTGGTTGATCTGATTATGGCTTGTTAGCTTGATGAGCCTGATGAAGCCATATTCAAACATTTGTGAAAGCCAGCTTGGATCTTCTTCAACGGTCCAGTCTTCATAATTGACTATTAGGCCGGGGAAGGGATGTTTCTTCTCATAGACCCTTTGGCTGCTTCCAAAGTACTTCTCCCAGGTTGATTTGATGAAGGCACAATTATAATCAGCTGGGTCTTCACCATAAACTGGAAAATGAGTAATGACCATGATTTTAAAATGCTTGAACCATCGGTCACATGATTCAGTCATTACCTTGCTGTCCAATATACGTTTTTGTATATCGGAGGGCAAGTTGGCGACAGCACTTCTTAGCTGGTTTTGAGTCTTAAGACTTAACCTAGCATAATCTGTGCTCATAATAGTCATTTTATCCATGGAATGGATATCCTCTTTGCCAAAGAGTTGACTAGCATAAGTATTTCCAATTTCAATTCCTGCCTCAAGGTTTACTAGGTTTATTTCTAGTGCTCTGAGGGTTCTCTGGAAAAGCTGATTGTTACTTTGGGTATAGGCTCTTTGAAGGTTATCGAGAAAGATTTTTATAGTTGGTGGAACTTCTGGGTATACACCATTCATAAACTGGAAATTTCTAGATAAAACTTCACAAAGAGTAATAGCCGTAAAATCATTGGAAAATATAATTTTTTGGGGAACATGGTTTTGAAGGGATGTTGCTCCACTGGGTTCTGTTCCAGAAGAAGCGCCTTCATGCAATTGATAAGGAGTGCCCTGGACAGGAGCTTTTCCTTTGTTCCTTCTTGAAGAAGACATTCCTGTATTAACAAAATGGTTGTTTTTAAAAGCATTTTTGTTAAAACCATGAGATGTCATCATGCAAATGTTTTTATGCTGTATGCATGAAATGGGATGCAGGGATGGATCCGGAGACTGATTGGAGTCAAAGGAATCATCAGCCATGAATGGGATCTGATCAAGGTTCTGGGCTTGATTTGGACCAAATGGAGATGTTTTGGTTTTGGTGAGGTTAAGGTTTTTAGAAACAGAAACTTTCTGGAGATACTCAATCTCTTTAGGTTCGGGGTTCCTAAGAAACTTAAACTTGACCGGTTGGCCAAAAGGCTGGGTAGTGATTCCTTCACTATCTGTGGTAAAGGGATATAACAGACACATGAATGGGTTCCCTAAGATGACCCTATCTGTTATATTTTTGACAAGGACAAAGGTGGTTCTAAAGCACACATTGTCTTGGCAAACCTGTGCATCTGGGATTTTGAATTCAATCTGCATTTTTCCACCACTTGCAGAAGTTAACCTTTCCTTGGTTTTCTGGAAGTATCTAGAGGGGATAATGCCTTCTTGAATACAATTGAGATCAGCACCCGAATCTATTAGGGCAACAACCTCAAATTCAAAATCATTGCTAATGACAATCCTGACTTTGGAATGCCATTTCTGGAAGTTAATACTACTGATGGTTGACAAGAACGTTCCAGGTTCTGGTTCCATTTCTGCAGTAGGGTTAACTGTTTCATCAACTTCGTCATCAGAAGGGTTCTGTAATGAGATTCTGTCCTCATTGCCTTGCTGCGAAGTGAACTCTAGATTTTTGACCCTAAGGTCCATGAGACCATGATCAACCCTAAGGATAACTAATTCCTGTTTAAGGTTTCTCATTTCTGATTTAGTATCCTTAATCTCTTTCTGGAGATCTTGGACCGAAATCTCTTTCTTGGTTTTGGAAAATCTATTGTAGATTTTTTCCAAATCAACTTTGGGTTCCTGAAGCCTAGGTCTGGATGTATTGGTTTCCTTGACTAGGGTTTTGTGGAACTCACTAAGTCTTTGAGCTTTCTCTTCAGGGTCCTTGATCTGTTCTATGAGATCAAGAAGCAGTTCTTCTTGTTTAGAAAGAACACGGATAGTTTTGTTTCTACAACAACTATCATGACAGGCTAGGATCTCGTCTGTGTCACTAGAGGAGCTAGAAGATACTCTAGAGGTTTCAGAGGATGTCCTAAACAACTGGTGTTTCTCTTGGTCACTAGACTCACTACTCTGGTGATCGAGTGCTAAGAGTTTGAAGATCTCTTCCTTACTGGTTGGGTCACTAATGAGGGTATTGATAAGGGTTCTGGCCTTAGCTCTACATTCATTTTTGAAATGACCTTCTTTGCCACACTTAAAACATGTTCCTGATGTTTTAGGTATGATTCTGCTTGTGGACTTGGATCTTTCCTCATGTTGGAGGTCAGGTGATGCAGGCCTAGAATAACAATCTTTGGTGAGGCTGGTTGGGTTCACCTTAGGTTGGTAAAGCCTTTTTTCCTGTAATCCTCGAAACTGGTCTTCTATCTGTTCTATCTCCTTTTCAGTATCCGAGGAGGTTCTACTAGAACTACTAGAAGTTGTATGGGCATTTAGGGTTTCAAGCCTAGGATCCCTGCTGGTTGTGGTGTGATCTGGTGAAGAGGTAACTGGTTCCTTTTTCACGAGATCTTCAAGCTTGTGTGCCATTATTTGTAAGGCCTTCTGGTCCTTAAGTTTGAGGCTAGCTTGACTAACTGTGGGGAGCTTGACTAAGGGTTTCTCTAGGGGCTGGATAGGTTTGCTGGGGTTTCCTGGTTGGAGGATAACCTTGTTGTCTATCTGGCCTTCTGTCCTATCAAGCTGTTTTCCTATTACTCCTAAGCACTGGTTGGTATAGTTGTTTTGCTCTATCACCTTCTTTAAAACCTTTTCTGGGGTTGTACACTTAAAAGGAGAGGCAGTAACATAAGTACCACGGTGGTTAAAGAGTAAGGCTTCTTGGTAGATCTGGCAGATTTCTCTGTCGATAGAACTATTGGGTGACTCATTTTCTGGATGGTCAAGTTCTAAGACTTTGGAAATATCACCAGAAACTAGGGAATGGGTAGGAGATTTGCCTGGACATTCCTTTTTGATATGTCCTTTTCTCCCACACTTAAAGCATTTTCCTTTTGCTTTAGGTTTGAGGAGTTTTAAGGTTCCAGGAATCCTATAGATGCCTCTTGCTTCTAATTTTAGGCGTCTATATTCTCTGGAAACAATCCTTTCTCTTTTGAAATCCTTAAAGGCTGGGTTTCCTCTGTATTTGGATTTCCAAACCTTTGGGAGAAGTGGAGGTGGATCGTCTAGTGGTTCGTTCTTCCTTTTCTCTGAGGAAGATTCATCGGAACTGCTAGAGGATATGTGGCTTTCTAGGACATTAATTTCTGGTGAAGGAGAGACTGGTTTCTCTACTTTCCTTGACGAATGTCTGGCCTTTGGAGGTGAAATAGGTTTTTCTGGAAGTTTGGTTTTGGCACATTTCTTTTTATGCCAATTGAAATGTTTCTCAAAGTATTCAAAGAAAGGATAATCTGCATTTACCTCTTTCATGAATAACTTCCATTTCTCCAAAACTTCAACCTTTTGTTTTCTGGTATGGTTTGCTCGGTAGGTTTCTCTTTTAATCCGGTTCTCTTCGGAATTAAAATCCTTTTCGAGGTAGTCCATATCAGGGATGAATTCCTTTGTCAACACGAGGAGCTGATGGTCGTATTCAGATTCTTGCTGAATAGGATTCTTGAAATCAGATCCTGATGGTGAGGGAGGTTTAAGACTGTCCTGACTAGTGCTGTCTTCTTCTTGATCAGCAACTGAGTCTTGCCTAGCTGTGTAACAAGGGGTACTAACCTGAGAGTGGTCTTTGACACCTTGGAACTGCGGGCCTAAGTCTCTTCTACTTGTAGGAGCTCGTGTTCTAGACGAACTACTATGGGATGCAGGTCTATCTTTCAAGAGGATAGTTGGCTGCCTAAATGGTTGTCTTAGATCCATGGATCTAGACCTTGGTTCCTGGTATGTTTCCTGGTACAGATCTAATGGGGATCTGGGCAAGGGTTCTTCATACTCAAAGGGTGACCTAAACCTAGATTGGTCGAAGCTTAACCTAACCGTTCCATCGGCTAGCTGCTGGACATAATCTGGATCTGGGTTCCTAACAGGATTCTGGATCTGTAGAGGATAATTTTCATTCTCTAAAGACCATTGTTCGGGGAATGTTATTTCTGACCATTTCAGGGTTCTTGGTACCTGAACGGTGGATCTAACATCTGAAGTTTGGATAAGAGTGGTTTCTCCTGCCTTTCTCTTATCGAAAGCTTGGATGGACATGTTTGTCCTCATGCACTTATAATACACTCGGTATATAAGAGCAAGTTGTTTGGTGCCATGTAATACAAAGATTCCATGGGTTCTGATGTTGAGGGTGAGGACCTTCAAAATATGAGGGTCGTCAAGTGCAACTGTGAGGTTTGGAAAACAGTCGAAATGAATTGGACCGTTACTCAAACTGGATTCTATGGTTCCTAGGAGACTGTCTCTAAATTTGATGAGACGGGTATCTCTGAGGGCCATAAGGACCGAGTTATTCAAACCTTCTCTGATCAATGGTTTAACTCCAACTTGGACAAGTCCTATGTGGAGGTATTTGTGACCAGATTCCCTATGCGCTTTCATGGCTGCAGGGGATAGCAAATAACAGGTTTCATATTCCTTGTTAATGCTGTAGACTTGTTCTATAGTCCTAACATGGTAGTCCGTTCTGAAAGACTTTTTCAAGGACCATGACGAAGACTTATAGACCTGGGTTGTGGGAACTTTGGGTATGTTCCAATCTCCTAACTTCTGATCTAGATCTGAAAGCTGGTACGACTCACTGTTGATGGTTCCATCTTCTGCTGGAATCTCAGGTGGGTTTGTACTACTAGATCTAATTGAAGTGGAAGAGTCACTCCTTCTAAACATCCTATTCATCATCTTGGATTATAAGCCTAAGAAATCAATTACAACCTAGCATACTTCTATCTTCCAATTTCTGGATCTATCCTTAGATCTGAAACAGGGTGTGTATGGACGCCTATTGTGCTTTGTTACCAACTTACGACCGCTCGGACACCAGACTGTAGACCTTGCTACTGCTTATACTATTTCACTTCGTTGAGTGTACTTTCCCTATCTTCTCCGACCCTAACGCCTAACGCTCTCCTGGCTAACGGCTCAACGGGCATTACAGATTTGACTCGGGCTTCCTGCTCAACTTGGGTACTCTAGACTTCCTGGGTAGCAAACAATTACAGAACTGGGCTTACTCCTAGAATTACTGGATAACACATTGGCACAATACTTGGCATAGTACACATCTGCAACAAATTGTGGGGAAAGAAACAAAGAATGGAAAAAGAAGATAACTGGGAAGTAAAGGATTAACTTAAACAGATAATCACAAGATAATGAACAGTTTGAATGAACGGGAGGCTCAGCCTACCACAATAAGAAAGAATAGTATAAACTGACTAAGATGAAGTAGTAGATGAAGAATGCAACATATGGGAGTGGTAATGCTATCAAAAAATAGATGTAAAACAAAATAATGTTTGTTAGAGATAACATACTCAAAGTAATACACAAAATAATGGATAACTATGGCGGTTGTACCGGCTAACTTGATTTAAAATCAAAATTTACAGTAACTTACAAACACTATGATCGAGCTCTAAAATGGCTCTGATACCATGGGTCGGAGAAGATAGGGAAAGTACACTCAACGAAGTGAAATAGTATAAGCAGTAGCAAGGTCTACAGTCTGGTGTCCGAGCGGTCGTAAGTTGGTATCAGAGCCATTTTAGAGCTCGATCATAGTGTTTGTAAGTTACTGTAAATTTTGATTTTAAATCAAGTTGGCCGGTACAACCGCCATAGTTATCCATTATTTTGTGTATTACTTTGAGTATGTTATCTCTAACAAACATTATTTTGTTTTACATCTATTTTTTGATAGCATTACCACTCCCATATGTTGCATTCTTCATCTACTACTTCATCTTAGTCAGTTTATACTGTTCTTTCTTATTGTGGTAGGCTGAGCCTCCCGTTCATTCAAACTGTTCATTATCTTGTGATTATCTGTTTAAGCTAATCCTTTACTTCCCAGTTATCTTCTTTTTCCATTCTTTGTTTCTTTCCCCACAATTTGTTGCAGATGTGTACTATGCCAAGTATTGTGCCAATGTGTTATCCAGTAATTCTAGGAGTAAGCCCAGTTCTGTAATTGTTTGCTACCCAGGAAGTCTAGAGTACCCAAGTTGAGCAGGAAGCCCGAGTCAAATCTGTAATGCCCGTTGAGCCGTTAGCCAGGAGAGCGTTAGGCGTTAGGGTCGGAGAAGATAGGGAAAGTACACTCAACGAAGTGAAATAGTATAAGCAGTAGCAAGGTCTACAGTCTGGTGTCCGAGCGGTCGTAAGTTGGTAACAAAGCACAATAGGCGTCCATACACACCCTGTTTCAGATCTAAGGATAGATCCAGAAATTGGAAGATAGAAGTATGCTAGGTTGTAATTGATTTCTTAGGCTTATAATCCAAGATGATGAATAGGATGTTTAGAAGGAGTGACTCTTCCACTTCAATTAGATCCAGCAGTACAAACCCACCTGAGATTCCAGCAGAAGATGGAACCATCAACAGTGAGTCGTACCAGCTTTCAGATCTAGATCAGAAGTTAGGAGATTGGAACATACCCAAAGTTCCCACAACCCAGGTCTATAAGTCTTCGTCATGGTCCTTGAAAAAGTCTTTCAGAACGGACTACCATGTTAGGACTATAGAACATTGGTCTCTAGAGAATGAAAATTATCCTCTACAGATCCAGAATCCTGTTAGGAACCCAGATCCGGATTATGTCCAGCAGTTAGCCGATGGAACGGTTAGACTAAGCTTTGACCAATCTAGGTTTAGGTCACCCTTTGAGTATGAAGAACCCTTGCCCAGATCCTCATTAGATCTGTACCAGGAACCATACCAGGAACCAAGGTCTAGATCCATGGATCTAAGACAATCATTTAGGCAGCCAACTATCCTCTTGAAAGATAGACCTGCATCCCATAGTAGTTCGTCTAGAACACGAGCTCCTACATCTAGAAGAGACTTAGGCCCGCAGTTCCAAGGTGTCAAAGACCACTCTCAGGTTAGTACCCCTTGTTACACAGCCAAGCAAGTCTCAGTTGTTGATCAAGAAGAAGACAACAACAGTCAGGACAGTCTTAAACCTCCCTCACCATCAGGATCTGATTTTAAGAATCCTATTCAGCAAGAATCTGAATATGACCATCAGCTCCTCGTGTTGACAAAGGAATTCATCCCTGATATGGACTACCTCGAAAAGGATTTTAATTCCGAAGAGAACCGGATTAAAAGAGAAACCTACCGAGCAAACCATACCAGAAAACAAAAGGTTGAAGTTTTGGAGAAATGGAAGTTATTCATGAAAGAGGTAAATGCAGATTATCCTTTCTTTGAATACTTTGAGAAACATTTCAATTGGCATAAAAAGAACTGTGTCAAAACCAAACTTCCAGAAAAACCCATTCCACTTCCAAAAGCTAGACATTCATCAAAGAAAGCAGAGAAACCAGTCTCTCCTTCACCAGAAGTTAATGTCCTAGAAAGCTACTTATCATCTAGCAGTTCCGATGAACCTCCTCAAGACAAAAAGGAGAAAGAACCACTAGATGACCAGCTTGGTGATTCACCCCCACTTCCTCCAAGGATATGGAAATCCAAATATAGAGGAAACCCAGCCTTTAAGGATTTCAAAAGGGAAAGGATTGTTTCCAGAGAATATAGACGCCTAAAATTAGAAGCAAGAGGCATCTATAGGATTCCTGGAACCTTGAAACTCCTCAAACCTAAAGCAAAAGGAAAATGCTTTAAGTGTGGGAGAAAAGGACATATCAAAAAGGAATGTCCAGGCAAATCTCCTACCCATTCCCTAGTTTCTGACGATATTTCCAAAGTCTTAGAACTTGACCATACAGAAAATGAGTCACCCAATAGTTCTATCGACAGAGAAATCTGCCAGATCTACCAATCCTCACCATCATCCTCTCCTAGGGCTTCAGATAGCACCTCTAGTAGCACAGATGATGTCATACCATGTCAAGATAGTTGTTGCAGGAACAACACTATCAAAGTTCTTTCCCAAGAAGAAGAACTACTCCTAGATCTCATAGAACAGATCAAGGACCCAGATGAAAAATCTCAGAAACTTTGTAAGTTCCATAGAACCCTAGCCATGGAAACCAATACATCCAAACCTAGGCAGCAGGAACCCAAAGTTGATTTGGATAAAATCTATAATAGGTTTACCAAGTCCAAGAAAGAGATTTCTATCCAAGATCTCCAGAAGGAGATTAAGGATACCAAAACTGAAGTAAATAGCCTTAAGCAAGACTTAGTCATCCTTAGGGTTGATCACGGTCTCATGAACCTTAAAGCCAAACCTTCAGGAAACACTTCTCACCAAGGCAATGAGGACAGAATCTCATTACAAAACCCTTCTAAAAGAGAAGTTAAGAAAACAGTTAACCCTACTGCAGATATGGTACCAGGACCATCTAGAGGATCGTTCTTACAAACCATCAGTCGGATTAACTTCCAGAAATGGCATTCCAAAGTCAGGATTGTCATAAGCAAAGATTTTGAATTTGAGGTAGTTGCCCTAATAGATTCGGGTGCTGATCTCAACTGCATTCAAGAAGGGATCATTCCCTCTAAATACTTCCGGAAAACCAAAGAAAGGTTAACCTCCGCAAGTGGTGGGAAAATGCAGATTGAATTCAAAATACCAAAAGCACATGTTTGCCAAGACAATGCGTGTTTCAAAACCACCTTTGTTCTTGTCAAGAATATGACAGATAGGGTCATCTTAGGAAACCCATTCATGTGTCTGTTATATCCTTTCACCACGGATAGTGAAGGAATCACTACCCATCCTTTTGGCCAACCAGTCAAGTTTAAGTTTCTTAGGAGCCCAAAACCTAAAGACATCAATAGTCTCCATAAGGTTGCCATCTCCAAGACCCTTAACCTTATCCAAGCCAAAACCCAACACCTTGAGTACCTTGGTCATGAACTAAGTTACAAAAGGGTTGATAAGCATTTAGCTTGCAAAAGCTACCAATCAGAGATTAGAAAGTTTGAAGAAGAACTCAAACAAGAAATCTGCTCTGATCTTCCCACAGCTTTTTGGCATAGGAAAAAGCACGAAGTTGCACTTCCTTATGTCAAAGATTTCCAGGAAAAGAACATCCCTACCAAAGCCAGGCCTATCCAAATGAGTCAAGAACTTATGGATACTTGCAAAGCAGAAATAGAGGATCTTCTTGGAAAAGGAATTATTAGGAACTCTAGGTCACCATGGTCCTGTCCAGCCTTTTATGTTCAGAAAAATGCTGAGATTGAGAGAGGTGTCCCTAGACTTGTCATCAATTACAAGCCCCTTAACAAAGTCCTAGAATGGATTAGGTATCCTATCCCCAACAAAAGAGACTTAGTTAACAGGCTTAGTAAAGCAGTGGTTTTCAGTAAGTTTGACATGAAGAGTGGTTTTTGGCAGATACAAATCAGTGAGTCTGATAGGTACAAGACAGCCTTCACCACACCCTTTGGTCATTACGAATGGAATGTAATGCCCTTTGGTCTCAAGAATGCACCTTCTGAATTCCAAAACATCATGAATGAGATTTTCAATCCATTCTCCAGTCATATCATTGTGTACATTGATGATGTACTCATCTTCTCAGAATCCCTAGACAAACATTGGAAGCATCTTAGAACATTCTTCCAAACCATCAAAAGAAATGGTCTTGTTGTCTCGGCCCCGAAGATCAAACTTTTCCAAACCAGTGTCAGGTTCTTAGGTTTTGACATCAAACATGCAGTCATTAAACCAATTAATAGAGCCATCCTGTTTGCAGAAAAGTTTCCAGATGAAATCCTTGATAAGACCCAACTCCAAAGGTTCTTAGGATCCCTCAACTACATTTCTGATTTCTATCAAAATCTTAGGCAACAGTGCAAGCCTCTTTTTGATAGACTTCGAACCAATCCTTCACCATGGACACCCGCCCATACTTTGGTTGTCCAACAAGTCAAGAAATATGTCATGACACTCCCTTGCCTAGGAATCCCCTCAGAAAATTCCTTCAAGGTCGTTCAGACTGATGCCTCTAACATTGGTTATGGTGGCATTCTCCTTCAGCGTGTTAGTCCCACTACCCCTGAACAAATTGTTCGTTTCCATTCAGGAATTTGGACTCCCACTCAGTTAAATTATAGTACTATTAAAAAAGAGATTTTATCTATAGTACTATGCATTTCAAAGTTCCAAAGTGACCTTTTGAATCAAAAGTTTTTAATACGGATTGATTGTAAATCTGCAAAACATGTTTTAGAAAAAGATGTTCAAAACATTGCATCAAAACAAATTTTTGCACGTTGGCAAGCCATCCTTTCAGTTTTTGATTTTGACATAGAATTCATTGCAGGAACCCAGAACAGTATACCTGATTTCCTAACCCGTGAATTTTTGCAGAATCCAGTCCAAAATGTCCGGGAAGAAACCCGTACAACCCCAACCTCCCAAGTTGCCTAAACCAACCACTAGGAGTACAAGTCAGGCACAGAACCCTGGCCCGGATCCATCCCTGCATCCCATTTCATGCATACAGCATAAAAACATTTGCATGATGACATCTCATGGTTTTAACAAAAATGCTTTTAAAAACAACCATTTTGTTAATACAGGAATGTCTTCTTCAAGAAGGAACAAAGGAAAAGCTCCTGTCCAGGGCACTCCTTATCAATTGCATGAAGGCGCTTCTTCTGGAACAGAACCCAGTGGAGCAACATCCCTTCAAAACCATGTTCCCCAAAAAATTATATTTTCCAATGATTTTACGGCTATTACTCTTTGTGAAGTTTTATCTAGAAATTTCCAGTTTATGAATGGTGTATACCCAGAAGTTCCACCAACTATAAAAATCTTTCTCGATAACCTTCAAAGAGCCTATACCCAAAGTAACAATCAGCTTTTCCAGAGAACCCTCAGAGCACTAGAAATAAACCTAGTAAACCTTGAGGCAGGAATTGAAATTGGAAATACTTATGCTAGTCAACTCTTTGGCAAAGAGGATATCCATTCCATGGATAAAATGACTATTATGAGCACAGATTATGCTAGGTTAAGTCTTAAGACTCAAAACCAGCTAAGAAGTGCTGTCGCCAACTTGCCCTCCGATATACAAAAACGTATATTGGACAGCAAGGTAATGACTGAATCATGTGACCGATGGTTCAAGCATTTTAAAATCATGGTCATTACTCATTTTCCAGTTTATGGTGAAGACCCAGCTGATTATAATTGTGCCTTCATCAAATCAACCTGGGAGAAGTACTTTGGAAGCAGCCAAAGGGTCTATGAGAAGAAACATCCCTTCCCCGGCCTAATAGTCAATTATGAAGACTGGACCGTTGAAGAAGATCCAAGCTGGCTTTCACAAATGTTTGAATATGGCTTCATCAGGCTCATCAAGCTAACAAGCCATAATCAGATCAACCAGTTTCCACTTATCATCCAACAGACTGTTTCTAAGGTCAAGAGTCCTTTTGTATCCATCAGATGCTGGAGCACTCTCCCCCAATGGGACAGAAACAACTGGATGATCGTGCAACCGTCGCACCACCTTGTACTCATCAATGGGTACACCCACAATAGTCCTTGGTATGAAGGAGACTCTTATCTCCACAATGAAGACCCTGAAACTCTTGCAGATTGCTGGAGAGGTTACTTCAACAATGAGATCTTTGATGTCACCAGAGAACTTTTGAAAGATTACCACTTTGTTGGCAATACTGGCAGAATTTCAGTATTCACCACCAAACCGTACTCAGAAGCTCTCCATACTGAAAGGATTGACTACATTGACCCAGGACAGTTAGTTCTGCAACAAGCAGATTATGAACCTATCCTGTACTGTGGTCTTTGTGACAAATACGACCAGTATCATGAACATGGCCACGACTATGACCCTCCAGGAGATCCTTATCTTGGCTACCCATCTGGTTATGATACTGATTGATTGCTTCCCAGATGCTCCAGAACGGCTCCGGAAGCCCCCAAAGAAAGCTCAAGAACCACCTTTGCTCTTTCGGCTACTATTCAGAACAGTACCCGCACCAGCAGAGCTGCAGAAGCTACTATTCACTGCACAGTCCAGAACACTATGCAGAGTTACTATTCCAGAAAAGCAAGGGGACAAGACACTGTTCCAAACAGTGACCAGCTACTGTTCACTCTACAGCGCCCCGACAGAATCATCCAAGTTACTATTGCTTTCGGTGGAAAAGATTATTCACCCCAGTTAAAGCAATTTACCTTCCGTGATTTCCGTCCGCAATTCCAGCAATCTCCTGAACACTCCCAAGGCTCTCTCCTCCTATATAAGGCAACCTTGGCCTCAGTCTTCAGTAGGCTAAATTTCCACCCTTAGCTTCAGAGCTCCACCTTTACTTAGTACTCAGAACTACTTTGTAATAACCATGGCTCTTACATTCCCCCTAGCTTACATTTGTAATAGCACTGCATTTGTAACCTTACCCAGCTTCCGCCCCCAGTGCTGCCCTCAGAACGGCACCACTACTCTTGTATGGTAGCTTACCCCCATTTGGTGGAAGTTAATACTACTGATGGTTGACAAGGACGTTCCAGGTTCTGGTTCCATTTCTGCAGTAGGGTTAACTGTTTCATCAACTTCGTCATCAGAAGGGTTCTGTAATGAGATTCTGTCCTCATTGCCTTGCTGCGAAGTGAACTCTAGATTTTTGACCCTAAGGTCCATGAGACCATGATCAACCCTAAGGATAACTAATTCCTGTTTAAGGTTTCTCATTTCTGATTTAGTATCCTTAATCTCTTTCTGGAGATCTTGGACCGAAATCTCTTTCTTGGTTTTGGAAAATCTATTGTAGATTTTTTCCAAATCAACTTTGGGTTCCTGAAGCCTAGGTCTGGATGTATTGGTTTCCTTGACTAGGGTTTTGTGGAACTCACTAAGTCTTTGAGCTTTCTCTTCAGGGTCCTTGATCTGTTCTATGAGATCAAGAAGCAGTTCTTCTTGTTTAGAAAGAACACGGATAGTTTTGTTTCTACAACAACTATCATGACAGGCTAGGATCTCGTCTGTGTCACTAGAGGAGCTAGAAGATACTCTAGAGGTTTCAGAGGATGTCCTAAACAACTGGTGTTTCTCTTGGTCACTAGACTCACTACTCTGGTGATCGAGTGCTAAGAGTTTGAAGATCTCTTCCTTACTGGTTGGGTCACTAATGAGGGTATTGATAAGGGTTCTGGCCTTAGCTCTACATTCATTTTTGAAATGACCTTCTTTGCCACACTTAAAACATGTTCCTGATGTTTTAGGTATGAATCTATTTGTGGACTTGGATCTTTCCTCATGTTGGAGGTCAGGTGATGCAGGCCTAGAATAACAATCTTTGGTGAGGCTGGTTGGGTTCACCTTAGGTTGGTAAAGCCTTTTTTCCTGTAATCCTCGAAACTGGTCTTCTATCTGTTCTATCTCCTTTTCAGTATCCGAGGAGGTTCTACTAGAACAAATCAATTACAACCTAGCATACTTCTATCTTCCAATTTCTGGATCTATCCTTAGATCTGAAACAGGGTGTGTATGGACGCCTATTGTGCTTTGTTACCAACTTACGACCGCTCGGACACCAGACTGTAGACCTTGCTACTGCTTATACTATTTCACTTCGTTGAGTGTACTTTCCCTATCTTCTCCGACCCTAACGCCTAACGCTCTCCTGGCTAACGGCTCAACGGGCATTACAGATTTGACTCGGGCTTCCTGCTCAACTTGGGTACTCTAGACTTCCTGGGTAGCAAACAATTACAGAACTGGGCTTACTCCTAGAATTACTGGATAACACATTGGCACAATACTTGGCATAGTACACATCTGCAACAAATTGTGGGGAAAGAAACAAAGAATGGAAAAAGAAGATAACTGGGAAGTAAAGGATTAGCTTAAACAGATAATCACAAGATAATGAACAGTTTGAATGAACGGGAGGCTCAGCCTACCACAATAAGAAAGAACAGTATAAACTGACTAAGATGAAGTAGTAGATGAAGAATGCAACATATGGGAGTGGTAATGCTATCAAAAAATAGATGTAAAACAAAATAATGTTTGTTAGAGATAACATACTCAAAGTAATACACAAAATAATGGATAACTATGGCGGTTGTACCGGCCAACTTGATTTAAAATCAAAATTTACAGTAACTTACAAACACTAATCTGGTGAAGAGGTAACTGGTTCCTTTTTCACGAGATCTTCAAGCTTGTGTGCCATTATTTGTAAGGCCTTCTGGTCCTTAAGTTTGAGGCTAGCTTGACTAACTGTGGGGAGCTTGACTAAGGGTTTCTCTAGGGGCTGGATAGGTTTGCTGGGGTTTCCTGGTTGGAGGATAACCTTGTTGTCTATCTGGCCTTCTGTCCTATCAAGCTGTTTTCCTATTACTCCTAAGCACTGGTTGGTATAGTTGTTTTGCTCTATCACCTTCTTTACAACCTTTTCTGGGGTTGTACACTTAAAAGGAGAGGCAGTAACATAAGTACCACGGTGGTTAAAGAGTAAGGCTTCTTGGTAGATCTGGCAGATTTCTCTGTCGATAGAACTATTGGGTGACTCATTTTCTGGATGGTCAAGTTCTAAGACTTTGGAAATATCATCAGAAACTAGGGAATGGGTAGGAGATTTGCCTGGACATTCCTTTTTGATATCAGAGCCAACCCTTGGGCCTTTTGGGTACCTGGAGGGGTTGTGGTAGGAACTCTCACTTCCCATATGGGGATAAAGGAGGGCTCTCCGCCTACCGGTTGTTCCGTGGTCCGCTGCTGGCGTAGACCCTTGTTGAGCGACTCTGATAGGTACCATTGGGATCCCTAACTCTTTACGGGTTACCCCCATTTGGTATCAGAGCCATTTTAGAGCTCGATCATAGTGTTTGTAAGTTACTGTAAATTTTGATTTTAAATCAAGTTGGCCGGTACAACCGCCATAGTTATCCATTATTTTGTGTATTACTTTGAGTATGTTATCTCTAACAAACATTATTTTGTTTTACATCTATTTTTTGATAGCATTACCACTCCCATATGTTGCATTCTTCATCTACTACTTCATCTTAGTCAGTTTATACTATTCTTTCTTATTGTGGTAGGCTGAGCCTCCCGTTCATTCAAACTGTTCATTATCTTGTGATTATCTGTTTAAGCTAATCCTTTACTTCCCAGTTATCTTCTTTTTCCATCCTTTGTTTCTTTCCCCACAATTTGTTGCAGATGTGTACTAAGCCAAGTATTGTGCCAATGTGTTATCCAGTAATTCTAGGAGTAAGCCCAGTTCTGTAATTGTTTGCTACCCAGGAAGTCTAGAGTACCCAAGTTGAGCAGGAAGCCCGAGTCAAATCTGTAATGCCCGTTGAGCCGTTAGCCAGGAGAGCGTTAGGCGTTAGGGTCGGAGAAGATAGGGAAAGTACACTCAACGAAGTGAAATAGTATAAGCAGTAGCAAGGTCTACAGTCTGGTGTCCGAGCGGTCGTAAGTTGGTAACAAAGCACAATAGGCGTCCATACACACCCTGTTTCAGATCTAAGGATAGATCCAGAAATTGGAAGATAGAAGTATGCTAGGTTGAAATTGATTTCTTAGGCTTATAATCCAAGATGATGAATAGGATGTTTAGAAGGAGTGACTCTTCCACTTCAATTAGATCCAGCAGTACAAACCCACCTGAGATTCCAGCAGAAGATGGAACCGTCAACAGTGAGTCGTACCAGCTTTCAGATCTAGATCAGAAGTTAGGAGATTGGAACATACCCAAAGTTCCCACAACCCAGGTCTATAAGTCTTCGTCATGGTCTTTGAAAAAGTCTTTCAGAACGGACTACCATGTTAGGACTATAGAACATTGGTCTCTAGAGAATGAAAATTATCCTCTACAGATCCAGAATCCTGTTAGGAACCCAGATCCAGATTATGTCCAGCAGTTAGCCGATGGAACGGTTAGACTAAGCTTTGACCAATCTAGGTTTAGGTCACCCTTTGAGTATGAAGAACCCTTGCCCAGATCCTCATTAGATCTGTACCAGGAACCATACCAGGAACCAAGGTCTAGATCCATGGATCTAAGACAACCATTTAGGCAGCCAACTATCCTCTTAAGAGATAGACCTGCATCCCATAGTAGTTCGTCTAGAACACGAGCTCCTACATCTAGAAGAGACTTAGGCCCACAGTTCCAAGGTGTCAAAGACCACTCTCAGGTTAGTACCCCTTGTTACACAGCCAAGCAAGACTCAGTTGTTGATCAAGAAGAAGACAACAACAGTCAGGACAGTCTTAAACCTCCCTCACCATCAGGATCTGATTTTAAGAATCCTATTCAGCAAGAATCTGAATATGACCATCAGCTCCTCGTGTTGACAAAGGAATTCATCCCTGATATGGACTACCTCGAAAAGGATTTTAATTCCGAAGAGAACCGGATTAAAAGAGAAGCCTATCGAGCAAACCATACCAAAGAACAAAAGGTTGAAGTTTTGGAGAAATGGAAGTTATTCATGAAAGAGGTAAAAGCTGATTATCCTTTCTTTGAATACTTTGAGAAACATTTCAATTGGCATAAAAAGAACTGTGTCATTTCCAAAACCAACTGGAAATTACTTCCCAAGAAGGAGGCACCAAGCTCTAGCAAACCAGAAATTGTTAGGTCTAGCCATCCTCCTCAAGAAGCTGTACTCTTTCACCAGCGTGGTACCGATGTTATTGCCTCACCTTTCAAGTGTCCAACCCCAGAAGAAAAGGTTGTCAGAAAGGTAATAGAGCAAAACAACTATACCAACCAGTGTTTAGGGGTTATAGGGAAACAACTTGACAGGATAGAAGAAGGGATTGATAACAAAGTTCTCCTCCAACCAGGAAACCTTACAAAACCAATCCAACCTCTAGAAAATCCTTTAGTCAAGCTTCCCACAACCAGACAAGCTAGCCTCAAACCAAAGGAAGAAGAAACCTTTAGGAAAATGGCTCAAAAGCTTGATGATCTCGTGAAAAAGGAGCCAGTCTCCCCTTCACCAGATCTTACATCAACCAGTAGGGACCCTAGACTTGAACCTCGGGCAAACACCCTACATGCCCATACAGCTTCTAGCAGTTCTAGTAGAACCTCCTCTGAAACTGAACAGGAGATAGAACAAATAGAAGACCAATTTCGAGGATTACAGGTAAATAAGCTTTACCAACCAAAGGTAACGCCAACTAGCCTTACCAAGAATTGGTATCCCAGACCAACACCCCCTGACCTCCAATTTGAGGAAAGGACCATGCAGTTCACAGTTTCCAGTGGTAAACTCTATGAATGGAACATAGATGGTTTATCCGAACAAGAAATCCAAAACAAAATCCAGCATATAACCATGGTAGCAAATAACTATCTCAATGATGGTATTCCAAATACTGAGGTTGTAGAGCTTATTGTTTTAGGATTTACTGGAAAATTGTTAAATTGGTGGAACCACTGTATGACAGCCACTTCTAAGGAAGACATTAAGCATGCTGTTCAAAAGGATGAGGATGAGAACCCTATCTTTGATGAACGCATAGGCAGAGGAGTTCCTGATGGAGTCAATACCCTGATCTATACGATCATGAAACACTTCATTGGTAAACCCAGCAATGTCACATCTAGGATTTACGACCAGTTGAGTAACCTTAGATGTAAAAACCTTGGAGAATACCGGTGGTACGAAGATGTATTCACCACCCGTGTCATGCATAGGAGCGATTGTAACTCTCCATTTTGGAAGGAGAAGTTTATCAATGGCTTACCCACATTGTTTGGACAGAAGGTCAAAGAAACTCTTGCTAGCTCTTTAGGTATCATAGATTATGATAACCTGACTTATGGAGACATCTCAAGCACAATCCGAAATGAAGGGATGAAAATGTGCAGAGATCTTAAAATCCAGAGCCAAGCCAACAAGAGCAAAGCCAAGTACGAAATAGGAAATTTCTGTACCCAGTATGGCTTACCTTCTATCATCCCCAAGAGGAAATCCAAACACAGAGGCGAAGAACCCTCTGAAAAAACCCATAGGAAGAAACCTGCCTCCAAACCCTTTAGAAAACAAAGGTTCAAAACCAATGATTTCTATAAGAAAGGCAGATCCAAGCCCACAAGCAGAATCATACCTAAAACATCAGGAACATGTTTTAAGTGTGGCAAAGAAGGTCATTTCAAAAATGAATGTAGAGCTAAGGCCAGAACCCTTATCAATACCCTCATTAGTGACCCAACCAGTAAGGAAGAGATCTTCAAACTCTTAGCACTCGATCACCAGAGTAGTGAGTCTAGTGACCAAGAGAAACACCAGTTGTTTAGGACATCCTCTGAAACCTCTAGAGTATCTTCTAGCTCCTCTAGTGACACAGACGAGATCCTAGCCTGTCATGATAGTTGTTGTAGAAACAAAACTATCCGTGTTCTTTCTAAACAAGAAGAACTGCTTCTTGATCTCATAGAACAGATCAAGGACCCTGAAGAGAAAGCTCAAAGACTTAGTGAGTTCCACAAAACCCTAGTCAAGGAAACCAATACATCCAGACCTAGGCTTCAGGAACCCAAAGTTGATTTGGAAAAAATCTACAATAGATTTTCCAAAACCAAGAAAGAGATTTCGGTCCAAGATCTCCAGAAAGAGATTAAGGATACTAAATCAGAAATGAGAAACCTTAAACAGGAATTAGTTATCCTTAGGGTTGATCATGGTCTCATGGACCTTAGGGTCAAAAATCTAGAGTTCACTTCGCAGCAAGGCAATGAGGACAGAATCTCATTACAGAACCCTTCTGATGACGAAGTTGATGAAACAGTTAACCCTACTGCAGAAATGGAACCAGAACCTGGAACGTTCTTGTCAACCATCAGTAGTATTAACTTCCAAAAGTGGCATTCCAAAGTCAGGATTGTCATAAGCAGTGATTTTGAATTTGAGGTTGTTGCCCTAATAGATTCGGGTGCTGATCTCAATTGCATTCAAGAAGGCATTATCCCCTCTAAATACTTCCAGAAAACCAAAGAAAGGTTAACTTCTGCAAGTGGTGGAAAAATGCAGATTGAATTCAAAATCCCAGATGCACAGGTTTGCCAAGACAATGTGTGCTTTAGAACCACCTTTGTTCTTGTCAAAAATATAACAGATAGGGTCATCTTAGAAAACCCATTCATGTGTCTGTTGTATCCTTTCACCACGGATAGTGAAGGAATCACTACCCAGCCTTTTGGCCAACTTGTTAAGTTTAAGTTTCTTAGGAACCCTGAACTAAGAGAGATTGAAAGTCTCCAGAAAGTTTCTGTTTCTAAAAATCTTAACCTTGTCCATACCAAAACACATTCTTCTGAACAAGCCCAGAACCTTGATCAGATCCCATTTATGATTGATGATCCTTTCGACTACAATCAGTCTAAAGATTCATCCCTGCATCCCATTCCATGCATACAGCATAAAAACATTTGCATGATGACATCTCATGATTTTAACAAAAATGCTTTTAAAGACAACCATTTTGTTAATACAGGAATGTCTTCAAGAAAAGGAAAAGCACCCATAAGGGAATTTCCTCAAATGCATGAAGGCGCTTCTTCTGGAAAAGAACCCAGAAAAGCAACATCCCTTCAAAACATGTACCCAACTGCGGTTACATATTCCAGTGGTTATATGGCTATTACTCTTCAAGAAGTAAAAAACACGGCTTTGCAATTTAGTAATGGAGTGTATAAAGATCTCCCACCCTCCACTAAATTCATCCTTGACAATCTTCAAAGAGCCTTTACCCAAAACCACTACCACCTTTTCCAAAGAACCCTTAAAGCACTAGAATTACATCTAGTTGAGCTCAAGGCAGGAAATGAAATTCTCACTAGTCAACTCTTTGGCAAAGAGGATATCCGTTCAATGGATAAAATGACTATCATAAGCACAGATTATGCTAGGTTAAGTCTTAAGACTCAAAACCAGCTAAGGAGTGCTGTCGCCAACTTGCCTACTGATATACAAAAACGTATATTAGGAAGCAAGGCAATGACCGAATCAAGTGACCGTTGGTTCGATTATTTCAAAATATTGGTCACTTCCCATTTCCTGGTTTACGATGCAGATGACATTGAAACTCACTCCATCCTATCAACCTGGAAAGAACACTTCGGAACCAGTCACAGGGTCTATGAAAAGAAACATCCTTTTCCCGGTCTAATAGTCAACTACGAAGACGGGGCAGACGATGATATCAGAAATCCAGGTTGGCTTTCAAGTATATTTGAGTATGGCTTTCTCAAGCTCGCCAAATTGACGAGCCATAAACAGATCTGCCAATTTCCTCAAATCATCCAACAAGCCGTGACCAAGATCAACAGTCCTTTTGTATCCATCAGATGCTGGAGCACTCTCCCACAATGGGACGGTAACAATTGGATGGCTGTTCATCCTGCTCACCACTTAGTACTCATCAATGGGTACACCCATGACGGTCCTTGGTATGAAGGTGATTCCCATCTGTCCTTTAAAGACCCCTTAGCCCTCGCTGAATGTTGGACAAATTACTTCAACAGTGAACTCCGCGACGTCTCTGGAGAATTATGGGAAAACTATCACTTTGTAGGAAATACTGGCCGGATTACAGTATTTACTACCAGACCATACCCTGAAGCCTTCAGCACCCTGAGGCTTGATTATCATGATCCCAGTCAATTCACAACTCAGAGCACAGACTATGAACCTCTGGTATTTTGTGGATTTTGCAATTTGTACGACAATTACAATGAGCATAACTGTGATCACAATCCTCCTTGGGATCCCTATGATGGATATCCTTCTGGCACTTCCGACTAAACAGTCTGATCGATCCCAGAAGAAAGCTCAAGAACCACCTTTGCTCATTCGGCTACTATTCAGAACAGTACCTGAACCAGCAGAGTTGCAAGAAGCTACTATTCACTGCACAGTCCAGAACACTATGCAGAGTTACTATTACAGAAAAGTAAGGGGACAAGACACTGTTCCAAACAGTGACCAATTACTGTTCACTCTACAGTGCCCCGACAGAATCATCCAAGTTACTATTGCTTTCGGTGGAAAAGATTATTCACCCCAGTTAAAGCAATTTACCTTCCGTGATTTCCGTCCGCAATTCCAGCACACTCCTGAAGAGACCAAGCCTTCCTCCATCTATATAAGGAACGCTCATGCTCAGTCTTCAGCAGGCTAAATTTCCACCCTTAGCTTCAGAGCTCCACCTTTACTTAGTACTCAGAACTACTTTGTAATAACCATGGCTCTTACATTCCCCCTAGCTTACATTTATAATAGCACTGCATTTGTAACCTTACCCAGCTTCCGCCCCCAGTGCTGCCCTCAGAACGGCACCACTACTCTTGTATGGTAGCTTACCCCCATTTGTGCCGTTCTGAGGGCAGCACTGGGGGCGGAAGCTGGGTAAGGTTACAAATGCAGTGCTATTACAAATGTAAGCTAGGGGGAATGTAAGAGCCATGGTTATTACAAAGTAGTTCTGAGTACTAAGTAAAGGTGGAGCTCTGAAGCTAAGGGTGGAAATTTAGCCTGCTGAAGACTGAGCATGAGCGTTCCTTATATAGATGGAGGAAGGCTTGGTCTCTTCAGGAGTGTGCTGGAATTGCGGACGGAAATCACGGAAGGTAAATTGCTTTAACTGGGGTGAATAATCTTTTCCACCGAAAGCAATAGTAACTTTGATGATTCTGTCGGGGCACTGTAGAGTGAACAGTATCTGGTCACTGTTTGGAACAGTGTCTTGTCCCCTTGCTTTTCTGGGATAGTGACTCTGCATAGTGTTCTGGACTGTGCAGTGAATAGTAGCTTTTCTGCAGCTCTGCTGGTGCGGGTACTGTTCTGAATAGTAACCGTTTTGGCAAAGGTGGTTCTTGAGCTATCTACTGGGGAGTGCCTTAGTCGCTGTCCAAGTTACAACCATCATAAGGATCCTGGGCATCCTGGAATGGGTTAAAAGGATAGCGACTGCATGAGGCTTCTGAAGAGGCAGGAGAGTTCTTGTCTGCTGACTCTAGGCGTTCTGATTGGAGAAGCAGTTGCTGAGCAAGATCTTTGAGTTCTCTGCTAGATTTTCCGGCAAATTGGGCGGATTCTAGGCTGGACTGTGATCTGGTGTGGTGAGCAATAGTTCTCTGTACTGGAAGAGGAAAGTCGTTGTATAATCTGGAGATAACATCAGCTGGTCTGAATCTATCCCACCATTTTACAAAGAATTCCCTATCGAGTAGATTTCTGTTGATAGCATAATTCCACATGCTAATCCAGTGGATCTTGTATTGTATTGTCATATGCAAGATGGCTGGAAACTGGGCAGAATGCCTATCAACCTGGAACTTGGAGCAGAAATACCTTAGTGCATCCTGTAGTGGATCTGGGAAGTTTTCATTAACTGATCCAAACATTTCCCACCACTTGAGAAACCACGAAGGTATTTGGCTGTTGAACTTCTTGTCAAACTGGATGAACCATGAGTGGTCATAGTTCTCATTCTGGAAGAAAAGTACCTTTTCGAAGGCGTCCATATAGTCATAATAGTTGTACCGGGGTTCTGATCCCTTGAGTACTGTAAGTCTTCTGAGCGTAGAAGGGTGTCCCCAATCTTTGCAACTTACAAAATTCTGAATTATGAACTTATGGTATAGAACCTTAGAGGGATTACTTTTTTCTCTGATGTCTTCTATTCGGGCAGACTTTTCTTGGATGAGAATGCCTTTATAGAATCTGATGTTCTTCTCTGGACTCTTGGGAAGGAAATGCCAATCATGGGGCAATACTTCCATTGCAAGTGCTAGAGGATCCGTTATATGAGCTTAGTGTGGCTCAATATAAGAGATGTGCTGAACAAATGGTTTCTTGAGATAAGGAGCTCTTCCTGTTCTAGGAGGAAGGGTGAAAGAAGGTTGCCTGGGCACAATTGGGCCGAGGGGATCTTCTACTGTGTGTGGAGAAATCTCCTTGGGAGGCGGTGAAGCGAGGGCAGAGCTATAACTGTGTAGTTCCTGTCTTTGGGGCCTTTGGTAGTTTGGTTTGGGTATTGTGGAAACCAAATAACGATTAGCAACAACAGAGGGAGACACAGGTAAGGTCTTTGAAGGGAAAGGAACCAACGGGCCAGGGTTCTGTGCCTGACTTGTACTCCTAGTGGTTGGTTTAGGCAACTTGGGAGGTTGGGGTTGTACGGGTTTCTTCCCGGACATTTTGGACTGGATTCTGCAAAAATTCACGGGTTAGGAAATCAGGTATACTGTTCTGGGTTCCTGCAATGAATTCTATGTCAAAATCAAAAACTGAAAGGATGGCTTGCCAACGTGCAAAAATTTGTTTTGATGCAATGTTTTGAACATCTTTTTCTAAAACATGTTTTGCAGATTTACAACGACTTTCCTCTTCCAGTACAGAGAACTATTGCTCACCACACCAGATCACAGTCCAGCCTAGAATCCGCCCAATTTGCCGGAAAATCTAGCAGAGAACTCAAAGATCTTGCTCAGCAACTGCTTCTCCAATCAGAACGCCTAGAGTCAGCAGACAAGAACTCTCCTGCCTCTTCAGAAGCCTCATGCAGTCGCTATCCTTTTAACCCATTCCAGGATGCCCAGGATCCTTATGATGGTTGTAACTTGGACAGCGACTAAGGCACTCCCCAGTAGATAGCTCAAGAACCACCTTTGCCAAAACGGTTACTATTCAGAACAGTACCCGCACCAGCAGAGCTGCAGAAAAGCTACTATTCACTGCACAGTCCAGAACACTATGCAGAGTCACTATCCCAGAAAAGCAAGGGGACAAGACACTGTTCCAAACAGTGACCAGATACTGTTCACTCTACAGTGCCCCGACAGAATCATCCAAGTTACTATTGCTTTCGGTGGAAAAGATTATTCACCCCAGTTAAAGCAATTTACCTTCCGTGATTTCCGTCCGCAATTCCAGCACACTCCTGAAGAGACCAAGCCTTCCTCCATCTATATAAGGAACGCTCATGCTCAGTCTTCAGCAGGCTAAATTTCCACCCTTAGCTTCAGAGCTCCACCTTTACTTAGTACTCAGAACTACTTTGTAATAACCATGGCTCTTACATTCCCCCTAGCTTACATTTGTAATAGCACTGCATTTGTAACCTTACCCAGCTTCCGCCCCCAGTGCTGCCCTCAGAACGGCACCACTACTCTTGTATGGTAGCTTACCCCCATTTGCCTGGACATTACCCCCATTTGCTTACCCCCATTTGGTATCAGAAATGGCATTCCAAAGTCAGGATTGTCATAAGCAAAGATTTTGAATTTGAGGTAGTTGCCCTAATAGATTCGGGTGCTGATCTCAACTGCATTCAAGAAGGGATCATTCCCTCTAAATACTTCCGGAAAACCAAAGAAAGGTTAACCTCCGCAAGTGGTGGGAAAATGCAGATTGAATTCAAAATACCAAAAGCACATGTTTGCCAAGACAATGCGTGTTTCAAAACCACCTTTGTTCTTGTCAAGAATATGACAGATAGGGTCATCTTAGGAAACCCATTCAAGGGTCGGAGAAGATAGGGAAAGTACACTCAACGAAGTGAAATAGTATAAGCAGTAGCAAGGTCTACAGTCTGGTGTCCGAGCGGTCGTAAGTTGGTAACAAAGCACAATAGGCGTCCATACACACCCTGTTTCAGATCTAAGGATAGATCCAGAAATTGGAAGATAGAAGTATGCTAGGTTGTAATTGATTTCTTAGGCTTATAATCCAAGATGATGAATAGGATGTTTAGAAGGAGTGACTCTTCCACTTCAATTAGATCCAGCAGTACAAACCCACCTGAGATTCCAGCAGAAGATGGAACGGTCATGATGGAGTCAAGTTCTTGTATAGAACTTGACCATCCAGAAAATGAGTCACCCAATAGTTCTATCGACAGAGAAATCTGCCAGATCTACCAAGAAGCCTTACTCTTTAACCACCGTGGTACTTATGTTACTGCCTCTCCTTTTAAGTGTACAACCCCAGAAAAGGTTGTAAAGAAGGTGATAGAGCAAAACAACTATACCAACCAGTGCTTAGGAGTAATAGGAAAACAGCTTGATAGGACAGAAGGCCAGATAGACAACAAGGTTATCCTCCAACCAGGAAACCCCAGCAAACCTATCCAGCCCCTAGAGAAACCCTTAGTCAAGCTCCCCACAGTTAGTCAAGCTAGCCTCAAACTTAAGGACCAGAAGGCCTTACAAATAATGGCACACAAGCTTGAAGATCTCGTGAAAAAGGAACCAGTTACCTCTTCACCAGATCACACCACAACCAGCAGGGATCCTAGGCTTGAAACCCTAAATGCCCATACAACTTCTAGTAGTTCTAGTAGAACCTCCTCGGATACTGAAAAGGAGATAGAACAGATAGAAGACCAGTTTCGAGGATTACAGGAAAAAAGGCTTTACCAACCTAAGGTGAACCCAACCAGCCTCACCAAAGATTGTTATTCTAGGCCTGCATCACCTGACCTCCAACATGAGGAAAGATCCAAGTCCACAAGCAGAATCATACCTAAAACATCAGGAACATGTTTTAAGTGTGGCAAAGAAGGTCATTTCAAAAATGAATGTAGAGCTAAGGCCAGAACCCTTATCAATACCCTCATTAGTGACCCAACCAGTAAGGAAGAGATCTTCAAACTCTTAGCACTCGATCACCAGAGTAGTGAGTCTAGTGACCAAGAGAAACACCAGTTGTTTAGGACATCCTCTGAAACCTCTAGAGTATCTTCTAGCTCCTCTAGTGACACAGACGAGATCCTAGCCTGTCATGATAGTTGTTGTAGAAACAAAACTATCCGTGTTCTTTCTAAACAAGAAGAACTGCTTCTTGATCTCATAGAACAGATCAAGGACCCTGAAGAGAAAGCTCAAAGACTTAGTGAGTTCCACAAAACCCTAGTCAAGGAAACCAATACATCCAGACCTAGGCTTCAGGAACCCAAAGTTGATTTGGAAAAAATCTACAATAGATTTTCCAAAACCAAGAAAGAGATTTCGGTCCAAGATCTCCAGAAAGAGATTAAGGATACTAAATCAGAAATGAGAAACCTTAAACAGGAATTAGTTATCCTTAGGGTTGATCATGGTCTCATGGACCTTAGGGTCAAAAATCTAGAGTTCACTTCGCAGCAAGGCAATGAGGACAGAATCTCATTACAGAACCCTTCTGATGACGAAGTTGATGAAACAGTTAACCCTACTGCAGAAATGGAACCAGAACCTGGAACGTTCTTGTCAACCATCAGTAGTATTAACTTCCAGAAATGGCATTCCAAAGTCAGGATTGTCATTAGCAATGATTTTGAATTTGAGGTTGTTGCCCTAATAGATTCGGGTGCTGATCTCAATTGTATTCAAGAAGGCATTATCCCCTCTAGATACTTCCAGAAAACCAAGGAAAGGTTAACTTCTGCAAGTGGTGGAAAAATGCAGATTGAATTCAAAATCCCAGATGCACAGGTTTGCCAAGACAATGTGTGCTTTAGAACCACCTTTGTCCTTGTCAAAAATATAACAGATAGGGTCATCTTAGGGAACCCATTCATGTGTCTGTTATATCCCTTTACCACAGATAGTGAAGGAATCACTACCCAGCCTTTTGGCCAACCGGTCAAGTTTAAGTTTCTTAGGAACCCCGAACCTAAAGAGATTGAGTATCTCCAGAAAGTTTCTGTTTCTAAAAACCTTAACCTCACCAAAACCAAAACATCTCCATTTGGTCCAAATCAAGCCCAGAACCTTGATCAGATCCCATTCATGGCTGATGATTCCTTTGACTCCAATCAGTCTCCGGATCCATCCCTGCATCCCATTTCATGCATACAGCATAAAAACATTTGCATGATGACATCTCATGGTTTTAACAAAAATGCTTTTAAAAACAACCATTTTGTTAATACAGGAATGTCTTCTTCAAGAAGGAACAAAGGAAAAGCTCCTGTCCAGGGCACTCCTTATCAATTGCATGAAGGCGCTTCTTCTGGAACAGAACCCAGTGGAGCAACATCCCTTCAAAACCATGTTCCCCAAAAAATTATATTTTCCAATGATTTTACGGCTATTACTCTTTGTGAAGTTTTATCTAGAAATTTCCAGTTTATGAATGGTGTATACCCAGAAGTTCCACCAACTATAAAAATCTTTCTCGATAACCTTCAAAGAGCCTATACCCAAAGTAACAATCAGCTTTTCCAGAGAACCCTCAGAGCACTAGAAATAAACCTAGTAAACCTTGAGGCAGGAATTGAAATTGGAAATACTTATGCTAGTCAACTCTTTGGCAAAGAGGATATCCATTCCATGGATAAAATGACTATTATGAGCACAGATTATGCTAGGTTAAGTCTTAAGACTCAAAACCAGCTAAGAAGTGCTGTCGCCAACTTGCCCTCCGATATACAAAAACGTATATTGGACAGCATGGTAATGACTGAATCATGTGACCGATGGTTCAAGCATTTTAAAATCATGGTCATTACTCATTTTCCAGTTTATGGTGAAGACCCAGCTGATTATAATTGTGCCTTCATCAAATCAACCTGGGAGAAGTACTTTGGAAGCAGCCAAAGGGTCTATGAGAAGAAACATCCCTTCCCCGGCCTAATAGTCAATTATGAAGACTGGACCGTTGAAGAAGATCCAAGCTGGCTTTCACAAATGTTTGAATATGGCTTCATCAGGCTCATCAAGCTAACAAGCCATAATCAGATCAACCAGTTTCCACTTATCATCCAACAGACTGTTTCTAAGGTCAAGAGTCCTTTTGTATCCATCAGATGCTGGAGCACTCTCCCCCAATGGGACAGAAACAACTGGATGATCGTGCAACCGTCGCACCACCTTGTACTCATCAATGGGTACACCCACAATAGTCCTTGGTATGAAGGAGACTCTTATCTCCACAATGAAGACCCTGAAACTCTTGCAGATTGCTGGAGAGGTTACTTCAACAATGAGATCTTTGATGTCACCAGAGAACTTTTGAAAGATTACCACTTTGTTGGCAATACTGGCAGAATTTCAGTATTCACCACCAAACCGTACTCAGAAGCTCTCCATACTGAAAGGATTGACTACATTGACCCAGGACAGTTAGTTCTGCAACAAGCAGATTATGAACCTATCCTGTACTGTGGTCTTTGTGACAAATACGACCAGTATCATGAACATGGCCACGACTATGACCCTCCAGGAGATCCTTATCTTGGCTACCCATCTGGTTATGATACTGATTGATTGCTTCCCAGATGCTCCAGAACGGCTCCGGAAGCCCCCAAAGAAAGCTCAAGAACCACCTTTGCTCTTTCGGCTACTATTCAGAACAGTACCCGCACCAGCAGAGCTGCAGAAGCTACTATTCACTGCACAGTCCAGAACACTATGCAGAGTTACTATTCCAGAAAAGCAAGGGGACAAGACACTGTTCCAAACAGTGACCAGCTACTGTTCACTCTACAGTGCCCCGACAGAATCATCCAAGTTACTATTGCTTTCGGTGGAAAAGATTATTCACCCCAGTTAAAGCAATTTACCTTCCGTGATTTCCGTCCGCAATTCCAGCAATCTCCTGAACACTCCCAAGGCTCTCTCCTCCTATATAAGGCAACCTTGGCCTCAGTCTTCAGTAGGCTAAATTTCCACCCTTAGCTTCAGAGCTCCACCTTTACTTAGTACTCAGAACTACTTTGTAATAACCATGGCTCTTACATTCCCCCTAGCTTACATTTGTAATAGCACTGCATTTGTAACCTTACCCAGCTTCCGCCCCCAGTGCTGCCCTCAGAACGGCACCACTACTCTTGTATGGTAGCTTACCCCCAACCATTTGTAATAGCACTGCATTTGTAACCTTACCCAGCTTCCGCCCCCAGTGCTGCCCTCAGAACGGCACCACTACTCTTGTATGGTAGCTTACCCCCATTTGAGGCAATAACATCGGTACCACGCTGGTGAAAGAGTACAGCTTCTTGAGGAGGATGGCTAGACCTAACAATTTCTGGTTTGCTAGAGCTTGGTGCATCCTTCTTGGGAAGTAATTTCCAGTTGGTTTTGGTAATGACACAGTTCTTTTTATGCCATTGGAAATGTTTCTCAAAGTATTCAAAGAAAGGATAATCTGCTTTTACCTCTTTCATGAATAACTTCCATTTCTCCAAAACTTCAACCTTTTGTTCTCTGGTATGGTTTGCTCGATAGGCTTCTCTTTTAATCCGGTTCTCTTCGGAATTAAAATCCTTTTCGAGGTAGTCCATATCAGGGATGAATTCCTTTGTTAACACGAGGAGCTGATGGTCATATTCAGATTCTTGCTGAATAGGATTCTTAAAATCAGATCCTGATGGTGAGGGAGGTTTAAGACTGTCCTGACTGTTGTTGTCTTCTTCTTGATCAACAACTGAGTCTTGCTTGGCTGTGTAACAAGGGGTACTAACCTGAGAGTGGTCTTTGACACCTTGGAACTGCGGGCCTAAGTCTCTTCTAGATGTAGGAGCTCGTGTTCTAGACGAACTACTATGGGATGCAGGTCTATCTCTTAAGAGGATAGTTGGCTGCCTAAATGGTTGTCTTAGATCCATGGATCTAGACCTTGGTTCCTGGTATGGTTCCTGGTACAGATCTAATGAGGATCTGGGCAAGGGTTCTTCATACTCAAAGGGTGACCTAAACCTGGATTGGTCGAAACTAAGTCTAACCGTTCCATCGGCTAACTGTTGGACATAATCCGGATCTGGGTTCCTAACAGGATTCTGGATCTGTAGAGGATAATTTTCATTCTCTAGAGACCAATGTTCTATAGTCCTAACATGGTAGTCCGTTCTGAAAGACTTTTTCAAGGACCATGACGAAGACTTATAGACCTGGGTTGTGGGAACTTTGGGTATGTTCCAATCTCCTAACTTCTGATCTAGATCTGAAAGCTGGTACGACTCACTGTTGATGGTTCCATCTTCTGCTGGAATCTCAGGTGGGTTTGTACTGCTGGATCTAATTGAAGTGGAAGAGTCACTCCTTCTAAACATCCTATTCATCATCTTGGTATCAGAGCCAACCCTTGGTTCCTTTTAGGGCCTGGAGGGGTTGTGGTAGGAACTCTCACTTCCCATATGGGGATAAAGGAGGGCTCTCCGCCTACCGGTTGTTCCGTGGTCCGCTGCTGGCGTAGACCCTTGTTGAGCGACTCTGATAGGTACCATTGGGATCCCTAACTCTTTACGGGTTACCCCCATTTGGTATCAGAGCCATTTTAGAGCTCGATCATAGTGTTTGTAAGTTACTGTAAATTTTGATTTTAAATCAAGTTGGCCGGTACAACCGCCATAGTTATCCATTATTTTGTGTATTACTTTGAGTATGTTATCTCTAACAAACATTATTTTGTTTTACATCTATTTTTTGATAGCATTACCACTCCCATATGTTGCATTCTTCATCTACTACTTCATCTTAGTCAGTTTATACTGTTCTTTCTTATTGTGGTAGGCTGAGCCTCCCGTTCATTCAAACTGTTCATTATCTTGTGATTATCTGTTTAAGCTAATCCTTTACTTCCCAGTTATCTTCTTTTTCCATTCTTTGTTTCTTTCCCCACAATTTGTTGCAGATGTGTACTATGCCAAGTATTGTGCCAATGTGTTATCCAGTAATTCTAGGAGTAAGCCCAGTTCTGTAATTGTTTGCTACCCAGGAAGTCTAGAGTACCCAAGTTGAGCAGGAAGCCCGAGTCAAATCTGTAATGCCCGTTGAGCCGTTAGCCAGGAGAGCGTTAGGCGTTAGGGTCGGAGAAGATAGGGAAAGTACACTCAACGAAGTGAAATAGTGTAAGCAGTAGCAAGGTTTACAGAATGGTGTCCGAGCGGTCGTAAGTTGGTAACAAAGCACAATAGGCGTCCATACACACCCTGTTTCAGATCTAAGGATAGATCCAGAAATTGGAAGATAGAAGTATGCTAGGTTGTAATTGATTTCTTAGGCTTATAATCCAAGATGATGAATAGGATGTTTAGAAGGAGTGACTCTTCCACTTCAATTAGATCCAGCAGTACAAACCCACCTGAGATTCCAGCAGAAGATGGAACCGTCAACAGTGAGTCGTACCAGCTTTCAGATCTAGATCAGAAGTTAGGAGATTGGAACATACCCAAAGTTCCCACAACCCAGGTCTATAAGTCTTCGTCATGGTCTTTGAAAAAGTCTTTCAGAACGGACTATCATGTTAGGACTATAGAACATTGGTCTCTAGAGAATGAAAATTATCCTCTACAGATCCAGAATCCTGTTAGGAACCCAGATCCAGATTATGTCCAGCAGTTAGCCGATGGAACGGTTAGACTAAGCTTTGACCAATCTAGGTTTAGGTCACCCTTTGAGTATGAAGAACCCTTGCCCAGATCCTCATTAGATCTGTACCAGGAACCATACCAGGAACCAAGGTCTAGATCCATGGATCTAAGACAACCATTTAGGCAGCCAACTATCCTCTTAAGAGATAGACCTGCATCCCGTAGTAGTTCGTCTAGAACACGAGCTCCTACATCTAGAAGAGACTTAGGCCCGCAGTTCCAAGGTGTCAAAGACCACTCTCAGGTTAGTACCCCTTGTTACACAGCCAAGCCAGACTCAGTTGTTGATCAAGAAGAAGACAACAACAGTCAAGACAGTCTCAAACCCCCCTCACCATCAGGATCTGATTTTAGAAATCCTATTCAGCAAGAATCTGAATACGACCATCAGCTCCTCGTGTTGACAAAGGAATTCATCCCTGATATGGACAACCTCGAAAAGGATTTTAATTCCGAACAGAACCGGATTAAAAGAGAGGCCTATCGAGCAAACCATACCAGAGAACAAAAGGTTGAAGTTTTGGAGAAATGGAAGTTATTCATGAAAGAGGTAAAAGCAGATTATCCTTTCTTTGAATACTTTGAGAAACATTTCCAATGGCATAAAAAGAACTGTGTCATTTCCAAAACCAACTGGAAATTACTTCCCAAGAAGGAGGCACCAAGCTCTAGCAAACCAGAAATTGTTAGGTCTAGCCATCCTCCTCAAGAAGCTATACTCTTTCACCAGCGTGGTACCGATGTTATTGCCTCACCTTTCAAGTGTCCAACCCCAGAAGAAAAGGTTGTCAGAAAGGTAATAGAGCAAAACAACTATACCAACCAGTGTTTAGGAGTTATAGGGAAACAACTTGACAGAATAGAAGAAGGGATTGATAACAAAGTTCTCCTCCAACCAGGAAACCTTTCAGAACCTATCCAACCCTTAGAAAACCCTCTAGTCAAGCTTCCCACAACCAGACAAGCTAGCCTCAAACCAAAGGAGCAAATAGCCCTTAAGGAAATGGCTCAAAAGCTTGATGATCTCGTGAAAAAGGAACCAGTATCCCCTTCACCAGATCTTACATCAACCAGTAGGGACCCTAGGCTTGAACCCCGGGCAAATACCCTACATGCCCATACGGCCTCTAGCAGTTCTAGTAGAACCTCCTCTGAAACTGAACAGGAGATAGAACAAATAGAAGACCAATTTCGAGGTTTACAGGTAAATAAGCTTTACCAACCAAAGGTAACGCCAACTAGCCTTACCAAGAATTGGTATCCCAGACCAACACCCCTTGACCTCCAATTCGAGGAAAGGACCATGCAATTCACAGTTTCCAGTGGTAAACTCTATGAGTGGAACATAGATGGTTTAGCCGAACAAGAGATCCAAAACAAGATCCAGCATATAACCATGGTAGCAAATAACTATCTTAATGATGGTATTCCAAATACTGAGGTTGTAGAGCTCATTGTTTTAGGATTTACTGGAAAGTTGTTAAATTGGTGGAACCACTGTATGACAGCCACTTCTAAGGAAGACATTAAGCATGCTGTTCAAAAGGATGAGGATGAGAACCCTATCTTTGATGAACGCATAGGCAGAGGAGTTCCTGATGGAGTCAATACCCTGATCTATACGATCATGAAACACTTCATTGGTAAACCCAGCAATGTCACATCTAGGATTTACGACCAGTTGAGTAACCTTAGATGTAAGAACCTTGGAGAATACCGGTGGTATGAAGATGTGTTCACCACCCGTGTCATGCATAGAAGCGATTGTAACTCTCCATTTTGGAAGGAGAAGTTTATCAATGGCTTACCCACATTGTTTGGACAGAAGGTCAAAGAAACTCTTGCCAGCTCGTTAGGGATCATAGACTATGACAACCTAACCTATGGAGATATCTCAAGCACAATCCGAAATGAAGGGATGAAAATGTGTAGAGATCTTAAAATCCAGAGCCAAGCCAACAAGAGCAAAGCCAAGTACGAAATAGGGAATTTCTGTACCCAGTATGGCTTACCTTCCATCATCTCCAAAAAGAAATCCAAACACAGAGGCGAAGAACCCTCTAGAAAATCCCATAGGAGAAAACCTGCCTCCAAACACTTTAGAAAACAGAGGTCCAAGACTGATGATTTCTATAAGAAAGGCAGATCCAAGTCCACAAGCAAGTTCATACCTAAAACATCAGGAACATGTTTTAAGTGTGGAGAGAAAGGTCATTTCAAAAGTGAATGTAGAGCTAAGGCCAGAACCCTTATCAATACCCTCATTAGTGACCCAACCAGTAAGGAAGAGATCTTCAAACTCTTAGCACTCGATCACCTGAGTAGTGAGTCTAGTGACCAGGAAAAACACCAATTGTTTGAAACATCCTATGAAACCTCTAGAGTATCTTCTAGTTCCTCTAGTGACTCGGATGAAATCTTACCTTGCCAAGATAGTTGTTGTAGAAACAAAACTATCCATGTTCTTACCAAACAGGAAGAACTACTCCTAGATCTCATAGAACAGATCAAGGATCCAGAAGAGATAACCATCCTTAGGGTCGATCATGGTCTCATGGACCTTAGGGTCAAAAATCTAGAGTTCACTTCGCAGCAAGGCAATGAGGACAGAATCTCATTACAGAACCCTTCTGATGACGAAGTTGATGAAACAGTTAACCCTACTGCAGAAATGGAACCAGAACCTGGAACGTTCTTGTCAACCATCAGTAGTATTAACTTCCAAAAGTGGCATTCCAAAGTCAGGATTGTCATAAGCAGTGATTTTGAATTTGAGGTTGTTGCCCTAATAGATTCGGGTGCTGATCTCAATTGCATTCAAGAAGGCATTATCCCCTCTAAATACTTCCAGAAAACCAAAGAAAGGTTAACTTCTGCAAGTGGTGGAAAAATGCAGATTGAATTCAAAATCCCAGATGCACAGGTTTGCCAAGACAATGTGTGCTTTAGAACCACCTTTGTTCTTGTCAAAAATATAACAGATAGGGTCATCTTAGGAAACCCATTCATGTGTCTGTTGTATCCTTTCACCACGGATAGTGAAGGAATCACTACCCAGCCTTTTGGTCAACCGGTCAAGTTTAAATTTCTTAGAAACCCTGAACCCAGAGAGATTGAGGATCTCCAGAAAGTTTCCGTTTCTAAAGATCTTGACTTCACCAAAGCCAAAACATCTCCATTCGGTCCAAATCAAGCCAAGAACCTTGATCATTTTGAACCATCCATCATATTTGATAATTCCTTGAGTCTTCTTCAATCTCATAAATTATCATCTCATCACATTACACAAAAAAGTATTTGCTCCTTGACATCTCATGATTTTAACAAAAATGTTTCTGAAATTAACCATTTTGTTAATACATGGCAGGCAATAAAGCAAAAATCTTTTTATAGCCCCACTAGTAAGTGGAAAATGGCATCTTCAAGCAGGAACAAAGGAAAAGCCCATGTCCAGGGTTCTCCTTCAAAAGAGCATGAAGGCATTTCTTCTGGAACAGAACCCAGAGAAGTAACATCCCTTCTAGAACATGTTCCACTTCAAATAACATTTTCAGGTGGTAATAAAATTATCACTTTGCATGAAGTTTTATCCAGGAAATTCCAATTTAAAAATGGGGTGTATACAGGTCTTCCACCTTCCATCAAAATTGTCCTCGATAACCTTCAAAGAGCTTTTTCCCAGAATAACAATCACCTTTTCCAAAGAACCCTCAGAGCACTAGAATTACACCTAGTTAACCTTGAGGCAGAAATTGAGATTGGAAAGCTTTCCATTAGTCAACTCTTTGGCAAAGAGGATATCCATTCAATGGATAAAACGACTATCATGGGCACTGACTATGCTAGGTTAAGTCTTAAGACTCAAGACCAGCTAAGAAGTGCTGTTGCCAACTTGCCTTCTGATATACAAGAACGTATATTTAGAAGCAAGGCTATGACTGAATCATGTGACCTATGGTTCAGGCATTTTGAAATTATGGTCACCACCCATTTTCCAATTCTTGGTGAAGAAGCAGATCCCACTAATGCTGCCCTCATCCAAGAAACTTGGAACCACTACTTCAGATACAGTCACAGGGTTTATGAAAAGCAACATCCTTTTCCTGGCCTAATAGTCAACTATGAAGACGGGGCAGACGATGATGACAGAAACCCAAGCTGGCTTTCAAGGATGTTTGAATATGGTTTCCTTAGACTAATCAAACTAACGAACCATGTCCAGATCAGCCAATTCCCCCTCATTATTCAACAGGTTGTAACAAAGATCAAAAGTCCATTCGTGTCAATCAGATGCTGGTGCACTCTCCCACAATGGGACGGTAACAATTGGATGACCGTTCAACCTGCTCACCACCTAGTACTCATCAACGGGTACTCTCACAATGATCCTTGGTATGATGGTGATTCCTACCTTTCCTATGAAGATCCTCTAGCCCTCGTAAAATGTTGGACAAACTACTTCAGCAATGAACTACGGGTTATCACTGGAGAACTTTGGGAAAATTACCATTTTGTAGGAAATACTGGCAGAGTCACAGTATTCACCACCAAACCATACTCAGAGGCTTTCAACACAGAAGGAGTTATCTGTCTTGACCCTCCCCAGTACACTGCCCAGAAAGCAGACTATGAACCTCTCCTTTATTGTGGGTTTTGTAATCTGTTTAAGGAATATCACGAGCATGAGCATTATGATGAACCTCCTGCTTTTGATCCTTATGAAGGGTACCCTTCTGGTTATGATACAGATTAAAGATTGTACTTCAGGATGCTCCAGAACAGCTCCAGAAGCCCCAGGATAGCTCAAGAACCACCTTTGCTCATTCGGCTACTATTCAGAACAGTACCTGAACCAGCAGAGTTGCAAGAAGCTACTATTCACTGCACAGTCCAGAACACTATGCAGAGTTACTGTTTCAGAAAAGCAAGGGGACAAGACACTGTTCCAAACAGTGACCAGCTACTGTTCACTCTACAGTGCCCCGACAGAATCATCAAAGTTACTTTTGCTTTCGGTGGAAAAGTTATTCACCCCAGTTAAAGCAATTTACCTTCCGTGATTTCCGTCCGCAATTCCAGCACACTCCTGAAGAGACCAAGCCTTCCTCCATCTATATAAGGAACGCTCATGCTCAGTCTTCAGCAGGCTAAATTTCCACCCTTAGCTTCAGAGCTCCACCTTTACTTAGTACTCAGAACTACTTTGTAATAACCATGGCTCTTACATTCCCCCTAGCTTACATTTGTAATAGCACTGCATTTGTAACCTTACCCAGCTTCCGCCCCCAGTGCTGCCCTCAGAACGGCACCACTACTCTTGTATGGTAGCTTACCCCCATTTGGTATCAGAGCCTATCCAGCCCCTAGAGAAACCCTTAGTCAAGCTCCCCACAGTTAGTCAAGCTAGCCTCAAACTTAAGGACCAGAAGGCCTTACAAATAATGGCACACAAGCTTGAAGATCTCGTGAAAAAGGAACCAGTTACCTCTTCACCAGATCACACCACAACCAGCAGGGATCCTAGGCTTGAAACCCTAAATGCCCATACAACTTCTAGTAGTTCTAGTAGAACCTCCTCGGATACTGAAAAGGAGATAGAACAGATAGAAGACCAGTTTCGAGGATTACAGGAAAAAAGGCTTTACCAACCTAAGGTGAACCCAACCAGCCTCACCAAAGATTGTTATTCTAGGCCTGCATCACCTGACCTCCAACATGAGGAAAGATCCAAGTCCACAAGCAGAATCATACCTAAAACATCAGGAACATGTTTTAAGTGTGGCAAAGAAGGTCATTTCAAACTTAAACTTGACTGGTTGGCCAAAAGGATGGGTAGTGATTCCTTCACTATCCGTGGTGAAAGGATATAACAGACACATGAATGGGTTTCCTAAGATGACCCTATCTGTCATATTCTTGACAAGAACAAAGGTGGTTTTGAAACACGCATTGTCTTGGCAAACATGTGCTTTTGGTATTTTGAATTCAATCTGCATTTTCCCACCACTTGCGGAGGTTAACCTTTCTTTGGTTTTCCGGAAGTATTTAGAGGGAATGATGACCCTTGTTGAGCGACTCTGATAGGTACCATTGGGATCCCTAACCTTTTACGGGTTACCCCCATTTGGTATCAGAGCCATTTTAGAGCTCGATCATAGTGTTTGTAAGTTACTGTAAATTTTGATTTTAAATCAAGTTGGCCGGTACAACCGCCATAGTTATCCATTATTTTGTGTATTACTTTGAGTATGTTATCTCTAACAAACATTATTTTGTTTTACATCTATTTTTTGATAGCATTACCACTCCCATATGTTGCATTCTTCATCTACTACTTCATCTTAGTCAGTTTATACTGTTCTTTCTTATTGTGGTAGGCTGAGCCTCCCGTTCATTCAAACTGTTCATTATCTTGTGATTATCTGTTTAAGTTAATCCTTTACTTCCCAGTTATCTTCTTTTTCCATTCTTTGTTTCTTTCCCCACAATTTGTTGCAGATGTGTACTATGCCAAGTATTGTGCCAATGTGTTATCCAGTAATTCTAGGAGTAAGCCCAGTTCTGTAATTGTTTGCTACCCAGGAAGTCTAGAGTACCCAAGTTGAGCAGGAAGCCCGAGTCAAATCTGTAATGCCCGTTGAGCCGTTAGCCAGGAGAGCGTTAGGCGTTAGGGTCGGAGAAGATAGGGAAAGTACACTCAACGAAGTGAAATAGTATAAGCAGTAGCAAGGTCTACAGTCTGGTGTCCGAGCGGTCGTAAGTTGGTAACAAAGCACAATAGGCGTCCATACACACCCTGTTTCAGATCTAAGGATAGATCCAGAAATTGGAAGATAGAAGTATGCTAGGTTGTAATTGATTTCTTAGGCTTATAATCCAAGATGATGAATAGGATGTTTAGAAGGAGTGACTCTTCCACTTCAATTAGATCCAGCAGTACAAACCCACCTGAGATTCCAGCAGAAGATGGAACCATCAACAGTGAGTCGTACCAGCTTTCAGATCTAGATCAGAAGTTAGGAGATTGGAACATACCCAAAGTTCCCACAACCCAGGTCTATAAGTCTTCGTCATGGTCCTTGAAAAAGTCTTTCAGAACGGACTACCATGTTAGGACTATAGAACATTGGTCTCTAGAGAATGAAAATTATCCTCTACAGATCCAGAATCCTGTTAGGAACCCAGATCCGGATTATGTCCAGCAGTTAGCCGATGGAACGGTTAGACTAAGCTTTGACCAATCTAGGTTTAGGTCACCCTTTGAGTATGAAGAACCCTTGCCCAGATCCTCATTAGATCTGTACCAGGAACCATACCAGGAACCAAGGTCTAGATCCATGGATCTAAGACAATCATTTAGGCAGCCAACTATCCTCTTGAAAGATAGACCTGCATCCCATAGTAGTTCGTCTAGAACACGAGCTCCTACATCTAGAAGAGACTTAGGCCCGCAGTTCCAAGGTGTCAAAGACCACTCTCAGGTTAGTACCCCTTGTTACACAGCCAAGCAAGACTCAGTTGTTGATCAAGAAGAAGACAACAACAGTCAGGACAGTCTTAAACCTCCCTCACCATCAGGATCTGATTTTAAGAATCCTATTCAGCAAGAATCTGAATATGACCATCAGCTCCTCGTGTTGACAAAGGAATTCATCCCTGATATGGACTACCTCGAAAAGGATTTTAATTCCGAAGAGAACCGGATTAAAAGAGAAACCTACCGAGCAAACCATACCAGAAAACAAAAGGTTGAAGTTTTGGAGAAATGGAAGTTATTCATGAAAGAGGTAAATGCAGATTATCCTTTCTTTGAATACTTTGAGAAACATTTCAATTGGCATAAAAAGAACTGTGTCAAAACCAAACTTCCAGAAAAACCCATTCCACTTCCAAAAGCTAGACATTCATCAAAGAAAGCAGAGAAACCAGTCTCTCCTTCACCAGAAGTTAATGTCCTAGAAAGCTACTTATCATCTAGCAGTTCCGATGAACCTCCTCAAGACAAAAAGGAGAAAGAACCACTAGATGACCAGCTTGGTGATTCACCCCCACTTCCTCCAAGGATATGGAAATCCAAATATAGAGGAAACCCAGCCTTTAAGGATTTCAAAAGGGAAAGGATTGTTTCCAGAGAATATAGACGCCTAAAATTAGAAGCAAGAGGCATCTATAGGATTCCTGGAACCTTGAAACTCCTCAAACCTAAAGCAAAAGGAAAATGCTTTAAGTGTGGGAGAAAAGGACATATCAAAAAGGAATGTCCAGGCAAATCTCCTACCCATTCCCTAGTTTCTGACGATATTTCCAAAGTCTTAGAACTTGACCATACAGAAAATGAGTCACCCAATAGTTCTATCGACAGAGAAATCTGCCAGATCTACCAATCCTCACCATCATCCTCTCCTAGGGCTTCAGATAGCACCTCTAGTAGCACAGATGATGTCATACCATGTCAAGATAGTTGTTGCAGGAACAACACTATCAAAGTTCTTTCCCAAGAAGAAGAACTACTCCTAGATCTCATAGAACAGATCAAGGACCCAGATGAAAAATCTCAGAAACTTTGTAAGTTCCATAGAACCCTAGCCATGGAAACCAATACATCCAAACCTAGGCAGCAGGAACCCAAAGTTGATTTGGATAAAATCTATAATAGGTTTACCAAGTCCAAGAAAGAGATTTCTATCCAAGATCTCCAGAAGGAGATTAAGGATACCAAAACTGAAGTAAATAGCCTTAAGCAAGACTTAGTCATCCTTAGGGTTGATCACGGTCTCATGAACCTTAAAGCCAAACCTTCAGGAAACACTTCTCACCAAGGCAATGAGGACAGAATCTCATTACAAAACCCTTCTAAAAGAGAAGTTAAGAAAACAGTTAACCCTACTGCAGATATGGTACCAGGACCATCTAGAGGATCGTTCTTACAAACCATCAGTCGGATTAACTTCCAGAAATGGCATTCCAAAGTCAGGATTGTCATAAGCAAAGATTTTGAATTTGAGGTAGTTGCCCTAATAGATTCGGGTGCTGATCTCAACTGCATTCAAGAAGGGATCATTCCCTCTAAATACTTCCGGAAAACCAAAGAAAGGTTAACCTCCGCAAGTGGTGGGAAAATGCAGATTGAATTCAAAATACCAAAAGCACATGTTTGCCAAGACAATGCGTGTTTCAAAACCACCTTTGTTCTTGTCAAGAATATGACAGATAGGGTCATCTTAGGAAACCCATTCATGTGTCTGTTATATCCTTTCACCACGGATAGTGAAGGAATCACTACCCATCCTTTTGGCCAACCAGTCAAGTTTAAGTTTCTTAGGAGCCCAAAACCTAAAGACATCAATAGTCTCCATAAGGTTGCCATCTCCAAGACCCTTAACCTTATCCAAGCCAAAACCCAACACCTTGAGTACCTTGGTCATGAACTAAGTTACAAAAGGGTTGATAAGCATTTAGCTTGCAAAAGCTACCAATCAGAGATTAGAAAGTTTGAAGAAGAACTCAAACAAGAAATCTGCTCTGATCTTCCCACAGCTTTTTGGCATAGGAAAAAGCACGAAGTTGCACTTCCTTATGTCAAAGATTTCCAGGAAAAGAACATCCCTACCAAAGCCAGGCCTATCCAAATGAGTCAAGAACTTATGGATACTTGCAAAGCAGAAATAGAGGATCTTCTTGGAAAAGGAATTATTAGGAACTCTAGGTCACCATGGTCCTGTCCAGCCTTTTATGTTCAGAAAAATGCTGAGATTGAGAGAGGTGTCCCTAGACTTGTCATCAATTACAAGCCCCTTAACAAAGTCCTAGAATAGATTAGGTATCCTATCCCCAACAAAAGAGACTTAGTTAACAGGCTTAGTAAAGCAGTGGTTTTCAGTAAGTTTGACATGAAGAGTGGTTTTTGGCAGATACAAATCAGTGAGTCTGATAGGTACAAGACAGCCTTCACCACACCCTTTGGTCATTACGAATGGAATGTAATGCCCTTTGGTCTCAAGAATGCACCTTCTGAATTCCAAAACATCATGAATGAGATTTTCAATCCATTCTCCAGTCATATCATTGTGTACATTGATGATGTACTCATCTTCTCAGAATCCCTAGACAAACATTGGAAGCATCTTAGAACATTCTTCCAAACCATCAAAAGAAATGGTCTTGTTGTCTCGGCCCCGAAGATCAAACTTTTCCAAACCAGTGTCAGGTTCTTAGGTTTTGACATCAAACATGCAGTCATTAAACCAATTAATAGAGCCATCCTGTTTGCAGAAAAGTTTCCAGATGAAATCCTTGATAAGACCCAACTCCAAAGGTTCTTAGGATCCCTCAACTACATTTCTGATTTCTATCAAAATCTTAGGCAACAGTGCAAGCCTCTTTTTGATAGACTTCGAACCAATCCTTCACCATGGACACCCGCCCATACTTTGGTTGTCCAACAAGTCAAGAAATATGTCATGACACTCCCTTGCCTAGGAATCCCCTCAGAAAATTCCTTCAAGGTCGTTCAGACTGATGCCTCTAACATTGGTTATGGTGGCATTCTCCTTCAGCGTGTTAGTCCCACTACCCCTGAACAAATTGTTCGTTTCCATTCAGGAATTTGGACTCCCACTCAGTTAAATTATAGTACTATTAAAAAAGAGATTTTATCTATAGTACTATGCATTTCAAAGTTCCAAAGTGACCTTTTGAATCAAAAGTTTTTAATACGGATTGATTGTAAATCTGCAAAACATGTTTTAGAAAAAGATGTTCAAAACATTGCATCAAAACAAATTTTTGCACGTTGGCAAGCCATCCTTTCAGTTTTTGATTTTGACATAGAATTCATTGCAGGAACCCAGAACAGTATACCTGATTTCCTAACCCGTGAATTTTTGCAGAATCCAGTCCAAAATGTCCGGGAAGAAACCCGTACAACCCCAACCTCCCAAGTTGCCTAAACCAACCACTAGGAGTACAAGTCAGGCACAGAACCCTGGCCCGTTGGTTCCTTTCCCTTCAAAGACCTTACCTGTGTCTCCCTCTGTTGTTGCTAATCGTTATTTGGTTTCCACAATACCCAAACCAAACTACCAAAGGCCCCAAAGACAGGAACTACACAGTTATAGCTCTGCCCTCGCTTCACCGCCTCCCAAGGAGATTTCTCCACACACAGTAGAAGATCCCCTCGGCCCAATTGTGCCCAGGCAACCTTCTTTCACCCTTCCTCCTAGAACAGGAAGAGCTCCTTATCTCAAGAAACCATTTGTTCAGCACATCTCTTATATTGAGCCACACTTAGCTCATATAACGGATCCTCTAGCACTTGCAATGGAAGTATTGCCCCATGATTGGCATTTCCTTCCCAAGAGTCCAGAGAAGAACATCAGATTCTATAAAGGCATTCTCATCCAAGAAAAGTCTGCCCGAATAGAAGACATCAGAGAAAAAAGTAATCCCTCTAAGGTTCTATACCATAAGTTCATAATTCAGAATTTTGTAAGTTGCAAAGATTGGGGACACCCTTCTACGCTCAGAAGACTTACAGTACTCAAGGGATCAGAACCCCGGTACAACTATTATGACTATATGGACGCCTTCGAAAAGGTACTTTTCTTCCAGAATGAGAACTATGACCACTCATGGTTCATCCAGTTTGACAAGAAGTTCAACAGCCAAATACCTTCGTGGTTTCTCAAGTGGTGGGAAATGTTTGGATCAGTTAATGAAAACTTCCCAGATCCACTACAGGATGCACTAAGGTATTTCTGCTCCAAGTTCCAGGTTGATAGGCATTCTGCCCAGTTTCCAGCCATCTTGCATATGACAATACAATACAAGATCCACTGGATTAGCATGTGGAATTATGCTATCAACAGAAATCTACTCGATAGGGAATTCTTTGTAAAATGGTGGGATAGATTCAGACCAGCTGATGTTATCTCCAGATTATACAACGACTTTCCTCTTCCAGTACAGAGAACTATTGCTCACCACACCAGATCACAGTCCAGCCTAGAATCCGCCCAATTTGCCGGAAAATCTAGCAGAGAACTCAAAGATCTTGCTCAGCAACTGCTTCTCCAATCAGAACGCCTAGAGTCAGCAGACAAGAACTCTCCTGCCTCTTCAGAAGCCTCATGCAGTCGCTATCCTTTTAACCCATTCCAGGATGCCCAGGATCCTTATGATGGTTGTAACTTGGACAGCGACTAAGGCACTCCCCAGTAGATAGCTCAAGAACCACCTTTGCCAAAACGGTTACTATTCAGAACAGTACCCGCACCAGCAGAGCTGCAGAAAAGCTACTATTCACTGCACAGTCCAGAACACTATGCAGAGTCACTATCCCAGTTAAAGCAATTTACCTTCCGTGATTTCCGTCCGCAATTCCAGCACACTCCTGAAGAGACCAAGCCTTCCTCCATCTATATAAGGAACGCTCATGCTCAGTCTTCAGCAGGCTAAATTTCCACCCTTAGCTTCAGAGCTCCACCTTTACTTAGTACTCAGAACTACTTTGTAATAACCATGGCTCTTACATTCCCCCTAGCTTACATTTGTAATAGCACTGCATTTGTAACCTTACCCAGCTTCCGCCCCCAGTGCTGCCCTCAGAACGGCACCACTACACTTGTATGGTAGCTTACCCCCATTTGGTATCAGAGCCATTTTAGAGCTCGATCATAGTGTTTGTAAGTTACTGTAAATTTTGATTTTAAATCAAGTTGGCCGGTACAACCGCCATAGTTATCCATTATTTTGTGTATTACTTTGAGTATGTTATCTCTAACAAACATTATTTTGTTTTACATCTATTTTTTGATAGCATTACCACTCCCATATGTTGCATTCTTCATCTACTACTTCATCTTAGTCAGTTTATACTGTTCTTTCTTATTGTGGTAGGCTGAGCCTCCCGTTCATTCAAACTGTTCATTATCTTGTGATTATCTGTTTAAGCTAATCCTTTACTTCCCAGTTATCTTCTTTTTCCATTCTTTGTTTCTTTCCCCACAATTTGTTGCAGATGTGTACTATGCCAAGTATTGTGCCAATGTGTTATCCAGTAATTCTAGGAGTAAGCCCAGTTCTGTAATTGTTTGCTACCCAGGAAGTCTAGAGTACCCAAGTTGAGCAGGAAGCCCGAGTCAAATCTGTAATGCCCGTTGAGCCGTTAGCCAGGAGAGCGTTAGGCGTTAGGGTCGGAGAAGATAGGGAAAGTACACTCAACGAAGTGAAATAGTATAAGCAGTAGCAAGGTCTACAGTCTGGTGTCCGAGCGGTCGTAAGTTGGTAACAAAGCACAATAGGCGTCCATACACACCCTGTTTCAGATCTAAGGATAGATCCAGAAATTGGAAGATAGAAGTATGCTAGGTTGTAATTGATTTCTTAGGCTTATAATCCAAGATGATGAATAGGATGTTTAGAAGGAGTGACTCTTCCACTTCAATTAGATCCAGCAGTACAAACCCACCTGAGATTCCAGCAGAAGATGGAACCATCAACAGTGAGTCGTACCAGCTTTCAGATCTAGATCAGAAGTTAGGAGATTGGAACATACCCAAAGTTCCCACAACCCAGGTCTATAAGTCTTCGTCATGGTCCTTGAAAAAGTCTTTCAGAACGGACTACCATGTTAGGACTATAGAACATTGGTCTCTAGAGAATGAAAATTATCCTCTACAGATCCAGAATCCTGTTAGGAACCCAGATCCGGATTATGTCCAGCAGTTAGCCGATGGAACGGTTAGACTAAGCTTTGACCAATCTAGGTTTAGGTCACCCTTTGAGTATGAAGAACCCTTGCCCAGATCCTCATTAGATCTGTACCAGGAACCATACCAGGAACCAAGGTCTAGATCCATGGATCTAAGACAATCATTTAGGCAGCCAACTATCCTCTTGAAAGATAGACCTGCATCCCATAGTAGTTCGTCTAGAACACGAGCTCCTACAAGTAGAAGAGACTTAGGCCCGCAGTTCCAAGGTGTCAAAGACCACTCTCAGGTTAGTACCCCTTGTTACACAGCCAAGCCAGACTCAGTTGTTGATCAAGAAGAAGACAACAACAGTCAAGACAGTCTCAAACCCCCCTCACCATCAGGATCTGATTTTAGAAATCCTATTCAGCAAGAATCTGAATACGACCATCAGCTCCTCGTGTTGACAAAGGAATTCATCCCTGATATGGACTACCTCGAAAAGGATTTTAATTCCGAACAGAACCGGATTAAAAGAGAGGCCTATCGAGCAAACCATACCAGAGAACAAAAGGTTGAAGTTTTGGAGAAATGGAAGTTATTCATGAAAGAGGTAAAAGCAGATTATCCTTTCTTTGAATACTTTGAGAAACATTTCCAATGGCATAAAAAGAACTGTGTCATTACCAAAACCAACTGGAAGCTACTTCCCAAGAAGGATGCACCAAGCTCTAGCAAACCAGAAATTGTTAGGTCTAGCCATCCTCCCCAAGAAGCTATATCCTTTAACCAGCGTGGTACCGATGTTATTGCCTCACCTTTCAAGTGTCCAACCCCAGAAGAAAAGGTTGTCAGAAAGGTAATAGAGCAAAACAACTATACCAACCAGTGTTTAGGGGTTATAGGGAAACAACTTGACAGGATAGAAGAAGGGATTGATAACAAAGTTCTCCTCCAACCAGGAAACCTTACAAAACCAATCCAACCTCTAGAAGATCCCCTTGTCAAGCTTCCTACAACCAGACAAGCTAGCCTCAAACCAAAGGAAGAAGAAACCTTTAGGAAAATGGCTCAAAAGCTTGATGATCTCGTGAAAAAGGAGCCAGTCTCCCCTTCACCAGATCTTACATCAACCAGTAGGGACCCTAGACTTGAACCTCGGGCAAACACCCTACATGCCCATACAGCTTCTAGCAGTTCTAGTAGAACCTCCTCTGAAACTGAACAGGAGATAGAACAAATAGAAGACCAATTTCGAGGATTACAGGTAAATAAGCTTTACCAACCAAAGGTAACGCCAACTAGCCTTACCAAGAATTGGTATCCCAGACCAACACCCCCTGACCTCCAATTTGAGGAAAGGACCATGCAGTTCACAGTTTCCAGTGGTAAACTCTATGAATGGAACATAGATGGTTTATCCGAACAAGAAATCCAAAACAAAATCCAGCATATAACCATGGTAGCAAATAACTATCTTAATGATGGTATTCCAAATACTGAGGTTGTAGAGCTCATTGTTTTAGGATTTACTGGAAAGTTGTTAAATTGGTGGAACCACTGTATGACAGCCACCTCTAAGGAAGACATTAAGCATGCTGTTCAAAAAGATGAGGATGAGAACCCTATCTTTGATGAACGCATAGGCAGAGGAGTTCCTGATGGAGTCAATACCCTGATCTATACGATCATGAAACACTTCATTGGTAAACCCAGCAATGTCACATCTAGGATTTACGACCAGTTGAGTAACCTTAGATGTAAAAACCTTGGAGAATACCGGTGGTATGAAGATGTGTTCACCACCCGTGTCATGCATAGAAGCGATTGTAACTCTCCGTTTTGGAAGGAGAAGTTTATCAATGGCTTACCCACATTGTTTGGACAGAAGGTCAAAGAAACTCTTGCCAGCTCGTTAGGGATCATAGACTATGACAACCTAACCTATGGAGATATCTCAAGCACAATCCGAAATGAAGGGATGAAAATGTGTAGAGATCTTAAAATCCAGAGCCAAGCCAACAAGAGCAAAGCCAAGTACGAAATAGGGAATTTCTGTACCCAGTATGGCTTACCTTCTATCATCCCCAAAAGGAAATCCAAACACAGAGGCGAAGAACCCTCTAGGAAATCCCATAGGAAGAAACCTGCCTCTAAACACTTTAGAAAACAGAAGTCCAAGACTGATGATTTCTATAAGAAAGGCAGATCCAAGCCCACAAGAAGATTCATACCTAAAACATCAGAAACATGTTTTAAGTGTGGAAAAGAAGGTCATTACAAAAGTGAATGTAGAGCTAAGGCCAGAACCCTTATCAATACCCTCATTAGTGACCAAACCAGTAAGGAAGAGATTTTCAGACTCTTAGCACTCGATCACCTGAGCAGTGAGTCCAGTGATCAAGAAAAACACCAATTGTTTGAAACATCCTATGAAACCTCTAGAGTATCTTCTAGTTCCTCTAGTGACTCGGATGAAATCTTACCTTGCCAAGATAGTTGTTGTAGAAACAAGACTATCCGTGTTCTTTCTAAGCAAGAAGAGTTGCTCCTAGATCTCATAGAACAGATCAAGGACCCAGAAGAGAAATCTCGGCGACTTAGTGAGTTCCATAGAACCTTAGTCAGGGAAACCAATACATCCAAACCTAGGTTTCAGGAACCCAAAGTTGACTTGGAAAAAATCTTTTTATAGCCCCACTAGTAAGTGGAAAATGGCATCTTCAAGCAGGAACAAAGGAAAAGCCCATGTCCAGGGTTCTCCTTCAAAAGAGCATGAAGGCATTTCTTCTGGAACAGAACCCAGAGAAGTAACATCCCTTCTAGAACATGTTCCACTTCAAATAACATTTTCAGGTGGTAATAAAATTATCACTTTGCATGAAGTTTTATCCAGGAAATTCCAATTTAAAAATGGGGTGTATACAGGTCTTCCACCTTCCATCAAAATTGTCCTCGATAACCTTCAAAGAGCTTTTTCCCAGAATAACAATCACCTTTTCCAAAGAACCCTCAGAGCACTAGAATTACACCTAGTTAACCTTGAGGCAGAAATTGAGATTGGAAAGCTTTCCATTAGTCAACTCTTTGGCAAAGAGGATATCCATTCAATGGATAAAACGACTATCATGGGCACTGACTATGCTAGGTTAAGTCTTAAGACTCAAGACCAGCTAAGAAGTGCTGTTGCCAACTTGCCTTCTGATATACAAGAACGTATATTTAGAAGCAAGGCTATGACTGAATCATGTGACCTATGGTTCAGGCATTTTGAAATTATGGTCACCACCCATTTTCCAATTCTTGGTGAAGAAGCAGATCCCACTAATGCTGCCCTCATCCAAGAAACTTGGAACCACTACTTCAGATACAGTCACAGGGTTTATGAAAAGCAACATCCTTTTCCTGGCCTAATAGTCAACTATGAAGACGGGGCAGACGATGATGACAGAAACCCAAGCTGGCTTTCAAGGATGTTTGAATATGGTTTCCTTAGACTAATCAAACTAACGAACCATGTCCAGATCAGCCAATTCCCCCTCATTATTCAACAGGTTGTAACAAAGATCAAAAGTCCATTCGTGTCAATCAGATGCTGGTGCACTCTCCCACAATGGGACGGTAACAATTGGATGACCGTTCAACCTGCTCACCACCTAGTACTCATCAACGGGTACTCTCACAATGATCCTTGGTATGATGGTGATTCCTACCTTTCCTATGAAGATCCTCTAGCCCTCGTAAAATGTTGGACAAACTACTTCAGCAATGAACTACGGGTTATCACTGGAGAACTTTGGGAAAATTACCATTTTGTAGGAAATACTGGCAGAGTCACAGTATTCACCACCAAACCATACTCAGAGGCTTTCAACACAGAAGGAAGTTATCTGTCTTGACCCTCCCCAGTACACTGCCCAGAAAGCAGACTATGAACCTCTCCTTTATTGTGGGTTTTGTAATCTGTTTAAGGAATATCACGAGCATGAGCATTATGATGAACCTCCTGCTTTTGATCCTTATGAAGGGTACCCTTCTGGTTATGATACAGATTAAAGATTGTACTTCAGGATGCTCCAGAACAGCTCCAGAAGCCCCAGGATAGCTCAAGAACCACCTTTGCTCATTCGGCTACTATTCAGAACAGTACCTGAACCAGCAGAGTTGCAAGAAGCTACTATTCACTGCACAGTCCAGAACACTATGCAGAGTTACTGTTTCAGAAAAGCAAGGGGACAAGACACTGTTCCAAACAGTGACCAGCTACTGTTCACTCTACAGTGCCCCGACAGAATCATCAAAGTTACTTTTGCTTTCGGTGGAAAAGTTATTCACCCCAGTTAAAGCAATTTACCTTCCGTGATTTCCGTCCGCAATTCCAGCACACTCCTGAAGAGACCAAGCCTTCCTCCATCTATATAAGGAACGCTCATGCTCAGTCTTCAGCAGGCTAAATTTCCACCCTTAGCTTCAGAGCTCCACCTTTACTTAGTACTCAGAACTACTTTGTAATAACCATGGCTCTTACATTCCCCCTAGCTTACATTTGTAATAGCACTGCATTTGTAACCTTACCCAGCTTCCGCCCCCAGTGCTGCCCTCAGAACGGCACCACTACTCTTGTATGGTAGCTTACCCCCATTTGGTATCAGAGCCATTTTAGAGCTCGATCATAGTGTTTGTAAGTTACTGTAAATTTTGATTTTAAATCAAGTTGGCCGGTACAACCGCCATAGTTATCCATTATTTTGTGTATTACTTTGAGTATGTTATCTCTAACAAACATTATTTTGTTTTACATCTATTTTTTGATAGCATTACCACTCCCATATGTTGCATTCTTCATCTACTACTTCATCTTAGTCAGTTTATACTATTCTTTCTTATTGTGGTAGGCTGAGCCTCCCGTTCATTCAAACTGTTCATTATCTTGTGATTATCTGTTTAAGTTAATCCTTTACTTCCCAGTTATCTTCTTTTTCCATTCTTTGTTTCTTTCCCCACAATTTGTTGCAGATGTGTACTATGCCAAGTATTGTGCCAATGTGTTATCCAGTAATTCTAGGAGTAAGCCCAGTTCTGTAATTGTTTGCTACCCAGGAAGTCTAGAGTACCCAAGTTGAGCAGGAAGCCCGAGTCAAATCTGTAATGCCCGTTGAGCCGTTAGCCAGGAGAGCGTTAGGCGTTAGGGTCGGAGAAGATAGGGAAAGTACACTCAACGAAGTGAAATAGTATAAGCAGTAGCAAGGTCTACAGTCTGGTGTCCGAGCGGTCGTAAGTTGGTAACAAAGCACAATAGGCGTCCATACACACCCTGTTTCAGATCTAAGGATAGATCCAGAAATTGGAAGATAGAAGTATGCTAGGTTGTAATTGATTTCTTAGGCTTATAATCCAAGATGATGAATAGGATGTTTAGAAGGAGTGACTCTTCCACTTCAATTAGATCCAGCAGTACAAACCCACCTGAGATTCCAGCAGAAGATGGAACCGTCAACAGTGAGTCGTACCAGCTTTCAGATCTAGATCAGAAGTTAGGAGATTGGAACATACCCAAAGTTCCCACAACCCAGGTCTATAAGTCTTCGTCATGGTCCTTGAAAAAGTCTTTCAGAACGGACTACCATGTTAGGACTATAGAACAAGTCTACAGCATTAACAAGGAATATGAAACCTGTTATTTGCTATCCCCTGCAGCCATGAAAGCGCATAGGGAATCTGGTCACAAATACCTCCACATAGGACTTGTCCAAGTTGGAGTTAAACCATTGATCAGAGAAGGTTTGAATAACTCGGTCCTTATGGCCCTCAGAGATACCCGTCTCATCAAATTTAGAGACAGTCTCCTAGGAACCATAGAATCCAGTTTGAGTAACGGTCCAATTCATTTCGACTGTTTTCCAAACCTCACAGTTGCACTTGACGACCCTCATATTTTGAAGGTCCTCACCCTCAACATCAGAACCCATGGAATCTTTGTATTACATGGCACCAAACAACTTGCTCTTATATACCGAGTGTATTATAAGTGCATGAGGACAAACATGTCCATCCAAGCTTTCGATAAGAGAAAGGCAGGAGAAACCACTCTTATCCAAACTTCAGATGTTAGATCCACCGTTCAGGTACCAAGAACCCTGAAATGGTCAGAAATAACATTCCCCGAACAATGGTCTTTAGAGAATGAAAATTATCCTCTACAGATCCAGAATCCTGTTAGGAACCCAGATCCAGATTATGTCCAGCAGCTAGCCGATGGAACGGTTAGGTTAAGCTTCGACCAATCTAGGTTTAGGTCACCCTTTGAGTATGAAGAACCCTTGCCCAGATCCCCATTAGATCTGTACCAGGAAACATACCAGGAACCAAGGTCTAGATCCATGGATCTAAGACAACCATTTAGGCAGCCAACTATCCTCTTGAAAGATAGACCTGCATCCCATAGTAGTTCGTCTAGAACACGAGCTCCTACAAGTAGAAGAGACTTAGGCCCGCAGTTCCAAGGTGTCAAAGACCACTCTCAGGTTAGTACCCCTTGTTACACAGCTAGGCAAGACTCAGTTGCTGATCAAGAAGAAGACAGCACTAGTCAGGACAGTCTTAAACCTCCCTCACCATCAGGATCTGATTTCAAGAATCCTATTCAGCAAGAATCTGAATACGACCATCAGCTCCTCGTGTTGACAAAGGAATTCATCCCTGATATGGACTACCTCGAAAAGGATTTTAATTCCGAAGAGAACCGGATTAAAAGAGAAACCTACCGAGCAAACCATACCAGAAAACAAAAGGTTGAAGTTTTGGAGAAATGGAAGTTATTCATGAAAGAGGTAAATGCAGATTATCCTTTCTTTGAATACTTTGAGAAACATTTCAATTGGCATAAAAAGAAATGTGCCAAAACCAAACTTCCAGAAAAACCTATTTCACCTCCAAAGGCCAGACATTCGTCAAGGAAAGTAGAGAAACCAGTCTCTCCTTCACCAGAAATTAATGTCCTAGAAAGCCACATATCCTCTAGCAGTTCCGATGAATCTTCCTCAGAGAAAAGGAAGAACGAACCACTAGACGATCCACCTCCACTTCTCCCAAAGGTTTGGAAATCCAAATACAGAGGAAACCCAGCCTTTAAGGATTTCAAAAGAGAAAGGATTGTTTCCAGAGAATATAGACGCCTAAAATTAGAAGCAAGAGGCATCTATAGGATTCCTGGAACCTTAAAACTCCTCAAACCTAAAGCAAAAGGAAAATGCTTTAAGTGTGGGAGAAAAGGACATATCAAAAAGGAATGTCCAGGCAAATCTCCTACCCATTCCCTAGTTTCTGATGATATTTCCAAAGTCTTAGAACTTGACCATCCAGAAAATGAGTCACCCAATAGTTCTATCGACAGAGAAATCTGCCAGATCTACCAAGAAGCCTTACTCTTTAACCACCGTGGTACTTATGTTACTGCCTCTCCTTTTAAGTGTACAACCCCAGAAAAGGTTGTAAAGAAGGTGATAGAGCAAAACAACTATACCAACCAGTGCTTAGGAGTAATAGGAAAACAGCTTGATAGGACAGAAGGCCAGATAGACAACAAGGTTATCCTCCAACCAGGAAACCCCAGCAAACCTATCCAGCCCCTAGAGAAACCCTTAGTCAAGCTCCCCACAGTTAGTCAAGCTAGCCTCAAACTTAAGGACCAGAAGGCCTTACAAATAATGGCACACAAGCTTGAAGATCTCGTGAAAAAGGAACCAGTTACCTCTTCACCAGATCACACCACAACCAGCAGGGATCCTAGGCTTGAAACCCTAAATGCCCATACAACTTCTAGTAGTTCTAGTAGAACCTCCTCGGATACTGAAAAGGAGATAGAACAGATAGAAGACCAGTTTCGAGGATTACAGGAAAAAAGGCTTTACCAACCTAAGGTGAACCCAACCAGCCTCACCAAAGATTGTTATTCTAGGCCTGCATCACCTGACCTCCAACATGAGGAAAGATCCAAGTCCACAAGCAGAATCATACCTAAAACATCAGGAACATGTTTTAAGTGTGGCAAAGAAGGTCATTTCAAAAATGAATGTAGAGCTAAGGCCAGAACCCTTATCAATACCCTCATTAGTGACCCAACCAGTAAGGAAGAGATCTTCAAACTCTTAGCACTCGATCACCAGAGTAGTGAGTCTAGTGACCAAGAGAAACACCAGTTGTTTAGGACATCCTCTGAAACCTCTAGAGTATCTTCTAGCTCCTCTAGTGACACAGACGAGATCCTAGCCTGTCATGATAGTTGTTGTAGAAACAAAACTATCCGTGTTCTTTCTAAACAAGAAGAACTGCTTCTTGATCTCATAGAACAGATCAAGGACCCTGAAGAGAAAGCTCAAAGACTTAGTGAGTTCCACAAAACCCTAGTCAAGGAAACCAATACATCCAGACCTAGGCTTCAGGAACCCAAAGTTGATTTGGAAAAAATCTACAATAGATTTTCCAAAACCAAGAAAGAGATTTCGGTCCAAGATCTCCAGAAAGAGATTAAGGATACTAAATCAGAAATGAGAAACCTTAAACAGGAATTAGTTATCCTTAGGGTTGATCATGGTCTCATGGACCTTAGGGTCAAAAATCTAGAGTTCACTTCGCAGCAAGGCAATGAGGACAGAATCTCATTACAGAACCCTTCTGATGACGAAGTTGATGAAACAGTTAACCCTACTGCAGAAATGGAACCAGAACCTGGAACGTTCTTGTCAACCATCAGTAGTATTAACTTCCAGAAATGGCATTCCAAAGTCAGGATTGTCATTAGCAATGATTTTGAATTTGAGGTTGTTGCCCTAATAGATTCGGGTGCTGATCTCAATTGTATTCAAGAAGGCATTATCCCCTCTAGATACTTCCAGAAAACCAAGGAAAGGTTAACTTCTGCAAGTGGTGGAAAAATGCAGATTGAATTCAAAATCCCAGATGCACAGGTTTGCCAAGACAATGTGTGCTTTAGAACCACCTTTGTCCTTGTCAAAAATATAACAGATAGGGTCATCTTAGGGAACCCATTCATGTGTCTGTTATATCCCTTTACCACAGATAGTGAAGGAATCACTACCCAGCCTTTTGGCCAACCGGTCAAGTTTAAGTTTCTTAGGAACCCCGAACCTAAAGAGATTGAGTATCTCCAGAAAGTTTCTGTTTCTAAAAACCTTAACCTCACCAAAACCAAAACATCTCCATTTGGTCCAAATCAAGCCCAGAACCTTGATCAGATCCCATTCATGGCTGATGATTCCTTTGACTCCAATCAGTCTCCGGATCCATCCCTGCATCCCATTTCATGCATACAGCATAAAAACATTTGCATGATGACATCTCATGGTTTTAACAAAAATGCTTTTAAAAACAACCATTTTGTTAATACAGGAATGTCTTCTTCAAGAAGGAACAAAGGAAAAGCTCCTGTCCAGGGCACTCCTTATCAATTGCATGAAGGCGCTTCTTCTGGAACAGAACCCAGTGGAGCAACATCCCTTCAAAACCATGTTCCCCAAAAAATTATATTTTCCAATGATTTTACGGCTATTACTCTTTGTGAAGTTTTATCTAGAAATTTCCAGTTTATGAATGGTGTATACCCAGAAGTTCCACCAACTATAAAAATCTTTCTCGATAACCTTCAAAGAGCCTATACCCAAAGTAACAATCAGCTTTTCCAGAGAACCCTCAGAGCACTAGAAATAAACCTAGTAAACCTTGAGGCAGGAATTGAAATTGGAAATACTTATGCTAGTCAACTCTTTGGCAAAGAGGATATCCATTCCATGGATAAAATGACTATTATGAGCACAGATTATGCTAGGTTAAGTCTTAAGACTCAAAACCAGCTAAGAAGTGCTGTCGCCAACTTGCCCTCCGATATACAAAAACGTATATTGGACAGCAAGGTAATGACTGAATCATGTGACCGATGGTTCAAGCATTTTAAAATCATGGTCATTACTCATTTTCCAGTTTATGGTGAAGACCCAGCTGATTATAATTGTGCCTTCATCAAATCAACCTGGGAGAAGTACTTTGGAAGCAGCCAAAGGGTCTATGAGAAGAAACATCCCTTCCCCGGCCTAATAGTCAATTATGAAGACTGGACCGTTGAAGAAGATCCAAGCTGGCTTTCACAAATGTTTGAATATGGCTTCATCAGGCTCATCAAGCTAACAAGCCATAATCAGATCAACCAGTTTCCACTTATCATCCAACAGACTGTTTCTAAGGTCAAGAGTCCTTTTGTATCCATCAGATGCTGGAGCACTCTCCCCCAATGGGACAGAAACAACTGGATGATCGTGCAACCGTCGCACCACCTTGTACTCATCAATGGGTACACCCACAATAGTCCTTGGTATGAAGGAGACTCTTATCTCCACAATGAAGACCCTGAAACTCTTGCAGATTGCTGGAGAGGTTACTTCAACAATGAGATCTTTGATGTCACCAGAGAACTTTTGAAAGATTACCACTTTGTTGGCAATACTGGCAGAATTTCAGTATTCACCACCAAACCGTACTCAGAAGCTCTCCATACTGAAAGGATTGACTACATTGACCCAGGACAGTTAGTTCTGCAACAAGCAGATTATGAACCTATCCTGTACTGTGGTCTTTGTGACAAATACGACCAGTATCATGAACATGGCCACGACTATGACCCTCCAGGAGATCCTTATCTTGGCTACCCATCTGGTTATGATACTGATTCATTGCTTCCCAGATGCTCCAGAACGGCTCCGGAAGCCCCCAAAGAAAGCTCAAGAACCACCTTTGCTCTTTCGGCTACTATTCAGAACAGTACCCGCACCAGCAGAGCTGCAGAAGCTACTATTCACTGCACAGTCCAGAACACTATGCAGAGTTACTATTCCAGAAAAGCAAGGGGACAAGACACTGTTCCAAACAGTGACCAGCTATTGTTCACTCTACAGTGCCCCGACAGAATCATCCAAGTTACTATTGCTTTCGGTGGAAAAGATTATTCACCCCAGTTAAAGCAATTTACCTTCCGTGATTTCCGTCCGCAATTCCAGCAATCTCCTGAACACTCCCAAGGCTCTCTCCTCCTATATAAGGCAACCTTGGCCTCAGTCTTCAGTAGGCTAAATTTCCACCCTTAGCTTCAGAGCTCCACCTTTACTTAGTACTCAGAACTACTTTGTAATAACCATGGCTCTTACATTCCCCCTAGCTTACATTTGTAATAGCACTGCATTTGTAACCTTACCCAGCTTCCGCCCCCAGTGCTGCCCTCAGAACGGCACCACTACTCTTGTATGGTAGCTTACCCCCATTTGGTATCAGAGCCATTTTAGAGCTCGATCATAGTGTTTGTAAGTTACTGTAAATTTTGATTTTAAATCAAGTTGGCCGGTACAACCGCCATAGTTATCCATTATTTTGTGTATTACTTTGAGTATGTTATCTCTAACAAACATTATTTTGTTTTACATCTATTTTTTGATAGCATTACCACTCCCATATGTTGCATTCTTCATCTACTACTTCATCTTAGTCAGTTTATACTATTCTTTCTTATTGTGGTAGGCTGAGCCTCCCGTTCATTCAAACTGTTCATTATCTTGTGATTATCTGTTTAAGCTAATCCTTTACTTCCCAGTTATCTTCTTTTTCCATTCTTTGTTTCTTTCCCCACAATTTGTTGCAGATGTGTACTATGCCAAGTATTGTGCCAATGTGTTATCCAGTAATTCTAGGAGTAAGCCCAGTTCTGTAATTGTTTGCTACCCAGGAAGTCTAGAGTACCCAAGTTGAGCAGGAAGCCCGAGTCAAATCTGTAATGCCCGTTGAGCCGTTAGCCAGGAGAGCGTTAGGCGTTAGGGTCGGAGAAGATAGGGAAAGTACACTCAACGAAGTGAAATAGTATAAGCAGTAGCAAGGTCTACAGTCTGGTGTCCGAGCGGTCGTAAGTTGGTAACAAAGCACAATAGGCGTCCATACACACCCTGTTTCAGATCTAAGGATAGATCCAGAAATTGGAAGATAGAAGTATGCTAGGTTGTAATTGATTTCTTAGGCTTATAATCCAAGATGATGAATAGGATGTTTAGAAGGAGTGACTCTTCCACTTCAATTAGATCCAGCAGTACAAACCCACCTGAGATTCCAGCAGAAGATGGAACCATCAACAGTGAGTCGTACCAGCTTTCAGATCTAGATCAGAAGTTAGGAGATTGGAACATACCCAAAGTTCCCACAACCCAGGTCTATAAGTCTTCGTCATGGTCCTTGAAAAAGTCTTTCAGAACGGACTACCATGTTAGGACTATAGAACATTGGTCTCTAGAGAATGAAAATTATCCTCTACAGATCCAGAATCCTGTTAGGAACCCAGATCCGGATTATGTCCAGCAGTTAGCCGATGGAACGGTTAGACTAAGCTTTGACCAATCTAGGTTTAGGTCACCCTTTGAGTATGAAGAACCCTTGCCCAGATCCTCATTAGATCTGTACCAGGAACCATACCAGGAACCAAGGTCTAGATCCATGGATCTAAGACAATCATTTAGGCAGCCAACTATCCTCTTGAAAGATAGACCTGCATCCCATAGTAGTTCGTCTAGAACACGAGCTCCTACATCTAGAAGAGACTTAGGCCCGCAGTTCCAAGGTGTCAAAGACCACTCTCAGGTTAGTACCCCTTGTTACACAGCCAAGCAAGACTCAGTTGTTGATCAAGAAGAAGACAACAACAGTCAGGACAGTCTTAAACCTCCCTCACCATCAGGATCTGATTTTAAGAATCCTATTCAGCAAGAATCTGAATATGACCATCAGCTCCTCGTGTTGACAAAGGAATTCATCCCTGATATGGACTACCTCGAAAAGGATTTTAATTCCGAAGAGAACCGGATTAAAAGAGAAACCTACCGAGCAAACCATACCAGAAAACAAAAGGTTGAAGTTTTGGAGAAATGGAAGTTATTCATGAAAGAGGTAAATGCAGATTATCCTTTCTTTGAATACTTTGAGAAACATTTCAATTGGCATAAAAAGAACTGTGTCAAAACCAAACTTCCAGAAAAACCCATTCCACTTCCAAAAGCTAGACATTCATCAAAGAAAGCAGAGAAACCAGTCTCTCCTTCACCAGAAGTTAATGTCCTAGAAAGCTACTTATCATCTAGCAGTTCCGATGAACCTCCTCAAGACAAAAAGGAGAAAGAACCACTAGATGACCAGCTTGGTGATTCACCCCCACTTCCTCCAAGGATATGGAAATCCAAATATAGAGGAAACCCAGCCTTTAAGGATTTCAAAAGGGAAAGGATTGTTTCCAGAGAATATAGACGCCTAAAATTAGAAGCAAGAGGCATCTATAGGATTCCTGGAACCTTGAAACTCCTCAAACCTAAAGCAAAAGGAAAATGCTTTAAGTGTGGGAGAAAAGGACATATCAAAAAGGAATGTCCAGGCAAATCTCCTACCCATTCCCTAGTTTCTGACGATATTTCCAAAGTCTTAGAACTTGACCATACAGAAAATGAGTCACCCAATAGTTCTATCGACAGAGAAATCTGCCAGATCTACCAATCCTCACCATCATCCTCTCCTAGGGCTTCAGATAGCACCTCTAGTAGCACAGATGATGTCATACCATGTCAAGATAGTTGTTGCAGGAACAACACTATCAAAGTTCTTTCCCAAGAAGAAGAACTACTCCTAGATCTCATAGAACAGATCAAGGACCCAGATGAAAAATCTCAGAAACTTTGTAAGTTCCATAGAACCCTAGCCATGGAAACCAATACATCCAAACCTAGGCAGCAGGAACCCAAAGTTGATTTGGATAAAATCTATAATAGGTTTACCAAGTCCAAGAAAGAGATTTCTATCCAAGATCTCCAGAAGGAGATTAAGGATACCAAAACTGAAGTAAATAGCCTTAAGCAAGACTTAGTCATCCTTAGGGTTGATCACGGTCTCATGAACCTTAAAGCCAAACCTTCAGGAAACACTTCTCACCAAGGCAATGAGGACAGAATCTCATTACAAAACCCTTCTAAAAGAGAAGTTAAGAAAACAGTTAACCCTACTGCAGATATGGTACCAGGACCATCTAGAGGATCGTTCTTACAAACCATCAGTCGGATTAACTTCCAGAAATGGCATTCCAAAGTCAGGATTGTCATAAGCAAAGATTTTGAATTTGAGGTAGTTGCCCTAATAGATTCGGGTGCTGATCTCAACTGCATTCAAGAAGGGATCATTCCCTCTAAATACTTCCGGAAAACCAAAGAAAGGTTAACCTCCGCAAGTGGTGGGAAAATGCAGATTGAATTCAAAATACCAAAAGCACATGTTTGCCAAGACAATGCGTGTTTCAAAACCACCTTTGTTCTTGTCAAGAATATGACAGATAGGGTCATCTTAGGAAACCCATTCATGTGTCTGTTATATCCTTTCACCACGGATAGTGAAGGAATCACTACCCATCCTTTTGGCCAACCAGTCAAGTTTAAGTTTCTTAGGAGCCCAAAACCTAAAGACATCAATAGTCTCCATAAGGTTGCCATCTCCAAGACCCTTAACCTTATCCAAGCCAAAACCCAACACCTTGAGTACCTTGGTCATGAACTAAGTTACAAAAGGGTTGATAAGCATTTAGCTTGCAAAAGCTACCAATCAGAGATTAGAAAGTTTGAAGAAGAACTCAAACAAGAAATCTGCTCTGATCTTCCCACAGCTTTTTGGCATAGGAAAAAGCACGAAGTTGCACTTCCTTATGTCAAAGATTTCCAGGAAAAGAACATCCCTACCAAAGCCAGGCCTATCCAAATGAGTCAAGAACTTATGGATACTTGCAAAGCAGAAATAGAGGATCTTCTTGGAAAAGGAATTATTAGGAACTCTAGGTCACCATGGTCCTGTCCAGCCTTTTATGTTCAGAAAAATGCTGAGATTGAGAGAGGTGTCCCTAGACTTGTCATCAATTACAAGCCCCTTAACAAAGTCCTAGAATGGATTAGGTATCCTATCCCCAACAAAAGAGACTTAGTTAACAGGCTTAGTAAAGCAGTGGTTTTCAGTAAGTTTGACATGAAGAGTGGTTTTTGGCAGATACAAATCAGTGAGTCTGATAGGTACAAGACAGCCTTCACCACACCCTTTGGTCATTACGAATGGAATGTAATGCCCTTTGGTCTCAAGAATGCACCTTCTGAATTCCAAAACATCATGAATGAGATTTTCAATCCATTCTCCAGTCATATCATTGTGTACATTGATGATGTACTCATCTTCTCAGAATCCCTAGACAAACATTGGAAGCATCTTAGAACATTCTTCCAAACCATCAAAAGAAATGGTCTTGTTGTCTCGGCCCCGAAGATCAAACTTTTCCAAACCAGTGTCAGGTTCTTAGGTTTTGACATCAAACATGCAGTCATTAAACCAATTAATAGAGCCATCCTGTTTGCAGAAAAGTTTCCAGATGAAATCCTTGATAAGACCCAACTCCAAAGGTTCTTAGGATCCCTCAACTACATTTCTGATTTCTATCAAAATCTTAGGCAACAGTGCAAGCCTCTTTTTGATAGACTTCGAACCAATCCTTCACCATGGACACCCGCCCATACTTTGGTTGTCCAACAAGTCAAGAAATATGTCATGACACTCCCTTGCCTAGGAATCCCCTCAGAAAATTCCTTCAAGGTCGTTCAGACTGATGCCTCTAACATTGGTTATGGTGGCATTCTCCTTCAGCGTGTTAGTCCCACTACCCCTGAACAAATTGTTCGTTTCCATTCAGGAATTTGGACTCCCACTCAGTTAAATTATAGTACTATTAAAAAAGAGATTTTATCTATAGTACTATGCATTTCAAAGTTCCAAAGTGACCTTTTGAATCAAAAGTTTTTAATACGGATTGATTGTAAATCTGCAAAACATGTTTTAGAAAAAGATGTTCAAAACATTGCATCAAAACAAATTTTTGCACGTTGGCAAGCCATCCTTTCAGTTTTTGATTTTGACATAGAATTCATTGCAGGAACCCAGAACAGTATACCTGATTTCCTAACCCGTGAATTTTTGCAGAATCCAGTCCAAAATGTCCGGGAAGAAACCCGTACAACCCCAACCTCCCAAGTTGCCTAAACCAACCACTAGGAGTACAAGTCAGGCACAGAACCCTGGCCCGTTGGTTCCTTTCCCTTCAAAGACCTTACCTGTGTCTCCCTCTGTTGTTGCTAATCGTTATTTGGTTTCCACAATACCCAAACCAAACTACCAAAGGCCCCAAAGACAGGAACTACACAGTTATAGCTCTGCCCTCGCTTCACCGCCTCCCAAGGAGATTTCTCCACACACAGTAGAAGATCCCCTCGGCCCAATTGTGCCCAGGCAACCTTCTTTCACCCTTCCTCCTAGAACAGGAAGAGCTCCTTATCTCAAGAAACCATTTGTTCAGCACATCTCTTATATTGAGCCACACTTAGCTCATATAACGGATCCTCTAGCACTTGCAATGGAAGTATTGCCCCATGATTGGCATTTCCTTCCCAAGAGTCCAGAGAAGAACATCAGATTCTATAAAGGCATTCTCATCCAAGAAAAGTCTGCCCGAATAGAAGACATCAGAGAAAAAAGTAATCCCTCTAAGGTTCTATACCATAAGTTCATAATTCAGAATTTTGTAAGTTGCAAAGATTGGGGACACCCTTCTACGCTCAGACGACTTACAGTACTCAAGGGATCAGAACCCCGGTACAACTATTATGACTATATGGACGCCTTCGAAAAGGTACTTTTCTTCCAGAATGAGAACTATGACCACTCATGGTTCATCCAGTTTGACAAGAAGTTCAACAGCCAAATACCTTCGTGGTTTCTCAAGTGGTGGGAAATGTTTGGATCAGTTAATGAAAACTTCCCAGATCCACTACAGGATGCACTAAGGTATTTCTGCTCCAAGTTCCAGGTTGATAGGCATTCTGCCCAGTTTCCAGCCATCTTGCATATGACAATACAATACAAGATCCACTGGATTAGCATGTGGAATTATGCTATCAACAGAAATCTACTCGATAGGGAATTCTTTGTAAAATGGTGGGATAGATTCAGACCAGCTGATGTTATCTCCAGATTATACAACGACTTTCCTCTTCCAGTACAGAGAACTATTGCTCACCACACCAGATCACAGTCCAGCCTAGAATCCGCCCAATTTGCCGGAAAATCTAGCAGAGAACTCAAAGATCTTGCTCAGCAACTGCTTCTCCAATCAGAACGCCTAGAGTCAGCAGACAAGAACTCTCCTGCCTCTTCAGAAGCCTCATGCAGTCGCTATCCTTTTAACCCATTCCAGGATGCCCAGGATCCTTATGATGGTTGTAACTTGGACAGCGACTAAGGCACTCCCCAGTAGATAGCTCAAGAACCACCTTTGCCAAAACGGTTACTATTCAGAACAGTACCCGCACCAGCAGAGCTGCAGAAAAGCTACTATTCACTGCACAGTCCAGAACACTATGCAGAGTCACTATCCCAGAAAAGCAAGGGGACAAGACACTGTTCCAAACAGTGACCAGATACTGTTCACTCTACAGTGCCCCGACAGAATCATCAAAGTTACTATTGCTTTCGGTGGAAAAGATTATTCACCCCAGTTAAAGCAATTTACCTTCCGTGATTTCCGTCCGCAATTCCAGCACACTCCTGAAGAGACCAAGCCTTCCTCCATCTATATAAGGAACGCTCATGCTCAGTCTTCAGCAGGCTAAATTTCCACCCTTAGCTTCAGAGCTCCACCTTTACTTAGTACTCAGAACTACTTTGTAATAACCATGGCTCTTACATTCCCCCTAGCTTACATTTGTAATAGCACTGCATTTGTAACCTTACCCAGCTTCCGCCCCCAGTGCTGCCCTCAGAACGGCACCACTACTCTTGTATGGTAGCTTACCCCCATTTGGTATCAGAGCCATTTTAGAGCTCGATCATAGTGTTTGTAAGTTACTGTAAATTTTGATTTTAAATCAAGTTGGCCGGTACAACCGCCATAGTTATCCATTATTTTGTGTATTACTTTGAGTATGTTATCTCTAACAAACATTATTTTGTTTTACATCTATTTTTTGATAGCATTACCACTCCCATATGTTGCATTCTTCATCTACTACTTCATCTTAGTCAGTTTATACTGTTCTTTCTTATTGTGGTAGGCTGAGCCTCCCGTTCATTCAAACTGTTCATTATCTTGTGATTATCTGTTTAAGTTAATCCTTTACTTCCCAGTTATCTTCTTTTTCCATTCTTTGTTTCTTTCCCCACAATTTGTTGCAGATGTGTACTATGCCAAGTATTGTGCCAATGTGTTATCCAGTAATTCTAGGAGTAAGCCCAGTTCTGTAATTGTTTGCTACCCAGGAAGTCTAGAGTACCCAAGTTGAGCAGGAAGCCCGAGTCAAATCTGTAATGCCCGTTGAGCCGTTAGCCAGGAGAGCGTTAGGCGTTAGGGTCGGAGAAGATAGGGAAAGTACACTCAACGAAGTGAAATAGTATAAGCAGTAGCAAGGTCTACAGTCTGGTGTCCGAGCAGTCGTAAGTTGGTAACAAAGCACAATAGGCGTCCATACACACCCTGTTTCAGATCTAAGGATAGATCCAGAAATTGGAAGATAGAAGTATGCTAGGTTGTAATTGATTTCTTAGGCTTATAATCCAAGATGATGAATAGGATGTTTAGAAGGAGTGACTCTTCCACTTCAATTAGATCCAGCAGTACAAACCCACCTGAGATTCCAGCAGAAGATGGAACCATCAACAGTGAGTCGTACCAGCTTTCAGATCTAGATCAGAAGTTAGGAGATTGGAACATACCCAAAGTTCCCACAACCCAGGTCTATAAGTCTTCGTCATGGTCCTTGAAAAAGTCTTTCAGAACGGACTACCATGTTAGGACTATAGAACAAGTCTACAGCATTAACAAGGAATATGAAACCTGTTATTTGCTATCCCCTGCAGCCATGAAAGCGCATAGGGAATCTGGTCACAAATACCTCCACATAGGACTTGTCCAAGTTGGAGTTAAACCATTGATCAGAGAAGGTTTGAATAACTCGGTCCTTATGGCCCTCAGAGATACCCGTCTCATCAAATTTAGAGACAGTCTCCTAGGAACCATAGAATCCAGTTTGAGTAACGGTCCAATTCATTTCGACTGTTTTCCAAACCTCACAGTTGCACTTGACGACCCTCATATTTTGAAGGTCCTCACCCTCAACATCAGAACCCATGGAATCTTTGTATTACATGGCACCAAACAACTTGCTCTTATATACCGAGTGTATTATAAGTGCATGAGGACAAACATGTCCATCCAAGCTTTCGATAAGAGAAAGGCAGGAGAAACCACTCTTATCCAAACTTCAGATGTTAGATCCACCGTTCAGGTACCAAGAACCCTGAAATGGTCAGAAATAACATTCCCCGAACAATGGTCTTTAGAGAATGAAAATTATCCTCTACAGATCCAGAATCCTGTTAGGAACCCAGATCCAGATTATGTCCAGCAGCTAGCCGATGGAACGGTTAGGTTAAGCTTCGACCAATCTAGGTTTAGGTCACCCTTTGAGTATGAAGAACCCTTGCCCAGATCCCCATTAGATCTGTACCAGGAAACATACCAGGAACCAAGGTCTAGATCCATGGATCTAAGACAACCATTTAGGCAGCCAACTATCCTCTTGAAAGATAGACCTGCATCCCATAGTAGTTCGTCTAGAACACGAGCTCCTACAAGTAGAAGAGACTTAGGCCCGCAGTTCCAAGGTGTCAAAGACCACTCTCAGGTTAGTACCCCTTGTTACACAGCTAGGCAAGACTCAGTTGCTGATCAAGAAGAAGACAGCACTAGTCAGGACAGTCTTAAACCTCCCTCACCATCAGGATCTGATTTCAAGAATCCTATTCAGCAAGAATCTGAATACGACCATCAGCTCCTCGTGTTGACAAAGGAATTCATCCCTGATATGGACTACCTCGAAAAGGATTTTAATTCCGAAGAGAACCGGATTAAAAGAGAAACCTACCGAGCAAACCATACCAGAAAACAAAAGGTTGAAGTTTTGGAGAAATGGAAGTTATTCATGAAAGAGGTAAATGCAGATTATCCTTTCTTTGAATACTTTGAGAAACATTTCAATTGGCATAAAAAGAAATGTGCCAAAACCAAACTTCCAGAAAAACCTATTTCACCTCCAAAGGCCAGACATTCGTCAAGGAAAGTAGAGAAACCAGTCTCTCCTTCACCAGAAATTAATGTCCTAGAAAGCCACATATCCTCTAGCAGTTCCGATGAATCTTCCTCAGAGAAAAGGAAGAACGAACCACTAGACGATCCACCTCCACTTCTCCCAAAGGTTTGGAAATCCAAATACAGAGGAAACCCAGCCTTTAAGGATTTCAAAAGAGAAAGGATTGTTTCCAGAGAATATAGACGCCTAAAATTAGAAGCAAGAGGCATCTATAGGATTCCTGGAACCTTAAAACTCCTCAAACCTAAAGCAAAAGGAAAATGCTTTAAGTGTGGGAGAAAAGGACATATCAAAAAGGAATGTCCAGGCAAATCTCCTACCCATTCCCTAGTTTCTGATGATATTTCCAAAGTCTTAGAACTTGACCATCCAGAAAATGAGTCACCCAATAGTTCTATCGACAGAGAAATCTGCCAGATCTACCAAGAAGCCTTACTCTTTAACCACCGTGGTACTTATGTTACTGCCTCTCCTTTTAAGTGTACAACCCCAGAAAAGGTTGTAAAGAAGGTGATAGAGCAAAACAACTATACCAACCAGTGCTTAGGAGTAATAGGAAAACAGCTTGATAGGACAGAAGGCCAGATAGACAACAAGGTTATCCTCCAACCAGGAAACCCCAGCAAACCTATCCAGCCCCTAGAGAAACCCTTAGTCAAGCTCCCCACAGTTAGTCAAGCTAGCCTCAAACTTAAGGACCAGAAGGCCTTACAAATAATGGCACACAAGCTTGAAGATCTCGTGAAAAAGGAACCAGTTACCTCTTCACCAGATCACACCACAACCAGCAGGGATCCTAGGCTTGAAACCCTAAATGCCCATACAACTTCTAGTAGTTCTAGTAGAACCTCCTCGGATACTGAAAAGGAGATAGAACAGATAGAAGACCAGTTTCGAGGATTACAGGAAAAAAGGCTTTACCAACCTAAGGTGAACCCAACCAGCCTCACCAAAGATTGTTATTCTAGGCCTGCATCACCTGACCTCCAACATGAGGAAAGATCCAAGTCCACAAGCAGAATCATACCTAAAACATCAGGAACATGTTTTAAGTGTGGCAAAGAAGGTCATTTCAAAAATGAATGTAGAGCTAAGGCCAGAACCCTTATCAATACCCTCATTAGTGACCCAACCAGTAAGGAAGAGATCTTCAAACTCTTAGCACTCGATCACCAGAGTAGTGAGTCTAGTGACCAAGAGAAACACCAGTTGTTTAGGACATCCTCTGAAACCTCTAGAGTATCTTCTAGCTCCTCTAGTGACACAGACGAGATCCTAGCCTGTCATGATAGTTGTTGTAGAAACAAAACTATCCGTGTTCTTTCTAAACAAGAAGAACTGCTTCTTGATCTCATAGAACAGATCAAGGACCCTGAAGAGAAAGCTCAAAGACTTAGTGAGTTCCACAAAACCCTAGTCAAGGAAACCAATACATCCAGACCTAGGCTTCAGGAACCCAAAGTTGATTTGGAAAAAATCTACAATAGATTTTCCAAAACCAAGAAAGAGATTTCGGTCCAAGATCTCCAGAAAGAGATTAAGGATACTAAATCAGAAATGAGAAACCTTAAACAGGAATTAGTTATCCTTAGGGTTGATCATGGTCTCATGGACCTTAGGGTCAAAAATCTAGAGTTCACTTCGCAGCAAGGCAATGAGGACAGAATCTCATTACAGAACCCTTCTGATGACGAAGTTGATGAAACAGTTAACCCTACTGCAGAAATGGAACCAGAACCTGGAACGTTCTTGTCAACCATCAGTAGTATTAACTTCCAAAAGTGGCATTCCAAAGTCAGGATTGTCATAAGCAGTGATTTTGAATTTGAGGTTGTTGCCCTAATAGATTCGGGTGCTGATCTCAATTGCATTCAAGAAGGCATTATCCCCTCTAAATACTTCCAGAAAACCAAAGAAAGGTTAACTTCTGCAAGTGGTGGAAAAATGCAGATTGAATTCAAAATCCCAGATGCACAGGTTTGCCAAGACAATGTGTGCTTTAGAACCACCTTTGTTCTTGTCAAAAATATAACAGATAGGGTCATCTTAGGAAACCCATTCATGTGTCTGTTGTATCCTTTCACCACGGATAGTGAAGGAATCACTACCCAGCCTTTTGGTCAACCGGTCAAGTTTAAATTTCTTAGAAACCCTGAACCCAGAGAGATTGAGTATCTCCAGAAAGTTTCCGTTTCTAAAGATCTTGACTTCACCAAAGCCAAAACATCTCCATTCGGTCCAAATCAAGCCAAGAACCTTGATCATTTTGAACCATCCATCATATTTGATAATTCCTTGAGTCTTCTTCAATCTCATAAATTATCATCTCATCACATTACACAAAAAAGTATTTGCTCCTTGACATCTCATGATTTTAACAAAAATGTTTCTGAAATTAACCATTTTGTTAATACATGGCAGGCAATAAAGCAAAAATCTTTTTATAGCCCCACTAGTAAGTGGAAAATGGCATCTTCAAGCAGGAACAAAGGAAAAGCCCATGTCCAGGGTTCTCCTTCAAAAGAGCATGAAGGCATTTCTTCTGGAACAGAACCCAGAGAAGTAACATCCCTTCTAGAACATGTTCCACTTCAAATAACATTTTCAGGTGGTAATAAAATTATCACTTTGCATGAAGTTTTATCCAGGAAATTCCAATTTAAAAATGGGGTGTATACAGGTCTTCCACCTTCCATCAAAATTGTCCTCGATAACCTTCAAAGAGCTTTTTCCCAGAATAACAATCACCTTTTCCAAAGAACCCTCAGAGCACTAGAATTACACCTAGTTAACCTTGAGGCAGAAATTGAGATTGGAAAGCTTTCCATTAGTCAACTCTTTGGCAAAGAGGATATCCATTCAATGGATAAAACGACTATCATGGGCACTGACTATGCTAGGTTAAGTCTTAAGACTCAAGACCAGCTAAGAAGTGCTGTTGCCAACTTGCCTTCTGATATACAAGAACGTATATTTAGAAGCAAGGCTATGACTGAATCATGTGACCTATGGTTCAGGCATTTTGAAATTATGGTCACCACCCATTTTCCAATTCTTGGTGAAGAAGCAGATCCCACTAATGCTGCCCTCATCCAAGAAACTTGGAACCACTACTTCAGATACAGTCACAGGGTTTATGAAAAGCAACATCCTTTTCCTGGCCTAATAGTCAACTATGAAGACGGGGCAGACGATGATGACAGAAACCCAAGCTGGCTTTCAAGGATGTTTGAATATGGTTTCCTTAGACTAATCAAACTAACGAACCATGTCCAGATCAGCCAATTCCCCCTCATTATTCAACAGGTTGTAACAAAGATCAAAAGTCCATTCGTGTCAATCAGATGCTGGTGCACTCTCCCACAATGGGACGGTAACAATTGGATGACCGTTCAACCTGCTCACCACCTAGTACTCATCAACGGGTACTCTCACAATGATCCTTGGTATGATGGTGATTCCTACCTTTCCTATGAAGATCCTCTAGCCCTCGTAAAATGTTGGACAAACTACTTCAGCAATGAACTACGGGTTATCACTGGAGAACTTTGGGAAAATTACCATTTTGTAGGAAATACTGGCAGAGTCACAGTATTCACCACCAAACCATACTCAGAGGCTTTCAACACAGAAGGAGTTATCTGTCTTGACCCTCCCCAGTACACTGCCCAGAAAGCAGACTATGAACCTCTCCTTTATTGTGGGTTTTGTAATCTGTTTAAGGAATATCACGAGCATGAGCATTATGATGAACCTCCTGCTTTTGATCCTTATGAAGGGTACCCTTCTGGTTATGATACAGATTAAAGATTGTACTTCAGGATGCTCCGGAACAGCTCCAGAAGCCCCAGGATAGCTCAAGAACCACCTTTGCTCATTCGGCTACTATTCAGAACAGTACCTGAACCAGCAGAGTTGCAAGAAGCTACTATTCACTGCACAGTCCAGAACACTATGCAGAGTTACTGTTTCAGAAAAGCAAGGGGACAAGACACTGTTCCAAACAGTGACCAGCTACTGTTCACTCTACAGTGCCCCGACAGAATCATCAAAGTTACTTTTGCTTTCGGTGGAAAAGTTATTCACCCCAGTTAAAGCAATTTACCTTCCGTGATTTCCGTCCGCAATTCCAGCACACTCCTGAAGAGACCAAGCCTTCCTCCATCTATATAAGGAACGCTCATGCTCAGTCTTCAGCAGGCTAAATTTCCACCCTTAGCTTCAGAGCTCCACCTTTACTTAGTACTCAGAACTACTTTGTAATAACCATGGCTCTTACATTCCCCCTAGCTTACATTTGTAATAGCACTGCATTTGTAACCTTACCCAGCTTCCGCCCCCAGTGCTGCCCTCAGAACGGCACCACTACTCTTGTATGGTAGCTTACCCCCATTTGGTATCAGAGCCATTTTAGAGCTCGATCATAGTGTTTGTAAGTTACTGTAAATTTTGATTTTAAATCAAGTTGGCCGGTACAACCGCCATAGTTATCCATTATTTTGTGTATTACTTTGAGTATGTTATCTCTAACAAACATTATTTTGTTTTACATCTATTTTTTGATAGCATTACCACTCCCATATGTTGCATTCTTCATCTACTACTTCATCTTAGTCAGTTTATACTATTCTTTCTTATTGTGGTAGGCTGAGCCTCCCGTTCATTCAAACTGTTCATTATCTTGTGATTATCTGTTTAAGTTAATCCTTTACTTCCCAGTTATCTTCTTTTTCCATTCTTTGTTTCTTTCCCCACAATTTGTTGCAGATGTGTACTATGCCAAGTATTGTGCCAATGTGTTATCCAGTAATTCTAGGAGTAAGCCCAGTTCTGTAATTGTTTGCTACCCAGGAAGTCTAGAGTACCCAAGTTGAGCAGGAAGCCCGAGTCAAATCTGTAATGCCCGTTGAGCCGTTAGCCAGGAGAGCGTTAGGCGTTAGGGTCGGAGAAGATAGGGAAAGTACACTCAACGAAGTGAAATAGTATAAGCAGTAGCAAGGTCTACAGTCTGGTGTCCGAGCGGTCGTAAGTTGGTAACAAAGCACAATAGGCGTCCATACACACCCTGTTTCAGATCTAAGGATAGATCCAGAAATTGGAAGATAGAAGTATGCTAGGTTGTAATTGATTTCTTAGGCTTATAATCCAAGATGATGAATAGGATGTTTAGAAGGAGTGACTCTTCCACTTCAATTAGATCCAGCAGTACAAACCCACCTGAGATTCCAGCAGAAGATGGAACCATCAACAGTGAGTCGTACCAGCTTTCAGATCTAGATCAGAAGTTAGGAGATTGGAACATACCCAAAGTTCCCACAACCCAGGTCTATAAGTCTTCGTCATGGTCCTTGAAAAAGTCTTTCAGAACGGACTACCATGTTAGGACTATAGAACATTGGTCTCTAGAGAATGAAAATTATCCTCTACAGATCCAGAATCCTGTTAGGAACCCAGATCCAGATTATGTCCAGCAGTTAGCCGATGGAACGGTTAGACTAAGCTTTGACCAATCTAGGTTTAGGTCACCCTTTGAGTATGAAGAACCCTTGCCCAGATCCTCATTAGATCTGTACCAGGAACCATACCAGGAACCAAGGTCTAGATCCATGGATCTAAGACAACCATTTAGGCAGCCAACTATCCTCTTAAGAGATAGACCTGCATCCCGTAGTAGTTCGTCTAGAACACGAGCTCCTACATCTAGAAGAGACTTAGGCCCGCAGTTCCAAGGTGTCAAAGACCACTCTCAGGTTAGTACCCCTTGTTACACAGCCAAGCCAGACTCAGTTGTTGATCAAGAAGAAGACAACAACAGTCAAGACAGTCTCAAACCCCCCTCACCATCAGGATCTGATTTTAGAAATCCTATTCAGCAAGAATCTGAATACGACCATCAGCTCCTCGTGTTGACAAAGGAATTCATCCCTGATATGGACAACCTCGAAAAGGATTTTAATTCCGAACAGAACCGGATTAAAAGAGAGGCCTATCGAGCAAACCATACCAGAGAACAAAAGGTTGAAGTTTTGGAGAAATGGAAGTTATTCATGAAAGAGGTAAAAGCAGATTATCCTTTCTTTGAATACTTTGAGAAACATTTCCAATGGCATAAAAAGAACTGTGTCATTACCAAAACCAACTGGAAGCTACTTCCCAAGAAGGATGCACCAAGCTCTAGCAAACCAGAAATTGTTAGGTCTAGCCATCCTCCCCAAGAAGCTATATCCTTTAACCAGCGTGGTACCGATGTTATTGCCTCACCTTTCAAGTGTCCAACCCCAGAAGAAAAGGTTGTCAGAAAGGTAATAGAGCAAAACAACTATACCAACCAGTGTTTAGGGGTTATAGGGAAACAACTTGACAGGATAGAAGAAGGGATTGATAACAAAGTTCTCCTCCAACCAGGAAACCTTACAAAACCAATCCAACCTCTAGAAGATCCCCTTGTCAAGCTTCCTACAACCAGACAAGCTAGCCTCAAACCAAAGGAAGAAGAAACCTTTAGGAAAATGGCTCAAAAGCTTGATGATCTCGTGAAAAAGGAGCCAGTCTCCCCTTCACCAGATCTTACATCAACCAGTAGGGACCCTAGACTTGAACCTCGGGCAAACACCCTACATGCCCATACAGCTTCTAGCAGTTCTAGTAGAACCTCCTCTGAAACTGAACAGGAGATAGAACAAATAGAAGACCAATTTCGAGGATTACAAGTAAATAAGCTTTACCAACCAAAGGTAACGCCAACTAGCCTTACCAAGAATTGGTATCCCAGACCAACACCCCCTGACCTCCAATTTGAGGAAAGGACCATGCAGTTCACAGTTTCCAGTGGTAAACTCTATGAATGGAACATAGATGGTTTATCCGAACAAGAAATCCAAAACAAAATCCAGCATATAACCATGGTAGCAAATAACTATCTTAATGATGGTATTCCAAATACTGAGGTTGTAGAGCTCATTGTTTTAGGATTTACTGGAAAGTTGTTAAATTGGTGGAACCACTGTATGACAGCCACCTCTAAGGAAGACATTAAGCATGCTGTTCAAAAAGATGAGGATGAGAACCCTATCTTTGATGAACGCATAGGCAGAGGAGTTCCTGATGGAGTCAATACCCTGATCTATACGATCATGAAACACTTCATTGGTAAACCCAGCAATGTCACATCTAGGATTTACGACCAGTTGAGTAACCTTAGATGTAAAAACCTTGGAGAATACCGGTGGTATGAAGATGTGTTCACCACCCGTGTCATGCATAGAAGCGATTGTAACTCTCCGTTTTGGAAGGAGAAGTTTATCAATGGCTTACCCACATTGTTTGGACAGAAGGTCAAAGAAACTCTTGCCAGCTCGTTAGGGATCATAGACTATGACAACCTAACCTATGGAGATATCTCAAGCACAATCCGAAATGAAGGGATGAAAATGTGTAGAGATCTTAAAATCCAGAGCCAAGCCAACAAGAGCAAAGCCAAGTACGAAATAGGGAATTTCTGTACCCAGTATGGCTTACCTTCTATCATCCCCAAAAGGAAATCCAAACACAGAGGCGAAGAACCCTCTAGGAAATCCCATAGGAAGAAACCTGCCTCTAAACACTTTAGAAAACAGAAGTCCAAGACTGATGATTTCTATAAGAAAGGCAGATCCAAGCCCACAAGAAGATTCATACCTAAAACATCAGAAACATGTTTTAAGTGTGGAAAAGAAGGTCATTACAAAAGTGAATGTAGAGCTAAGGCCAGAACCCTTATCAATACCCTCATTAGTGACCAAACCAGTAAGGAAGAGATTTTCAGACTCTTAGCACTCGATCACCTGAGCAGTGAGTCCAGTGATCAAGAAAAACACCAATTGTTTGAAACATCCTATGAAACCTCTAGAGTATCTTCTAGTTCCTCTAGTGACTCGGATGAAATCTTACCTTGCCAAGATAGTTGTTGTAGAAACAAGACTATCCGTGTTCTTTCTAAGCAAGAAGAGTTGCTCCTAGATCTCATAGAACAGATCAAGGACCCAGAAGAGAAATCTCGGCGACTTAGTGAGTTCCATAGAACCTTAGTCAGGGAAACCAATACATCCAAACCTAGGTTTCAGGAACCCAAAGTTGACTTGGAAAAAATCTACAATAGATTTACCAAATCCAAGAAAGAGATAACCATCCAAGATCTCCAGAAAGAGATTAAGGATAACAAAGTTGAAATGAGAAACCTTAAGCAGGAATTAACCATCCTTAGGGTTGATCATGGTCTCATGGACCTTAGGGTCAAAAATCTAGAGTTCACTTCTCATCAAGGCAATGAGGACAGAATCTCATTACAGAACCCTTCTGATGACGAAGTTGATGAAACAGTTAACCCTACTGCAGAAATGGAACCAGAACCTGGAACGTTCTTGTCAACCATCAGTAGTATTAACTTCCAAATGTGGCATTCCAAAGTCAGGATTACCATAAGCAATGATTTTGAATTTGAGGTTATTGCCCTAATAGATTCGGGTGCTGATCTCAATTGCATTCAAGAAGGCATTATCCCCTCTAAATACTTCCAGAAAACCAAGGAAAGGTTAACTTCTGCAAGTGGTGGAAAAATGCAGATTGAATTCAAAATCCCAGATGCACAGGTTTGCCAAGACAGTGTGTGCTTTAGAACCACCTTTGTTCTTGTCAAAAATATAACAGATAGGGTCATCTTAGGAAACCCATTCATGTGTCTGTTGTATCCCTTTATCACGGATAGTGAAGGAATCACTACCCACCATTTTGGTCAACCTATTAAGTTTAAGTTTCTTAGGAACCCTGAACTAAGAGAGATTGAAAATCTCCAAAGAGTTTCCGTTTCTAAAAATCTTAACCTTATCCGTACCAAAACTCATTCTTCTGAACAAGCCCAGAACCTTGATCAGATCCCACTTATGATTGATGATCCTTTCGACTCCAATCAGTCTAAAGATTCATCCCTGCATCTCATACAGCATAAAAACATTTGCATGATGACATCTCATAGTTTTAACAAAAATGCTTTTGAAAACAACCATTTTGTTAATACAGGAATGTCTTCAAGAAAAGGAAAAGCACCCATAAGGGAATTTCCCCAAATGCATGAAGGCGCTTCTTCTGGAAAAGAACCCAGAAAAGCAACATCCCTTCAAAACATGTACCCATCTGCGGTTACATATTCCAGTAGTGATATGGCTATTACTCTCCAAGAAGTTAAAAACACGGCTCTGCAATTTAGTAATGGTGTGTATACAGATCTCCCACCCTCCACTAAATTCATCCTTGATAACCTTCAAAGAGCCTTTACCCAAAACCACTACCACCTTTTCCAAAGAACCCTTAAAGCACTAGAATTACATCTAGTTGAACTTGAGGCAGGAAATGCAATTCTTACTAGTCAACTCTTTGGCAAAGAGGAAATCCATTCCATGGATAAAATGACTATTATGGGCACTGATTATGCTAGGTTAAGTCTTAAGACTCAAAACCGGCTAAGAAGTGTTGTCGCCAACTTGCCTACTGATATACAGAAACGTATATTAGGAAGCAAGGCAATGACCGAATCATGTGACCTATGGTTCGATTATTTCAAAATATTGGTCACCTCCCATTTTCAGGTTTATGATGCAGATGACATTGAAACTCACTCCATCCTATCAACCTGGAAAGAACACTTCGGAACCAGTCACAGGGTCTATGAAAAGAAACATCCTTTTCCCGGTCTAATAGTCAACTACGAAGACGGGGCAGACGATGATATCAGAAATCCAGGTTGGCTTTCAAGTATATTTGAGTATGGCTTTCTCAAGCTCGCCAAATTGACGAGCCATAAACAGATCTGCCAATTTCCTCAAATCATCCAACAAGCCGTGACCAAGATCAACAGTCCTTTTGTATCCATCAGATGCTGGAGCACTCTCCCACAATGGGACGGTAACAATTGGATGGCTGTTCATCCTGCTCACCACTTAGTACTCATCAATGGGTACACCCATGACGGTCCTTGGTATGAAGGTGATTCCCATCTGTCCTTTAAAGACCCCTTAGCCCTCGCTGAATGTTGGACAAATTACTTCAACAGTGAACTCCGCGACGTCTCTGGAGAATTATGGGAAAACTATCACTTTGTAGGAAATACTGGCCGGATTACAGTATTTACTACCAGACCATACCCTGAAGCCTTCAGCACCCTGAGGCTTGATTATCATGATCCCAGTCAATTCACAACTCAGAGCACAGACTATGAACCTCTGGTATTTTGTGGATTTTGCAATTTGTACGACAATTACAATGAGCATAACTGTGATCACAATCCTCCTTGGGATCCCTATGATGGATATCCTTCTGGCACTTCCGACTAAACAGTCTGATCGATCCCAGAAGAAAGCTCAAGAACCACCTTTGCTCATTCGGCTACTATTCAGAACAGTACCTGAACCAGCAGAGTTGCAAGAAGCTACTATTCACTGCACAGTCCAGAACACTATGCAGAGTTACTATTACAGAAAAGCAAGGGGACAAGACACTGTTCCAAACAGTGACCAATTACTGTTCACTCTACAGTGCCCCGACAGAATCATCCAAGTTACTATTGCTTTCGGTGGAAAAGATTATTCACCCCAGTTAAAGCAATTTACCTTCCGTGATTTCCGTCCGCAATTCCAGCACACTCCTGAAGAGACCAAGCCTTCCTCCATCTATATAAGGAACGCTCATGCTCAGTCTTCAGAAGGCTAAATTTCCACCAAATGGGGGTAAGCTACCATACAAGAGTAGTGGTGCCGTTCTGAGGGCAGCACTGGGGGCGGAAGCTGGGTAAGGTTACAAATGCAGTGCTATTACAAATGTAAGCTAGGGGGAATGTAAGAGCCATGGTTATTACAAAGTAGTTCTGAGTACTAAGTAAAGGTGGAGCTCTGAAGCTAAGGGTGGAAATTTAGCCTCCTGAAGACTGAGGCCAAGGTTGCCTTATATAGGAGGAGAGAGCCTTGGGAGTGTTCAGGAGATTGCTGGAATTGCGGACGGAAATCACGGAAGGTAAATTGCTTTAACTGGGGTGAATAATCTTTTCCACCGAAAGCAATAGTAACTTGGATGATTCTGTCGGGGCACTGTAGAGTGAACAGTAGCTGGTCACTGTTTGGAACAGTGTCTTGTCCCCTTGCTTTTCTGGAATAGTAACTCTGCATAGTGTTCTGGACTGTGCAGTGAATAGTAGCTTCTGCAGCTCTGCTGGTGCGGGTACTGTTCTGAATAGTAGCCGAAAGAGCAAAGGTGGTTCTTGAGCTTTCTTTGGGGGCTTCCGGAGCCGTTCTGGAGCATCTGGGAAGCAATCAATCAGTATCATAACCAGATGGGTAGCCAAGATAAGGATCTCCTGGAGGGTCATAGTCGTGGCCATGTTCATGATACTGGTCGTATTTGTCACAAAGACCACAGTACAGGATAGGTTCATAATCTGCTTGTTGCAGAACTAACTGTCCTGGGTCAATGTAGTCAATCCTTTCAGTATGGAGAGCTTCTGAGTACGGTTTGGTGGTGAATACTGAAATTCTGCCAGTATTGCCAACAAAGTGGTAATCTTTCAAAAGTTCTCTGGTGACATCAAAGATCTCATTGTTGAAGTAACCTCTCCAGCAATCTGCAAGAGTTTCAGGGTCTTCATTGTGGAGATAAGAGTCTCCTTCATACCAAGGACTATTGTGGGTGTACCCATTGATGAGTACAAGGTGGTGCGACGGTTGCACGATCATCCAGTTGTTTCTGTCCCATTGGGGGAGAGTGCTCCAGCATCTGATGGATACAAAAGGACTCTTGACCTTAGAAACAGTCTGTTGGATGATAAGTGGAAAATGGTTGATCTGATTATGGCTTGTTAGCTTGATGAGCCTGATGAAGCCATATTCAAACATTTGTGAAAGCCAGCTTGGATCTTCTTCAACGGTCCAGTCTTCATAATTGACTATTAGGCCGGGGAAGGGATGTTTCTTCTCATAGACCCTTTGGCTGCTTCCAAAGTACTTCTCCCAGGTTGATTTGATGAAGGCACAATTATAATCAGCTGGGTCTTCACCATAAACTGGAAAATGAGTAATGACCATGATTTTAAAATGCTTGAACCATCGGTCACATGATTCAGTCATTACCTTGCTGTCCAATATACGTTTTTGTATATCGGAGGGCAAGTTGGCGACAGCACTTCTTAGCTGGTTTTGAGTCTTAAGACTTAACCTAGCATAATCTGTGCTCATAATAGTCATTTTATCCATGGAATGGATATCCTCTTTGCCAAAGAGTTGACTAGCATAAGTATTTCCAATTTCAATTCCTGCCTCAAGGTTTACTAGGTTTATTTCTAGTGCTCTGAGGGTTCTCTGGAAAAGCTGATTGTTACTTTGGGTATAGGCTCTTTGAAGGTTATCGAGAAAGATTTTTATAGTTGGTGGAACTTCTGGGTATACACCATTCATAAACTGGAAATTTCTAGATAAAACTTCACAAAGAGTAATAGCCGTAAAATCATTGGAAAATATAATTTTTTGGGGAACATGGTTTTGAAGGGATGTTGCTCCACTGGGTTCTGTTCCAGAAGAAGCGCCTTCATGCAATTGATAAGGAGTGCCCTGGACAGGAGCTTTTCCTTTGTTCCTTCTTGAAGAAGACATTCCTGTATTAACAAAATGGTTGTTTTTAAAAGCATTTTTGTTAAAACCATGAGATGTCATCATGCAAATGTTTTTATGCTGTATGCATGAAATGGGATGCAGGGATGGATCCGGAGACTGATTGGAGTCAAAGGAATCATCAGCCATGAATGGGATCTGATCAAGGTTCTGGGCTTGATTTGGACCAAATGGAGATGTTTTGGTTTTGGTGAGGTTAAGGTTTTTAGAAACAGAAACTTTCTGGAGATACTCAATCTCTTTAGGTTCGGGGTTCCTAAGAAACTTAAACTTGACCGGTTGGCCAAAAGGCTGGGTAGTGATTCCTTCACTATCTGTGGTAAAGGGATATAACAGACACATGAATGGGTTCCCTAAGATGACCCTATCTGTTATATTTTTGACAAGGACAAAGGTGGTTCTAAAGCACACATTGTCTTGGCAAACCTGTGCATCTGGGATTTTGAATTCAATCTGCATTTTTCCACCACTTGCAGAAGTTAACCTTTCCTTGGTTTTCTGGAAGTATCTAGAGGGGATAATGCCTTCTTGAATACAATTGAGATCAGCACCCGAATCTATTAGGGCAACAACCTCAAATTCAAAATCATTGCTAATGACAATCCTGACTTTGGAATGCCATTTCTGGAAGTTAATACTACTGATGGTTGACAAGAACGTTCCAGGTTCTGGTTCCATTTCTGCAGTAGGGTTAACTGTTTCATCAACTTCGTCATCAGAAGGGTTCTGTAATGAGATTCTGTCCTCATTGCCTTGCTGCGAAGTGAACTCTAGATTTTTGACCCTAAGGTCCATGAGACCATGATCAACCCTAAGGATAACTAATTCCTGTTTAAGGTTTCTCATTTCTGATTTAGTATCCTTAATCTCTTTCTGGAGATCTTGGACCGAAATCTCTTTCTTGGTTTTGGAAAATCTATTGTAGATTTTTTCCAAATCAACTTTGGGTTCCTGAAGCCTAGGTCTGGATGTATTGGTTTCCTTGACTAGGGTTTTGTGGAACTCACTAAGTCTTTGAGCTTTCTCTTCAGGGTCCTTGATCTGTTCTATGAGATCAAGAAGCAGTTCTTCTTGTTTAGAAAGAACACGGATAGTTTTGTTTCTACAACAACTATCATGACAGGCTAGGATCTCGTCTGTGTCACTAGAGGAGCTAGAAGATACTCTAGAGGTTTCAGAGGATGTCCTAAACAACTGGTGTTTCTCTTAGTCAAGCTAGCCTCAAACTTAAGGACCAGAAGGCCTTACAAATAATGGCACACAAGCTTGAAGATCTCGTGAAAAAGGAACCAGTTACCTCTTCACCAGATCACACCACAACCAGCAGGGATCCTAGGCTTGAAACCCTAAATGCCCATACAACTTCTAGTAGTTCTAGTAGAACCTCCTCGGATACTGAAAAGGAGATAGAACAGATAGAAGACCAGTTTCGAGGATTACAGGAAAAAAGGCTTTACCAACCTAAGGTGAACCCAACCAGCCTCACCAAAGATTGTTATTGAACGTTCTTGTCAACCATCAGTAGTATTAACTTCCAGAAATGGCATTCCAAAGTCAGGATTGTCATTAGCAATGATTTTGAATTTGAGGTTGTTGCCCTAATAGATTCGGGTGCTGATCTCAATTGTATTCAAGAAGGCATTATCCCCTCTAGATACTTCCAGAAAACCAAGGAAAGGTTAACTTCTGCAAGTGGTGGAAAAATGCAGATTGAATTCAAAATCCCAGATGCACAGGTTTGCCAAGACAATGTGTGCTTTAGAACCACCTTTGTCCTTGTCAAAAATATAACAGATAGGGTCATCTTAGGGAACCCATTCATGTGTCTGTTATATCCCTTTACCACAGATAGTGAAGGTTTCAAGAATCCTATTCAGCAAGAATCTGAATACGACCATCAGCTCCTCGTGTTGACAAAGGAATTCATCCCTGATATGGACTACCTCGAAAAGGATTTTAATTCCGAAGAGAACCGGATTAAAAGAGAAACCTACCGAGCAAACCATACCAGAAAACAAAAGGTTGAAGTTTTGGAGAAATGGAAGTTATTCATGAAAGAGGTAAATGCAGATTATCCTTTCTTTGAATACTTTGAGAAACATTTCAATTGGCATAAAAAGAAATGTGCCAAAACCAAACTTCCAGAAAAACCTATTTCACCTCCAAAGGCCAGACATTCGTCAAGGAAAGTAGAGAAACCAGTCTCTCCTTCACCAGAAATTAATGTCCTAGAAAGCCACATATCCTCTAGCAGTTCCGATGAATCTTCCTCAGAGAAAAGGAAGAACGAACCACTAGACGATCCACCTCCACTTCTCCCAAAGGTTTGGAAATCCAAATACAGAGGAAACCCAGCCTTTAAGGATTTCAAAAGAGAAAGGATTGTTTCCAGAGAATATAGACGCCTAAAATTAGAAGCAAGAGGCATCTATAGGATTCCTGGAACTTCCGCCCCCAGTGCTGCCCTCAGAACGGCACCACTACTCTTGTATGGTAGCTTACCCCCATTTGGTATCAGAGCCATTTTAGAGCTCGATCATAGTGTTTGTAAGTTACTGTAAATTTTGATTTTAAATCAAGTTGGCCGGTACAACCGCCATAGTTATCCATTATTTTGTGTATTACTTTGAGTATGTTATCTCTAACAAACATTATTTTGTTTTACATCTATTTTTTGATAGCATTACCACTCCCATATGTTGCATTCTTCATCTACTACTTCATCTTAGTCAGTTTATACTATTCTTTCTTATTGTGGTAGGCTGAGCCTCCCGTTCATTCAAACTGTTCATTATCTTGTGATTATCTGTTTAAGTTAATCCTTTACTTCCCAGTTATCTTCTTTTTCCATTCTTTGTTTCTTTCCCCACAATTTGTTGCAGATGTGTACTATGCCAAGTATTGTGCCAATGTGTTATCCAGTAATTCTAGGAGTAAGCCCAGTTCTGTAATTGTTTGCTACCCAGGAAGTCTAGAGTACCCAAGTTGAGCAGGAAGCCCGAGTCAAATCTGTAATGCCCGTTGAGCCGTTAGCCAGGAGAGCGTTAGGCGTTAGGGTCGGAGAAGATAGGGAAAGTACACTCAACGAAGTGAAATAGTATAAGCAGTAGCAAGGTCTACAGTCTGGTGTCCGAGCGGTCGTAAGTTGGTAACAAAGCACAATAGGCGTCCATACACACCCTGTTTCAGATCTAAGGATAGATCCAGAAATTGGAAGATAGAAGTATGCTAGGTTGTAATTGATTTCTTAGGCTTATAATCTAAGAAGATGAATAGGATGTTTAGAAGGAGTGACTCTTCCACTTCAATTAGATCTAGTAGTACAAACCCACCTGAGATTCCAGCAGAAGATGGAACCATCAACAGTGAGTCGTACCAGCTTTCAGATCTAGATCAGAAGTTAGGAGATTGGAACATACCCAAAGTTCCCACAACCCAGGTCTATAAGTCTTCGTCATGGTCCTTGAAAAAGTCTTTCAGAACGGACTACCATGTTAGGACTATAGAACAAGTCTACAGCATTAACAAGGAATATGAAACCTGTTATTTGCTATCCCCTGCAGCCATGAAAGCGCATAGGGAATCTGGTCACAAATACCTCCACATAGGACTTGTCCAAGTTGGAGTTAAACCATTGATCAGAGAAGGTTTGAATAACTCGGTCCTTATGGCCCTCAGAGATACCCGTCTCATCAAATTTAGAGACAGTCTCCTAGGAACCATAGAATCCAGTTTGAGTAACGGTCCAATTCATTTCGACTGTTTTCCAAACCTCACAGTTGCACTTGACGACCCTCATATTTTGAAGGTCCTCACCCTCAACATCAGAACCCATGGAATCTTTGTATTACATGGCACCAAACAACTTGCTCTTATATACCGAGTGTATTATAAGTGCATGAGGACAAACATGTCCATCCAAGCTTTCGATAAGAGAAAGGCAGGAGAAACCACTCTTATCCAAACTTCAGATGTTAGATCCACCGTTCAGGTACCAAGAACCCTGAAATGGTCAGAAATAACATTCCCCGAACAATGGTCTTTAGAGAATGAAAATTATCCTCTACAGATCCAGAATCCTGTTAGGAACCCAGATCCAGATTATGTCCAGCAGCTAGCCGATGGAACGGTTAGGTTAAGCTTCGACCAATCTAGGTTTAGGTCACCCTTTGAGTATGAAGAACCCTTGCCCAGATCCCCATTAGATCTGTACCAGGAAACATACCAGGAACCAAGGTCTAGATCCATGGATCTAAGACAACCATTTAGGCAGCCAACTATCCTCTTGAAAGATAGACCTGCATCCCATAGTAGTTCGTCTAGAACACGAGCTCCTACAAGTAGAAGAGACTTAGGCCCGCAGTTCCAAGGTGTCAAAGACCACTCTCAGGTTAGTACCCCTTGTTACACAGCTAGGCAAGACTCAGTTGCTGATCAAGAAGAAGACAGCACTAGTCAGGACAGTCTTAAACCTCCCTCACCATCAGGATCTGATTTCAAGAATCCTATTCAGCAAGAATCTGAATACGACCATCAGCTCCTCGTATTGACAAAGGAATTCATCCCTGATATGGACTACCTCGAAAAGGATTTTAATTCCGAAGAGAACCGGATTAAAAGAGAAACCTACCGAGCAAACCATACCAGAAAACAAAAGGTTGAAGTTTTGGAGAAATGGAAGTTATTCATGAAAGAGGTAAATGCAGATTATCCTTTCTTTGAATACTTTGAGAAACATTTCAATTGGCATAAAAAGAAATGTGCCAAAACCAAACTTCCAGAAAAACCTATTTCACCTCCAAAGGCCAGACATTCGTCAAGGAAAGTAGAGAAACCAGTCTCTCCTTCACCAGAAATTAATGTCCTAGAAAGCCACATATCCTCTAGCAGTTCCGATGAATCTTCCTCAGAGAAAAGGAAGAACGAACCACTAGACGATCCACCTCCACTTCTCCCAAAGGTTTGGAAATCCAAATACAGAGGAAACCCAGCCTTTAAGGATTTCAAAAGAGAAAGGATTGTTTCCAGAGAATATAGACGCCTAAAATTAGAAGCAAGAGGCATCTATAGGATTCCTGGAACCTTAAAACTCCTCAAACCTAAAGCAAAAGGAAAATGCTTTAAGTGTGGGAGAAAAGGACATATCAAAAAGGAATGTCCAGGCAAATCTCCTACCCATTCCCTAGTTTCTGATGATATTTCCAAAGTCTTAGAACTTGACCATCCAGAAAATGAGTCACCCAATAGTTCTATCGACAGAGAAATCTGCCAGATCTACCAAGAAGCCTTACTCTTTAACCACCGTGGTACTTATGTTACTGCCTCTCCTTTTAAGTGTACAACCCCAGAAAAGGTTGTAAAGAAGGTGATAGAGCAAAACAACTATACCAACCAGTGCTTAGGAGTAATAGGAAAACAGCTTGATAGGACAGAAGGCCAGATAGACAACAAGGTTATCCTCCAACCAGGAAACCCCAGCAAACCTATCCAGCCCCTAGAGAAACCCTTAGTCAAGCTCCCCACAGTTAGTCAAGCTAGCCTCAAACTTAAGGACCAGAAGGCCTTACAAATAATGGCACACAAGCTTGAAGATCTCGTGAAAAAGGAACCAGTTACCTCTTCACCAGATCACACCACAACCAGCAGGGATCCTAGGCTTGAAACCCTAAATGCCCATACAACTTCTAGTAGTTCTAGTAGAACCTCCTCGGATACTGAAAAGGAGATAGAACAGATAGAAGACCAGTTTCGAGGATTACAGGAAAAAAGGCTTTACCAACCTAAGGTGAACCCAACCAGCCTCACCAAAGATTGTTATTCTAGGCCTGCATCACCTGACCTCCAACATGAGGAAAGATCCAAGTCCACAAGCAGAATCATACCTAAAACATCAGGAACATGTTTTAAGTGTGGCAAAGAAGGTCATTTCAAAAATGAATGTAGAGCTAAGGCCAGAACCCTTATCAATACCCTCATTAGTGACCCAACCAGTAAGGAAGAGATCTTCAAACTCTTAGCACTCGATCACCAGAGTAGTGAGTCTAGTGACCAAGAGAAACACCAGTTGTTTAGGACATCCTCTGAAACCTCTAGAGTATCTTCTAGCTCCTCTAGTGACACAGACGAGATCCTAGCCTGTCATGATAGTTGTTGTAGAAACAAAACTATCCGTGTTCTTTCTAAACAAGAAGAACTGCTTCTTGATCTCATAGAACAGATCAAGGACCCTGAAGAGAAAGCTCAAAGACTTAGTGAGTTCCACAAAACCCTAGTCAAGGAAACCAATACATCCAGACCTAGGCTTCAGGAACCCAAAGTTGATTTGGAAAAAATCTACAATAGATTTTCCAAAACCAAGAAAGAGATTTCGGTCCAAGATCTCCAGAAAGAGATTAAGGATACTAAATCAGAAATGAGAAACCTTAAACAGGAATTAGTTATCCTTAGGGTTGATCATGGTCTCATGGACCTTAGGGTCAAAAATCTAGAGTTCACTTCGCAGCAAGGCAATGAGGACAGAATCTCATTACAGAACCCTTCTGATGACGAAGTTGATGAAACAGTTAACTCTACTGCAGAAATGGAACCAGAACCTGGAACGTTCTTGTCAACCATCAGTAGTATTAACTTCCAAAAGTGGCATTCCAAAGTCAGGATTGTCATAAGCAGTGATTTTGAATTTGAGGTTGTTGCCCTAATAGATTCGGGTGCTGATCTCAATTGCATTCAAGAAGGCATTATCCCCTCTAAATACTTCCAGAAAACCAAAGAAAGGTTAACTTCTGCAAGTGGTGGAAAAATGCAGATTGAATTCAAAATCCCAGATGCACAGGTTTGCCAAGACAATGTGTGCTTTAGAACCACCTTTGTTCTTGTCAAAAATATAACAGATAGGGTCATCTTAGGAAACCCATTCATGTGTCTGTTGTATCCTTTCACCACGGATAGTGAAGGAATCACTACCCAGCCTTTTGGTCAACCGGTCAAGTTTAAATTTCTTAGAAACCCTGAACCCAGAGAGATTGAGTATCTCCAGAAAGTTTCCGTTTCTAAAGATCTTGACTTCACCAAAGCCAAAACATCTCCATTCGGTCCAAATCAAGCCAAGAACCTTGATCATTTTGAACCATCCATCATATTTGATAATTCCTTGAGTCTTCTTCAATCTCATAAATTATCATCTCATCACATTACACAAAAAAGTATTTGCTCCTTGACATCTCATGATTTTAACAAAAATGTTTCTGAAATTAACCATTTTGTTAATACATGGCAGGCAATAAAGCAAAAATCTTTTTATAGCCCCACTAGTAAGTGGAAAATGGCATCTTCAAGCAGGAACAAAGGAAAAGCCCATGTCCAGGGTTCTCCTTCAAAAAAGCATGAAGGCATTTCTTCTGGAACAGAACCCAGAGAAGTAACATCCCTTCTAGAACATGTTCCACTTCAAATAACATTTTCAGGTGGTAATAAAATTATCACTTTGCATGAAGTTTTATCCAGGAAATTCCAATTTAAAAATGGGGTGTATACAGGTCTTCCACCTTCCATCAAAATTGTCCTCGATAACCTTCAAAGAGCTTTTTCCCAGAATAACAATCACCTTTTCCAAAGAACCCTCAGAGCACTAGAATTACACCTAGTTAACCTTGAGGCAGAAATTGAGATTGGAAAGCTTTCCATTAGTCAACTCTTTGGCAAAGAGGATATCCATTCAATGGATAAAACGACTATCATGGGCACTGACTATGCTAGGTTAAGTCTTAAGACTCAAGACCAGCTAAGAAGTGCTGTTGCCAACTTGCCTTCTGATATACAAGAACGTATATTTAGAAGCAAGGCTATGACTGAATCATGTGACCTATGGTTCAGGCATTTTGAAATTATGGTCACCACCCATTTTCCAATTCTTGGTGAAGAAGCAGATCCCACTAATGCTGCCCTCATCCAAGAAACTTGGAACCACTACTTCAGATACAGTCACAGGGTTTATGAAAAGCAACATCCTTTTCCTGGCCTAATAGTCAACTATGAAGACGGGGCAGACGATGATGACAGAAACCCAAGCTGGCTTTCAAGGATGTTTGAATATGGTTTCCTTAGACTAATCAAACTAACGAACCATGTCCAGATCAGCCAATTCCCCCTCATTATTCAACAGGTTGTAACAAAGATCAAAAGTCCATTCGTGTCAATCAGATGCTGGTGCACTCTCCCACAATGGGACGGTAACAATTGGATGACCGTTCAACCTGCTCACCACCTAGTACTCATCAACGGGTACTCTCACAATGATCCTTGGTATGATGGTGATTCCTACCTTTCCTATGAAGATCCTCTAGCCCTCGTAAAATGTTGGACAAACTACTTCAGCAATGAACTACGGGTTATCACTGGAGAACTTTGGGAAAATTACCATTTTGTAGGAAATACTGGCAGAGTCACAGTATTCACCACCAAACCATACTCAGAGGCTTTCAACACAGAAGGAGTTATCTGTCTTGACCCTCCCCAGTACACTGCCCAGAAAGCAGACTATGAACCTCTCCTTTATTGTGGGTTTTGTAATCTGTTTAAGGAATATCACGAGCATGAGCATTATGATGAACCTCCTGCTTTTGATCCTTATGAAGGGTACCCTTCTGGTTATGATACAGATTAAAGATTGTACTTCAGGATGCTCCAGAACAGCTCCAGAAGCCCCAGGATAGCTCAAGAACCACCTTTGCTCATTCGGCTACTATTCAGAACAGTACCTGAACCAGCAGAGTTGCAAGAAGCTACTATTCACTGCACAGTCCAGAACACTATGCAGAGTTACTGTTTCAAAAAAGCAAGGGGACAAGACACTGTTCCAAACAGTGACCAGCTACTGTTCACTCTACAGTGCCCCGACAGAATCATCAAAGTTACTTTTGCTTTCGGTGGAAAAGTTATTCACCCCAGTTAAAGCAATTTACCTTCCGTGATTTCCGTCCGCAATTCCAGCACACTCCTGAAGAGACCAAGCCTTCCTCCATCTATATAAGGAACGCTCATGCTCAGTCTTCAGCAGGCTAAATTTCCACCCTTAGCTTCAGAGCTCCACCTTTACTTAGTACTCAGAACTACTTTGTAATAACAAAATTTACAGTAACTTACAAACACTATGATCGAGCTCTAAAATGGCTCTGATACCAAATGGGGGTAAGCTACCATACAAGAGTAGTGGTGCCGTTCTGAGGGCAGCACTGGGGGCGGAAGCTGGGTAAGGTTACAAATGCAGTGCTATTACAAATGTAAGCTAGGGGGAATGTAAGAGCCATGGTTATTACAAAGTAGTTCTGAGTACTAAGTAAAGGTGGAGCTCTGAAGCTAAGGGTGGAAATTTAGCCTGCTGAAGACTGAGCATGAGCGTTCCTTATATAGATGGAGGAAGGCTTGGTCTCTTCAGGAGTGTGCTGGAATTGCGGACGGAAATCACGGAAGGTAAATTGCTTTAACTGGGGTGAATAATCTTTTCCACCGAAAGCAATAGTAACTTTGATGATTCTGTCGGGGCACTGTAGAGTGAACAGTATCTGGTCACTGTTTGGAACAGTGTCTTGTCCCCTTGCTTTTCTGGGATAGTGACTCTGCATAGTGTTCTGGACTGTGCAGTGAATAGTAGCTTTTCTGCAGCTCTGCTGGTGCGGGTACTGTTCTGAATAGTAACCGTTTTGGCAAAGGTGGTTCTTGAGCTATCTACTGGGGAGTGCCTTAGTCGCTGTCCAAGTTACAACCATCATAAGGATCCTGGGCATCCTGGAATGGGTTAAAAGGATAGCGACTGCATGAGGCTTCTGAAGAGGCAGGAGAGTTCTTGTCTGCTGACTCTAGGCGTTCTGATTGGAGAAGCAGTTGCTGAGCAAGATCTTTGAGTTCTCTGCTAGATTTTCCGGCAAATTGGGCGGATTCTAGGCTGGACTGTGATCTGGTGTGGTGAGCAATAGTTCTCTGTACTGGAAGAGGAAAGTCGTTGTATAATCTGGAGATAACATCAGCTGGTCTGAATCTATCCCACCATTTTACAAAGAATTCCCTATCGAGTAGATTTCTGTTGATAGCATAATTCCACATGCTAATCCAGTGGATCTTGTATTGTATTGTCATATGCAAGATGGCTGGAAACTGGGCAGAATGCCTATCAACCTGGAACTTGGAGCAGAAATACCTTAGTGCATCCTGTAGTGGATCTGGGAAGTTTTCATTAACTGATCCAAACATTTCCCACCACTTGAGAAACCACGAAGGTATTTGGCTGTTGAACTTCTTGTCAAACTGGATGAACCATGAGTGGTCATAGTTCTCATTCTGGAAGAAAAGTACCTTTTCGAAGGCGTCCATATAGTCATAATAGTTGTACCGGGGTTCTGATCCCTTGAGTACTGTAAGTCGTCTGAGCGTAGAAGGGTGTCCCCAATCTTTGCAACTTACAAAATTCTGAATTATGAACTTATGGTATAGAACCTTAGAGGGATTACTTTTTTCTCTGATGTCTTCTATTCGGGCAGACTTTTCTTGGATGAGAATGCCTTTATAGAATCTGATGTTCTTCTCTGGACTCTTGGGAAGGAAATGCCAATCATGGGGCAATACTTCCATTGCAAGTGCTAGAGGATCCGTTATATGAGCTAAGTGTGGCTCAATATAAGAGATGTGCTGAACAAATGGTTTCTTGAGATAAGGAGCTCTTCCTGTTCTAGGAGGAAGGGTGAAAGAAGGTTGCCTGGGCACAATTGGGCCGAGGGGATCTTCTACTGTGTGTGGAGAAATCTCCTTGGGAGGCGGTGAAGCGAGGGCAGAGCTATAACTGTGTAGTTCCTGTCTTTGGGGCCTTTGGTAGTTTGGTTTGGGTATTGTGGAAACCAAATAACGATTAGCAACAACAGAGGGAGACACAGGTAAGGTCTTTGAAGGGAAAGGAACCAACGGGCCAGGGTTCTGTGCCTGACTTGTACTCCTAGTGGTTGGTTTAGGCAACTTGGGAGGTTGGGGTTGTACGAGTTTCTTCCCGGACATTTTGGACTGGATTCTGCAAAAATTCACGGGTTAGGAAATCAGGTATACTGTTCTGGGTTCCTGCAATGAATTCTATGTCAAAATCAAAAACTGAAAGGATGGCTTGCCAACGTGCAAAAATTTGTTTTGATGCAATGTTTTGAACATCTTTTTCTAAAACATGTTTTGCAGATTTACAATCAATCCGTATTAAAAACTTTTGATTCAAAAGGTCACTTTGGAACTTTGAAATGCATAGTACTATAGATAAAATCTCTTTTTTAATAGTACTATAATTTAACTGAGTGGGAGTCCAAATTCCAGAATGGAAACGAACAATTTGTTCAGGGGTAGTGGGACTAACACGCTGAAGGAGAATGCCACCATAACCAATGTTAGAGGCATCAGTCTGAACGACCTTGAAGGAATTTTCTGAGGGGATTCCTAGGCAAGGGAGTGTCATGACATATTTCTTGACTTGTTGGACAACCAAAGTATGGGCGGGTGTCCATGGTGAAGGATTGGTTCGAAGTCTATCAAAAAGAGGCTTGCACTGTTGCCTAAGATTTTGATAGAAATCAGAAATGTAGTTGAGGGATCCTAAGAACCTTTGGAGTTGGGTCTTATCAAGGATTTCATCTGGAAACTTTTCTGCAAACAGGATGGCTCTATTAATTGGTTTAATGACTGCATGTTTGATGTCAAAACCTAAGAACCTGACACTGGTTTGGAAAAGTTTGATCTTCGGGGCCGAGACAACAAGACCATTTCTTTTGATGGTTTGGAAGAATGTTCTAAGATGCTTCCAATGTTTGTCTAGGGATTCTGAGAAGATGAGTACATCATCAATGTACACAATGATATGACTGGAGAATGGATTGAAAATCTCATTCATGATGTTTTGGAATTCAGAAGGTGCATTCTTGAGACCAAAGGGCATTACATTCCATTCGTAATGACCAAAGGGTGTGGTGAAGGCTGTCTTGTACCTATCAGACTCACTGATTTGTATCTGCCAAAAACCACTCTTCATATCAAACTTACTGAAAACCACTGCTTTACTAAGCCTGTTAACTAAGTCTCTTTTGTTGGGGATAGGATACCTAATCCATTCTAGGACTTTGTTAAGGGGCTTGTAATTGATGACAAGTCTAGGGACACCTAGACAGTCTCCTAGGAACCATAGAATCCAGTTTGAGTAACGGTCCAATTCATTTCGACTGTTTTCCAAACCTCACAGTTGCACTTGACGACCCTCATATTTTGAAGGTCCTCACCCTCAACATCAGAACCCATGGAATCTTTGTATTACATGGCACCAAACAACTTGCTCTTATATACCGAGTGTATTATAAGTGCATGAGGACAAACATGTCCATCCAAGCTTTCGATAAGAGAAAGGCAGGAGAAACCACTCTTATCCAAATGGGGGTAAGCTACCATACAAGAGTAGTGGTGCCGTTCTGAGGGCAGCACTGGGGGCGGAAGCTGGGTAAGGTTACAAATGCAGTGCTATTACAAATGTAAGCTAGGGGGAATGTAAGAGCCATGGTTATTACAAAGTAGTTCTGAGTACTAAGTAAAGGTGGAGCTCTGAAGCTAAGGGTGGAAATTTAGCCTACTGAAGACTGAGGCCAAGGTTGCCTTATATAGGAGGAGAGAGCCTTGGGAGTGTTCAGGAGATTGCTGGAATTGCGGACGGAAATCACGGAAGGTAAATTGCTTTAACTGGGGTGAATAATCTTTTCCACCGAAAGCAATAGTAACTTGGATGATTCTGTCGGGGCACTGTAGAGTGAACAGTAGCTGGTCACTGTTTGGAACAGTGTCTTGTCCCCTTGCTTTTCTGGAATAGTAACTCTGCATAGTGTTCTGGACTGTGCAGTGAATAGTAGCTTCTGCAGCTCTGCTGGTGCGGGTACTGTTCTGAATAGTAGCCGAAAGAGCAAAGGTGGTTCTTGAGCTTTCTTTGGGGGCTTCCGGAGCCGTTCTGGAGCATCTGGGAAGCAATCAATCAGTATCATAACCAGATGGGTAGCCAAGATAAGGATCTCCTGGAGGGTCATAGTCGTGGCCATGTTCATGATACTGGTCGTATTTGTCACAAAGACCACAGTACAGGATAGGTTCATAATCTGCTTGTTGCAGAACTAACTGTCCTGGGTCAATGTAGTCAATCCTTTCAGTATGGAGAGCTTCTGAGTACGGTTTGGTGGTGAATACTGAAATTCTGCCAGTATTGCCAACAAAGTGGTAATCTTTCAAAAGTTCTCTGGTGACATCAATGATCTCATTGTTGAAGTAACCTCTCCAGCAATCTGCAAGAGTTTCAGGGTCTTCATTATGGAGATAAGAGTCTCCTTCATACCAAGGACTATTGTGGGTGTACCCATTGATGAGTACAAGGTGGTGCGACGGTTGCACGATCATCCAGTTGTTTCTGTCCCATTGGGGGAGAGTGCTCCAGCATCTGATGGATACAAAAGGACTCTTGACCTTAGAAACAGTCTGTTGGATGATAAGTGGAAACTGGTTGATCTGATTATGGCTTGTTAGCTTGATGAGCCTGATGAAGCCATATTCAAACATTTGTGAAAGCCAACTTGGATCTTCTTCAACGGTCCAGTCTTCATAATTGACTATTAGGCCGGGGAAGGGATGTTTCTTCTCATAGACCCTTTGGCTGCTTCCAAAGTACTTCTCCCAGGTTGATTTGATGAAGGCACAATTATAATCAGCTGGGTCTTCACCATAAACTGGAAAATGAGTAATGACCATGATTTTAAAATGCTTGAACCATCGGTCACATGATTCAGTCATTACCTTGCTGTCCAATATACGTTTTTGTATATCGGAGGGCAAGTTGGCGACAGCACTTCTTAGCTGGTTTTGAGTCTTAAGACTTAACCTAGCATAATCTGTGCTCATAATAGTCATTTTATCCATGGAATGGATATCCTCTTTGCCAAAGAGTTGACTAGCATAAGTATTTCCAATTTCAGAATCCTGTTAGGAACCCAGATCCAGATTATGTCCAGCAGCTAGCCGATGGAACGGTTAGGTTAAGCTTCAACCAATCTAGGTTTAGGTCACCCTTTGAGTATGAAGAACCCTTGCCCAGATCCCCATTAGATCTGTACCAGGAAACATACCAGGAACCAAGGTCTAGATCCATGGATCTAAGACAACCATTTAGGCAGCCAACTATCCTCTTGAAAGATAGACCTGCATCCCATAGTAGTTCGTCTAGAACACGAGCTCCTACAAGTAGAAGAGACTTAGGCCCGCAGTTCCAAGGTGTCAAAGACCACTCTCAGGTTAGTACCCCTTGTTACACAGCTAGGCAAGACTCAGTTGCTGATCAAGAAGAAGACAGCACTAGTCAGGACAGTCTTAAACCTCCCTCACCATCAGGATCTGATTTCAAGAATCCTATTCAGCAAGAATCTGAATACGACCATCAGCTCCTCGTGTTGACAAAGGAATTCATCCCTGATATGGACTACCTCGAAAAGGATTTTAATTCCGAAGAGAACCGGATTAAAAGAGAAACCTACCGAGCAAACCATACCAGAAAACAAAAGGTTGAAGTTTTGGAGAAATGGAAGTTATTCATGAAAGAGGTAAATGCAGATTATCCTTTCTTTGAATACTTTGAGAAACATTTCAATTGGCATAAAAAGAAATGTGCCAAACCTTAAAACTCCTCAAACCTAAAGCAAAAGGAAAATGCTTTAAGTGTGGGAGAAAAGGACATATCAAAAAGGAATGTCCAGGCAAATCTCCTACCCATTCCCTAGTTTCTGATGATATTTCCAAAGTCTTAGAACTTGACCATCCAGAAAATGAGTCACCCAATAGTTCTATCGACAGAGAAATCTGCCAGATCTACCAAGAAGCCTTACTCTTTAACCACCGTGGTACTTATGTTACTGCCTCTCCTTTTAAGTGTACAACCCCAGAAAAGGTTGTAAAGAAGGTGATAGAGCAAAACAACTATACCAACCAGTGCTTAGGAGTAATAGGAAAACAGCTTGATAGGACAGAAGGCCAGATAGACAACAAGGTTATCCTCCAACCAGGAAACCCCAGCAAACCTATCCAGCCCCTAGAGAAACCCTTAGTCAAGCTCCCCACAGTTAGTCAAGCTAGCCTCAAACTTAAGGACCAGAAGGCCTTACAAATAATGGCACACAAGCTTGAAGATCTCGTGAAAAAGGAACCAGTTACCTCTTCACCAGATCACACCACAACCAGCAGGGATCCTAGGCTTGAAACCCTAAATGCCCATACAACTTCTAGTAGTTCTAGTAGAACCTCCTCGGATACTGAAAAGGAGATAGAACAGATAGAAGACCAGTTTCGAGGATTACAGGACAGTTAGTTCTGCAACAAGCAGATTATGAACCTATCCTGTACTGTGGTCTTTGTGACAAATACGACCAGTATCATGAACATGGCCACGACTATGACCCTCCAGGAGATCCTTATCTTGGCTACCCATCTGGTTATGATACTGATTGATTGCTTCCCAGATGCTCCAGAACGGCTCCGGAAGCCCCCAAAGAAAGCTCAAGAACCACCTTTGCTCTTTCGGCTACTATTCAGAACAGTACCCGCACCAGCAGAGCTGCAGAAGCTACTATTCACTGCACAGAACACTATGCAGAGTTACTATTCCAGAAAAGCAAGGGGACAAGACACTGTTCCAAACAGTGACCAGCTACTGTTCACTCTACAGTGCCCCGACAGAATCATCCAAGTTACTATTGCTTTCGGTGGAAAAGATTATTCACCCCAGTTAAAGCAATTTACCTTCCGTGATTTCCGTCCGCAATTCCAGCAATCTCCTGAACACTCCCAAGGCTCTCTCCTCCTATATAAGGCAACCTTGGCCTCAGTCTTCAGTAGGCTAAATTTCCACCCTTAGCTTCAGAGCTCCACCTTTACTTAGTACTCAGAACTACTTTGTAATAACCATGGCTCTTACATTCCCCCTAGCTTACATTTGTAATAGCACTGCATTTGTAACCTTACCCAGCTTCCGCCCCCAGTGCTGCCCTCAGAACGGCACCACTACTCTTGTATGGTAGCTTACCCCCATTTGGTATCAGAGCCATTTTAGAGCTCGATCATAGTGTTTGTAAGTTACTGTAAATTTTGATTTTAAATCAAGTTGGCCGGTACAACCGCCATAGTTATCCATTATTTTGTGTATTACTTTGAGTATGTTATCTCTAACAAACATTATTTTGTTTTACATCTATTTTTTGATAGCATTACCACTCCCATATGTTGCATTCTTCATCTACTACTTCATCTTAGTCAGTTTATACTGTTCTTTCTTATTGTGGTAGGCTGAGCCTCCCGTTCATTCAAACTGTTCATTATCTTGTGATTATCTGTTTAAGCTAATCCTTTACTTCCCAGTTATCTTCTTTTTCCATTCTTTGTTTCTTTCCCCACAATTTGTTGCAGATGTGTACTATGCCAAGTATTGTGCCAATGTGTTATCCAGTAATTCTAGGAGTAAGCCCAGTTCTGTAATTGTTTGCTACCCAGGAAGTCTAGAGTACCCAAGTTGAGCAGGAAGCCCGAGTCAAATCTGTAATGCCCGTTGAGCCGTTAGCCAGGAGAGCGTTAGGCGTTAGGGTCGGAGAAGATAGGGAAAGTACACTCAACGAAGTGAAATAGTATAAGCAGTAGCAAGGTCTACAGTCTGGTGTCCGAGCGGTCGTAAGTTGGTAACAAAGCACAATAGGCGTCCATACACACCCTGTTTCAGATCTAAGGATAGATCCAGAAATTGGAAGATAGAAGTATGCTAGGTTGTAATTGATTTCTTAGGCTTATAATCTAAGAAGATGAATAGGATGTTTAGAAGGAGTGACTCTTCCACTTCAATTAGATCTAGTAGTACAAACCCACCTGAGATTCCAGCAGAAGATGGAACCATCAACAGTGAGTCGTACCAGCTTTCAGATCTAGATCAGAAGTTAGGAGATTGGAACATACCCAAAGTTCCCACAACCCAGGTCTATAAGTCTTCGTCATGGTCCTTGAAAAAGTCTTTCAGAACGGACTACCATGTTAGAACTATAGAACAAGTCTACAGCATTAACAAGGAATATGAAACCTGTTATTTGCTATCCCCTGCAGCCATGAAAGCGCATAGGGAATCTGGTCACAAATACCTCCACATAGGACTTGTCCAAGTTGGAGTTAAACCATTGATCAGAGAAGGTTTGAATAACTCGGTCCTTATGGCCCTCAGAGATACCCGTCTCATCAAATTTAGAGACAGTCTCCTAGGAACCATAGAATCCAGTTTGAGTAACGGTCCAATTCATTTCGACTGTTTTCCAAACCTCACAGTTGCACTTGACGACCCTCATATTTTGAAGGTCCTCACCCTCAACATCAGAACCCATGGAATCTTTGTATTACATGGCACCAAACAACTTGCTCTTATATACCGAGTGTATTATAAGTGCATGAGGACAAACATGTCCATCCAAGCTTTCGATAAGAGAAAGGCAGGAGAAACCACTCTTATCCAACCTTTTGTTTATACAAGAACTTGACCACAACCCCTTCAGTTTGGTCATATATATAATCTGCTATTCAAATTAAGAATTCTCTATTATCTATTACTCTTTAAAGATATTATTAGCTATATAGATGGTACTTTTGGTTTATGAGACAAGATTAACAAAACGATATTTTTATATAATTATATCTAGACAATATTGCAATGTCATGATGGATAAGTTGGTCTTATTTTACTATATAATCTAAGTAATCATGTATCTTATGAATTTGAAGAGTTATATATTGCGGGATTTATTCATATGTTCATATAATGAAAAAAAAAAAAATTGTTTTTTCATTTTATTTTATTTTATATTATATTTCCAATTTATGATATATGATTTATTGATTGTGAGAAAAAAAGAAATGTCAATCTATGTTGTGGAGAAAAATATACCCATAAGAGTTGATTCGCATACATATTTATAGCATACATGGTTATAAGTTAGTGTAATAGTTCTCACACTATAAAATAAAAGATAACTTTTTTTATTGCATTGTGTTTTCATACATATCTTACTATATATAATATCCTACTACAAAATATATTATGTTACACTACAAAAAAAAACTTCTAATTTAAAAAATTATTTCAAATAACACATTGACTTTTAAAAAATATACAATCTAATATATTAATTCAATAATAATAATTGAACATATGGAGGATGTGGTTGAATTTAAATGTTGAATAAAATAATATGAGAAGAAAAAAAGTAAAAATAAAAGATATAATAATAAACACCAAATTAATTATCTCTAAATAAACACCAAATTATCCAAATCCTGCTATGTAATATAATAATATTACATTTTTATATACTATCTTTAATTCTTTATCGCTTACATTTTTCTCAAAAGAAAAAAAAAAATCTTTAGTTCTTTATAACGCAATATGATAAAATTTAACAATAAAAATAAAAATAAATAAAAAATTTAAAAAAAAAAAAACTTAAGACACAATTAAATCCCATCAACCTAAAGTAGAGTTCTAAAACAACACAAAAAATTTATCAACCTAAAGCAAAGATACCAAAAAAAAAAAAAAAAATCCATCAAAAATTGAGAGAGAAATAAAATTTTTTGTGAAGAAAAATTATGCATATAATGGAAGAGAGAATGTCAAATTTGTACTAAAAGGATAATAAAAAGAAGAAACAAAATAAAGGAAGATAAAGAGAAAGATGAAAAGTGATATTAAGATAGAGAGTAGTGGGGAGATGAAAAGGTAAAGGGAATGAGAAATGTTGGAGAAATTGTAAATGTTAAAAAAAATGAGTACAATTTTATTTATTTGAATTTAAATAATATATTATATGTTTAATTTTTTAAAATAAAAAATAAGAGAAAATTTAAATAATTTAATTATAGGGAGGATATGACAGAGTTTAAATATTTAATAAAATAAGATGATAAGAAAAAAAAGTAAAAATAAAAGATATAACAATAAACACCAAATTACCCAAATCATGTTATGTAATAGAATAATATATATTATCTTTAATTTTTTATAACGCAATAGGATAGCAATTAACAATCAAAGAGAACAAAAAAAAAACTTAAAACACAAAACTAAATTGCATCAACCCAAAGTAGAGTTATAACGAACACAAAAATTTATCAACTTAAAGCAAAGATGCAGGAAAAATAAAAAAATATTCCAAAAAATATTGTGAGAGAGAGAGAGAGAGAGAGAGAGAGAAACCTTTTTGTGAGGGAAAACTATGCAAAGATTGGAAGAGAGAATGCCAAATTTATAGTAAGATGGTGTAAATATGAAGAGACAAAATAAAGGAAGATGAAAAGAAAAATGAATAGTAATATTAAGGTTGAGAGTAGTGGAGAGATAAAAAGGTAAGGAAGGAAAAGACGAAGGGAAAGATGAAGAGACAAAATAAAGGAAGATAAATGGAAAGATGAATAGTGATATTAATGTTGAGGGTAGTGGAGAAATGAAAAGGTAAGGGAATGAGAAAGGTTGGAGAAAATGTAATTATTAAAAAAAAAAAGTAAAAAACAATTATAGGAAAATTTGAAAGAAAAAAAAATAATGACGTAAATGCTATGCTTCAGTTTTTAGATGTATATAGAATATAAATTTCCACATACCCACACACATCATAGCCTAGGTACACTCAAATCCAATATAATGCATATATAAACACGTGCGTGTAATTAATTTGGCTAATAAAATGTTACTCACGAAAATAAGTGCAATTTTGATGTTGGAAAACACAAAAAAATAAAAACAAAAATATCCATTATATTGTGTTTATTAGGAGTTGTATATATGAATATGGAAGACATATTCTAATGTTTTTTAGTTGAAATTCACTTATAATTTTCATGAAATGATATATAATAATTAGATAAACACTAAGTACATCTTAGGTGGTCAGTCCTTAAAGATTCTTACTCTCAACTAAGGTTGTGTTTGTTTTGGCTTCAAATTACTTCCGGAAATGCTTTTCCGTAAAACTTGAGTGTTTGGTTGAACCAGTAAATTCAGTCAACTAAAATGCTTTTCCCCTTTGACCGTAAAATAACCCAAAACACCCGTAAAATCATTTCCGTTCATATTTTCACTTCAAACCATTTCCACTCCTCACACAACACGGTCTGAGCTCTCTCACAGCAGCGCACTCCTCACAGCAGCACAAGCTCTCACACGCACTCCTCACAGCAGTGCACTCCCCACACACTCCTCATAGCTCCACCCACAGTCCGACGAGCGCCAAACGCAGACCCACGATGAGTTTCCTTTCCATTTCTCAATCCTGATCCGACCCACGGTGAGTGAGTTTCTCAGTCCGATTCACACACTTCCGATCCACACTCCCCGATCCACACACCTCCGACCAATACCTGACCTCCGATCCACATTCCCTCAAACATATCTAGCCAAAATCCACGGTGAGTGAGTTTCTCAGTCCGATCCACACACCTCCAACCAAAACCTGACCTCCGATCCACATTCCCTCAAACCCATAAACAACCCAACCTCCTACCCACCCTCTCGGATCCGATCTATATATATATATATATATATATATATATATTTATTTATTTATTTATTTATTTACTTTTTTTAATTATCCATTTTTTAATTATTGATTTAAGAATTTAACTGTTGTTGGTGTTACAATTATACAGAAATAGAATGCAATGTGATTTGTTGGTGTAAATATTGATTGTGATGGTATTATGTGCAGTTATCAATGTGGTTTATGTTGGTACTGTGATGGTGTAAATATTGATTGTAAATAGAATGCAATGTGATGGTATTGTGAAGACATGCTCTTTACAATGAGGTCATGGCTATGATGGTGGACGGGTATAGTGAAGACATGCTCGCAACTGCGTTTGACCATCTTTGTGAAAATGAGAAGGCAGCATGGGGATTTCTAGCCAAGAATGCTAGGCTGAGAAAGCTGTGGTTGGATGGTTTTTTGTTCTCACAACTTTGACTTGTCTGTTTCATGTTGACTGTGACGGTAGCTTTAGGAATTAACTTTTGTTGTAGTACTAGTATTGACCTACCATTGTATTATATATGTAGTCTTTTGTATTATTGGGACGATACAATTGCCCAAATTATGTATTTGTACTGTTTAGATACCACGAGTAGGTATCATTTTTGTACACCATGGAGGTGTAATGCCAATGGTGAACGATTGATGTGGCTGTTTTTATATAAATATTATGGGTATATTCAAATGATTATTTTTGTACTATTACAGATATGTCTAGGCAATGCAGGTGCTTGAATTTGGATGATTATTTTTGATGTTGAAGTGGATGATTAGTTTTGTACTATTACAAGTTTGTCTAGGTAATGCAGGTGCTTGAATTTGTAAGGTATTTCATATTTTCCGTAAAATGATCCACAAACCAAACATGGGAATTGATTTTCCGTAAAAAACGAATTCCATTTTTCGTAAAATGTTTGACTGAACCAAACATGGGAATTGATTTTCCGTAAAACGGAAAGCATTTTCCGTAAAATGTTTGAACGAACCAAACACCGGAATTGATTTTCCGTAAAACGAATTCCGAGGCTGCCAAACAGCCTGAATACATTTTCCTTTCCCAAAAGTAGCATTTCCGGAAAATATTTTACATGAACCAAACACAGCCTAAGAAATTTAGGTTCGAACTCCACCTATACCAAAAAGAACCTGTTTGTGTCATTACCTAAGTAAACGCTATAGATTGCAAATTTTATCGTATTTATTAAAAAAAGTTGTATGAACATCCCAATTAGTTAACCTTTTCTAACCAAAAAAAAAAAAAAAACCCTGCACAAAAGAGAGAAACTTACAATGTTGAAAATAAGATACTAAGATAGAGATTTACGAGATCTCTTTCTTTGTATGGATGATAGTATGGGGGAGAGGTCTTCTCAGTTGTGATATTTTAATTAGGCTAAAACTCATTACACGTGTAACAAACAGTGCCCTTCTTATTAAGAGAGAAAACAAGCTTGATGTTGTTGTATGTGCCTCACTGGTGGGGAGACAATGGAGCATCTTTTGTTACATTGTAGTGTTGCATTTGAGTTGTGAAGCTTTGTTTTTCATTCATTCAATGGGTGTTAACAAAAATACAACACAGACCTTTTATTTGGTTGGCGGAATCCAGTGGGCATGTATTCTTCATATATTTGAAATTTAGTCTCGTTATATTTGATGTAGACATTAAGGCAAGAACTAATTATCATAATTATAAAGAAATGGAAATTTTAGGAACACATGCAATTGATAATATTGTTTACTAGATCATTACTTAATTGGTTTTTTAGAATCATTTTCCTTCTATTACCACCAAAAAACAAGTCTATAGTTGCGTTTTTAAAACATAGTTGTAGCTCCTAAAAACGCTAGTATAAGTCCATTTGAGTTATAACCATGTTTTCTATAGCCGCGTTTTGTAGTGTCAACATTGCACTGTGGTAATAGATTCGACTGGTCCATACCATTGTTTTTAAAAAAGCGGCTATAGAGTTTTTTTACTGCGTTTATAAATGCTGTTATAGACATATCATTTTGTAACTCTTTAGACTCATTTATGTTTAGTCTTATTCAATAAAATACTTAATTACTTAAAAAATGATTTAGGACTTTTTGAATCATAGATTAGGTTTTCGTATGATCAATCAAGGTGGGCTAAAAGGATTTAGATTTTAGGATTTGTCGATTGCATAATGCATATGGAAGATATGGGGTATTAGTAGTACTAGTAATGCATGATATTAGAGAATATAACCTTTATGAAGGAACATGCGTACCCGGTGGAAAAGTAAGAACTAGTTTATGATTGAATGGAGTGCAAAGGCCAAAGAATGTATGTAAGTTAGTTACCATTTATTATTACTAGTCGTTAGTTGCAAACTCTCGCAAAAATTAAATAGTGCACATGTTATATTTAAAAGTATTTTTTATTTATTTATAAATTTTATGTAATAGAACATATAATGTAATAAAAATATTTAAACTATAATTATAATATTGTTTTATAAAGATGGAGAAGAAAAAAAAAATGTACACCATTATTTGATGGAACACATATAACATGTTACATTAAGTTTAAATTATTACATAAGTTTAAAATTATAGAATTTTTTTTTTCTTTCCAAAATGTAAATATAATGCCTACATTATAGAAAATAATTTTAAGGTAATCTTTTGAATATTTATCATTTTTTTTTTTAGGGATCACATCTCTAAAGTCTAATGCCTATTTTGTTGGTATTTTTTAATTAAAAACTAAAGAGTATGGCCCTAATAGACTAAAATTTCATACTTTTCAACCCAAAAATTAAGAAGAAGAAAAAATTTTGAGCTCAAAACTAAAAATGCAACCTACAAAAAGAATCAATGTATGACTCAATTAGTCCAAAATTGACTGAAATTGACCAAAGTAGATTGAATGGACTGAAGAGGACTAAATGGACCGAAGTGGACTAACATAGACCGAAGTTGACTGAACGGACCAAACTGAACCGAAAATCTATGCTAATGTGGCTAAATAGAAGTATAACAACAATAAATACTACGCTTTAGTTTTTATATATTATATAGATATAGATTATATAGATTTGTAAAGTTATATACTAATTATAGTATTACTAAAAAATAATTATGAATTTGTTCAAATATGCCTAATCTAGAAAATAAATCTAGAGCTCCTTTATATGAGATATTCAAACATGCCTTTCCTCTGTTGTATTTGTTGTACCCTCAATTTAAAATAAAATAAAATCCTTTTTTTCCGTGGGTAATGATAAATATATATATAAGAGTACATGTGAAAAAAATCTCAAGAATACATACACCAAATTAAGAAGATAGCTGAATCTTTCAGGTTCCATAATGTCTGTTTTTTATTTTAAAATTTTGACAAATTTTTTTTTTTATAAGGTTTTTCAGTATCAGATATCCTTTAATTGCTTTCTCCTAAATGAAATCTGATTTTCAGTGGCTTCTTTTTCTTGGTTGTCTTTTGCCATTGTGTTCTTTGCAATGAGATTTATTTCAGGTTGAATTACTTCTTGGTAAAGCATATTCAGATTGGAGTGTACAGGCCTAAGAATGCATGCAAGTTGGTTACTGACATCGTTCTTCAGTATGCGTCATTGTTCTTTATTAATTATGATTCCCTCTCATTCCTGCTGGTTGATGATATGCTTCTAGTTTAGATTTTTTGAGATAAACTGGACTTGCATATAAATTTTATTGGTATTATTCTTTTGCAGGGAATCATTTTGAAAGAAAACGGTAAAGTTGGAGATGCAGAGAGGATGTTTATTCTGGTGAGTATATGAATATTTATTGGCATATGCATGAATATGGAAATGTAAGTACATACATATCTTTTATCAAAGTCATCAACAAAGCAAATTTCACAATTGGTGATTGGATATTATAACAACCAACTGAAACTTCCTGAATATATTCACACCATTTTTACATTATGCTTGAACAATTTGTTTTGTTTTTTTCCCCCTCTCAAAGGCATTTGTCTTTAAACAAGTGTACTTAATTACTCAACTACCAGTAAGAGTTTTGTGCACTGGTTATAACATGTATCTTTGCAAACTAAAAACCTCGTAATAAGTAAGAGACTGCATAAGCCATTTTGTGTCTTTCTTGTGCACAGCAACTCCTCTCCTCCTGCAAAACCATTCTTGCGGATTCTCTAGAGGTCTCCACTATCTGAAAGTCTTGGAATTGCAGTAGACATGTCAACAATGAGGGGAGTATTAGAAAGCATGCATATTAAGTAGACAAAACCAGCTAATAGATTTTAGCATACTCTAGGGTTGCATTTGGATTTGAGGACTAGTTAAAATGGATAGAACATGTATAATATGATGGAAACGTTTCAGGTTGGTGATGAATGTATAACCTTCGTTTTAGTTCAAATTTTAATATGAACAATTGACTCAAGTCATTATCAGGTAAAAATAAAGATAGCTTCAGAATTAAAATACTCTAATTCTATCTCCAGAAAGAAGGTAAACGTACCTGATTAGTCATCAGGCAGCATTCTTACCCATTTATCTATAACAACACTTCTCCCAGTTGTGTGCTTTGAATTAATTCTGAAAATCATTGATTGGAAAAGAAAACAGTCTAAGTAAGGGGGAAAAAAAACCATGAATAATCTCATAACTTGCAAAATAGACATAGGGTTACAAATGTTACTTTAGAGGAGAAATGAGTTCAGCAGGAATCATGATTCTGGTGGGAGTTCAGATTGTGTCACAAATAAGGAATATTATTGCTTAACCAAGGGCAATTTGATGCATAAAATTAGGGTAACTCATGGCCAAAATATGAATTTAATTTTTTTTTTCTTCTTTTTTTAGTTATCACACTAGGGGACGGTTGTTTTTGCAAAACTTTGGACTTCATTATCATTTTCTTATACCTCAAGAAAGGTTGATGTAATTTTTCTAAAGAAAGAAAACAACATATATCAGGACATAATTTCAAGTTCTCTGTAGGGATTTCTTCAAGCATGTGGGTCACATTATATGCAGTATTATGATTTTTGCAAAGCAGAACATGCTAGTCATCTAAAGAAAAGCAGAACATTCTGTTGATGTATTTAATTAATACCATACTGCAACAACATGGATAACTCCCATTAGACAATCTAATAAGTGCATATCTAAATTAAATTAAACCTTCCCTAAGCTCTTCTTTTAGAGCTATTCTAAAGTAGACAAATTGATTAGTTGGATAATTGCTGATGTTACTCACCCATTAGTTGTAGATGATGATTCTGACTCATCCCTCAGACTGAGTGAAGCTAATGGTTTTGAAAGGGACAATACAGGATCAGCCAAACCCTTGTCTTCATGGAAGTTGTAGAAACACTTCCGTTTCATGGCATCATTGACTAATTTCTTCCAAATAGTGTTCCTTTTAGTTAAAGTTTCTTCATTTCCCAATATCCAAAGGCAATACCTGCAAAGTGAGACCATGCCTATTAATGGCAAAAACCACTAGAGCCTCAAAACATGTTTTCGCAGCACCATAGTGAAGTCTCTACTTTATACATTATCTATTACCTTGCACGCGTTAGTGCCACGTTTGTTCATTGATGATTTTTAAGAAAACCAACTATTCCATGCTTATTACATCTAACAGTTGAGATAATTATCACATCCTCCTCACCACCCTGGAACCCATCAACAGAGCGAACACTAATGGAGAAGTCATCATTAGAATCTACATAGTACTTCTTCACCTTCTCTCCGATTGCAAAAACTTGAGCCTTGTATGGTGAGATGATACCAACTCTAACCTTCTTCTTTGTGCGAACTGATTCTTTAGGAGTGAAAGGAGAAACAAAAAAAAAAACAAAAAAAAAAAAAAAGAAGAGATTTATGGAACACATTAGCTTATTGATGATCAAGCGAACCATAACTAACCTTCCCAGCAAAACATTTTGCCAAAATTGTGCCTAGGATTAGTTGCTACTTTAGACATACCTTTGAAAAGGCTTGAAACTATCTCAGATGCCACAGCCGCCTCAGCCATATTTTTCAGACTACGGCTGTTATCGAATTCCTCTTTTCCATGTGCTACATTTATAAAAGAGTTGGAGCCATACATCTTCCCCTGAAGGAAACGCCTCTCGTAGCTTCTTCCTTTGACATTGTGGCCATCCAAAATATGATTTTCATAGAACATCCTATTTGGGAATAAGCTTATGGATGGATGCATCCTATGCTGGACATTAAGAAGGAGTTTTTTGAGTCCTATCAATACCAGCCTCTGGAACAAACTTCGTCCAATTTCAGCTTCCTCAGAAATCTAGTAATAAAAAAATTTAAGGATGTTACAGTGATAATTCATAAAAACAATCAAGGACAGCAAAATATAACCATAATAATAAAACTTTAAACCTTGCTTTGAACCATCGCAGGCAGTTGACGGTCATCCCCAATGAGAATAGCATGGCGGAGGCCAGGAAGTTGTAAAGGAATGGTTGATTCACATTCCTTAAGCTGAGCAGCTTCATCTATAACCAGTAGTTCCAGATCAGTCTTTACTTCATGCACTTTAGCAGAGCTTGATACAGTGCAGAAAATCAGACAAGCATTTTGCAGGCAGAATTTTTTTATAGCATACTCGTTTTCAAAATTTGGAACATGGAATTTTTGAGGAAGTGATCTGAGGATAAGAAGGCACTCATTTCTCACAATACTCAACTCCCTTAAGTGACCAAGTCCGCTTCCTACATTTTTTCTGAAGACTTTCTCTAATAACCCTTTATCAGTAACACTAACAGCACACAACAAAGTTTCAAGAGATTTGAGAAGATCAAGAGCTTTGATCATCTTCTTTACCACTTCTAATGAAATAAAAGAAGTAGGTAAGTGTGTATATAAATTTTCCATAAAAAAAGTCAGACGCTTTGAAATGCATTTGAATCTCTTCTGTACAAACTCCACAAATGTCAAAGGGTTATCACATTCATTGGCTACCTGTCCTTCATTTTTCTTGTCTTGGGAAGAACTATCCTCCCTTTGTTTTTCCTCATGATTTAAGCCCTTTTCATTCTACGAAGGCACCTTCTCTTTCTGTCTTTTCTTGTTTTTGTTTTCATTTAAGGTTTGAGTGATAACTTTCTTCAGATTTTTCTTGCTCTTCTTGTCTTTGGAGGATTGATCATCAACCTCCTTCCCTTGATTCCTATCTGTCCCTTTATTTTTAGATTTTCCTTCATTTATATTCTCCTCATGGTCTTCCACTCTTCTATTTTTCAAGTACAAATGATATTGCTGTTTAGGTTCGTTGAGCAAAGTAATCATTGATAGTAAAGTATCTTTCTAACCAGTTGATGAAAGAAGGCATTCATGTAGTATAGTAACTCGGTTATCAAGGAATACATCAAGAAGGTCATGACGATCATCAATCTTCATCCGCTCCCCATTTCCAAATAAAAGTATATCTCCAAGCCCGTAAGTATCATATTCAAGTGAGTCTGTCACATTCTTTAGAAGCCGCTGGGTCACTTCCAAAACTGCAGTATTCGTCGGGGCACAAGTAAGAGTTCTGCATTTCATTCTAAGTAGATATAATAGTAAATAACCAACTGTCTTGGTTTTCCCAGTTCCCGGAGGACCCCATATTAGTTTGACAGTATTCTGATGATTGCATTTCCTAGTTTCCAAACAGCTAAGAACTGCAGCTTTCTGGGAGTCATTTATATCAGAGGAGCAGATTCTGGAACTCACATCTGCATAGGTAGTACTGCAATTGTTTTCAGAAATGCACGAAGTACAAATTTTAGCTACCAACAAGAATTTAAAAAATAAAAATAAAAATAAAAGTTGCTGAGAATTGTTTCGAAAAACATTAATATGCAACACTAAAGTAAACTATGATTAAAATTCTTATAGCAGAGTTTGGTCGCAGGACTTTTCCAATGATATCTAAGTTTTTTCCTTCAAGCTGAGAGTTCAATGCTCTCCATATACGGATATTTGTGGTCATGTTTATCAGGCAAATAGCATAAAGAGTTTCTCTCTTCTTCTCTTGTTCTTCAGCCAAGATGGGCTTTGAGGCTAATATTGTAAGAATATTGTCGTCTTTCACCCTTTCAACAAAAGCAACAAGAAAGGGCCTGTTGGGTCTGTCTAAATCCTTGTATTTTGGTCTTACATTTGTCAAGGCAATGATGTCTCCCACCATAGGTTATATCCCCCATTCTTCTGCCATCCACTCACACTTTTAAGTGTAACAGGGTAAAAAAAGTCTTTGGGTGGTTTAAAATCCTTGGTTTGTTTGAATGACAATATTTCACAACTAGGAGCTAGATGCAGTGTTGACATACTTGATAACAAGTCAGCATGTGTTTCCTCAATAAGTGGATAAGTGAATGAATTCATGTATTCTGTTGTTGAGGAAAATTTATGTGGGATCTGTCTCACCTGTTAGTGAATCATTTCAGGGTTAGGACTGCAACTTTCATGAGAGGAAAGTTTAGTACATGTACAAGTGTGATCAACATGATCTGAACATAATTGCAAGAATCTATATCTCTGCTAGGAAATGGGAACATAAAGAAATAATATGTAACCGCATCCAAATTATCACCAAATTCTGTGCCAGGTCTAAGTATGCAGATAAATCAAATCACAATATAGGAACTCTGTATTTGATGTCACACACTATTTAAGCATAACAAGTTCTAGGTTTATCCAATAGTTGCATGAGAGATAGAAGAAAAGAAGAGGGGAAAAAAAGAAGAAAAAACAAATGAACAAACAGGCTTAACCTAAAATGTGAAATTAATGTTACCCCAACTTGACAACATACTTTCTGTTGGTATATAAAAAAATAAAAATAAAAATTAATGATTAATACCCCATTTGGCCAGATGTGATATTCATATATTTTTTGACATTTGGCTAACAAACAACCTTTAATGAAATCAATAGTGCTCTATAATCTGCATGTGTTACAACTTAATTTCTTACAATGAGGAGGGTGGTGAGAGCTTTATGGTGGACAAACCTGGTTTTTGTAAAGATCTTCATTGCGAACATCTTCGATAGACCAAGAGAGTACCAAATCTACTAAGCGTCGACCTGGAACTTCTTTCTTCTTCACTGCAGTCTTCTCCATTCTGTCAGTTCCTTCTTCTCTTCTGTATAGTCAGTCAATGGCAAAATGTCACACACCCTTTAAAAGTAGAGATCATGAAGGTTCGCTTAGCATCGACGGAACCAACTTGGAAGAAGTTACCCTATGGAAAGACCAACATAGTGGCTATTATGAAAGAAAGAAAAAGTGAGATTCCTAACATGCTTTTGGCTTATAAGAGTTTCCATTACATTTTCCTTGTAAAGGTCAGAAAAGCATATGGACGTACGCAACATGATTAAAAGAAAAACGTTAGAAAAGAAGAAAAAATAGAAAAAGTTGTAATAGAAGACATTGACTTGAAGTCAAATGAAAGTTACCCAAGTGGGAATGCAAAACTAACTTTGCTTCCTGCCTTCTTCCTTAATCCTTGCACAAAAGGTATTCGATTCTCTGTCCATACATGCAACTACCATGCAACAGTGCAATACTCTTGTATGGACGTCCCAAATTTTGTAACTAACATATGTTATACACATTTCCACATACCCACACACATCATAGCCTAGTACACACAAATCCAATATAATGCATATATACACACACAAATACATCAAAAGAACCTGTTTGTGTCATTACCTAAGTAAATACCATAGATTGCAAATTTTATCGTATTTATTAAAAATAAAAAATAAAAAATTGTATGAACAACCCAATTAGTTAACCTTTTATAACCAAAAAAAAAAAAAAAAAAAAACACTGCACAAAAGAGAGAAACTTACGATGTTGAAAATAAAAGACAGAGACAGAGACTTACAAGGTCTCTTTCTTTGTATGGATGATAGTATGGGGGAGAGGTCTTCTCAATTGCGATATTTTAATTAGGCTAAAACTTAATTATTACACATGGGTAACAAACAGTGCCCTTCTAACTAAGAGAGAAAACAAGCTTGTAGGATGTTGTTGTATGTGCCCCAATAGTAGGGACAGTGGAGCATCTTTTGTTACATTGCAGTGTTGCATTTGAGTTGTGGAGCTTTGTTTTTCATTCATCAATGGGTGTTAACAAAAATACATCACTGACCTTTTATTTGGTTGGCGGAATCCAGTGGGCATATATTCTTCATATATTTGAAATTTGGTCCCGTTATATTTGATGTAGACATTAAGGCAAGAACGTAATTATTGTACTTATAAAGAAATGGAAATTTTAGGAACACATGCAATTGATAATATCGTTTACTAGATCATTACTTAATTGGATTTTTAGAATCATTTTCCTTTTGTCACTACAAAAAAAAGGTCTATAGCCACATTTTTAAAACACGGTTGTAGCTCCTAAAAACATAGGTATAGGTCTATTTGAGCTATAGCCGCGTTTTCTATAACCGCGTTTTGTAGTGTCGGCATTGCATCGTGGTAATAGGCCCGACTAGTCTATACCAACATTTTTAAAAACGGCTATAGAGTTTTTTTGCCATGTTTTATAAACGCTGCTATAGACATATCATTTTGTAACTCTTTAGACTCATTTATGTTTAGTCTTATTCAATAAAATACTTAATTACTTAACAAATGATTTAGGACTTTTTGAATCATAGATTAGGTTTTCGTATGATCAATCAAGGTGGGCTAAAAGGATTTAGATTTTAGGATTTGTCGATTGCATAATGTTAGGTTCTAAAGATTTAGGATTAAATGTTTAGAGTTCTAATTTGTTTATGTTGGCAAACCAAGAACAAAAACATGTCTAGAATAGGTTTTAGACATTGCTCAAAGTGATTCAAGTCAAGTCTCAAGAACATTCAAGCTGCAGGAAAAAAAATTGAAATTCAGTGAAGCTCGACCGATCGAAGAATAAGCTCAACTGATCAAAAATCATAGTAAAGTAGTTTTTGCAAAATTTTAAATCAAGCCCAAGTCCATGAAAACGTTTAGGGTTTCAGTTCAACATTCCTAAGTATAAAAGGAAAACCCTAACTACATTTTGAAGACTGTTAAAAGACTTGTGAGTTACTCCTATAAGATCTGAGAGGTTTCGTACCTTCTAACTCCATAAGTATCTACCGGAACAAGATCTACAATCAAGTGCTTGTGGAATCTAGTTGCTGCTGCAAGATCAACAAGTGGGATCTCAAAGTCATAAGCATGGGAGCTTGTGTGCTACAAATCCAAGAGAGAAGAATACGTGGATTCGGAACTTGCACGTGATCGTGTCAGTAAGTTACTACTGTAGATAGCAATAGATTTAGGGTTAAATCTTATTGTAAACACTTCAATTCTTTGTTAATGTATTTATTTACCTTGAGGATAGCTGGGTCAAATCTTCCCTAGGTTTTTACCTTGAAACGGTTTGTTTCATTGGTTTTCCTGAATGATTATATCTTTGTGTTCTTTATTTTTCAGCTGATGTGCATGATATGATCTTTCATTGTTTAACTTAGATCTCATAATTAACCTAAGTAATCACTTGGCTAATATATTAGGTTAAACCATCTGTTATAATGGGTTCAAACAAACAAACACATAATGCATATGGGAAAAATGGGGTATTAATAGTACTAGTAATGCTTGATATTAGAGAATATAACATTTACGAAGGAAAAGTAAGAACTAGTTTAACCTAAATCTCATAATTAATCTAAGTAATCACTTAGCTAATATATTAGGTTAAACAATCTGTTATAAGGGGTTCAAACAAACAAACACATAATGCATATGGGAAAAATGGGGTATTAGTAGTACTAATAATGCATGATATTAGAGAATATAACCTTAACGAAGGAAAAGTAAGAACTAGTTTATGATTGAATGCAGTGCAAAGGCCAAAGAATGTATGCAAGTTAGTTACCTTTTATTATTACTAGTCGTTAGTCGCAAACTCACACGAAAATTAAATAATGCACATGTTATATTTAAAAGTATTTTTTAATTTTTATAAGTTTTATGTAATAGAACATATAATGTAATAAAAAGATTTAAATTATAATTATAATATTATTTTATATAGATGGAAAAGAAAAAAAATGTACACCATTATTCCATAGAACACATAAAACATTTTACATTAAGTTTAAATTATTACATAAGTTTAGAATTATAGAATTTTTTTTTCTTTCCAAAATGTAAAAATAAGGCTTATATTATTAAAAATTGAATTTTAAGGTATTCTTTTGAATATTTATCATTTTTATTGTTTTTTTATCGATCACATCTCTAAAGTCTAATGCCTATTTTGTTGGTATTTTTTAACTAAAAACTAAATAGTATGGCCCTAATAGACTAAAATTTCATACTTTTCAACCCAAAAATTAAGAAAATAAAAAAATTTTGAGCTCAAAACTAAAAAATGCAACCTACAAAAAGAATTAATTTATGGCCCAATTAGTCCAAAACTGACTAAAATTGACCAAAGTAGACTGAATGGACTGAAGAGGACTAAATGGACCGAAGTGGACCGACATAGACCGAAGTTGACTGAATGGACCAAATTGAACTGAAAATCTATGCTAATGTGGCTAAATAGAAGCATAACAACAATAAATACTACGGTTCAATTTTTATATATTATGTAGATATAGATTATATAGATTTGTAAGAGTTATATACTAACTATAGTATTACTAAAAAATAATTATGAATTTGTTCAAATATGCCTAATCTAGAAAATAAATCTAGAGCTCCTTTATATGAGATATTCAAACATGCCTTTCCTCTGTTGTATTTGTTGTATCCTCAATTTATTTTATTTTTTTTTTTTTAAATCCTTTTTTTTCCGTGGGTAATGATATATATAAGAGTACATGTGAAAAAAATCTCAAGAATACATACACCAAATTAAGATGATAGCTGAATCTTTCAGGTTCCATAATGTCTGTTTTTTATTTTAAAATTTTGACAATTTTATTTTTTTATAATGTTTTTCAGTATCAGATATCCTTTAATTGCTTTCTCTTAAATGAAATCTGATTTTCAGTGGCTTCTTTTTCTTGGTTGTCTTTTGCCTTTATGTTCTTTGCAATGAGATTTATTTCAGGTTGAATTACTTCTTGGTTAAGCATATTCAGATTGGGGCCATATCAGTGATGCCATATCTGTTTACGACCTCTAGTCACCCAGATGACTTCCATGGTTACTTAGCTAAGGTTCCTCTCTCTCTCTCTGTCTCTCTCTCTCTGTCTCTCTCTCTCTCTCTCTCTCTCTCTCTCGTATTTATGTAATGAATGTACTTGCCAAATATCTTGGAATGTTTGTTGATTTGGAACTAATGATGAAAATTATTTTTTACCAATACACCAGCTATCTCATCAAAATATGCCAATACCAGCTACGACATGTATATTCTAATGAACTGGACTTGCATATAAACTTTATTGGTATTATTCTTCTGCAGGGAATCATTTTGAAAGAAAACGGTAAAGTTGGAGATGCGGAGAGGATGTTTATTCAAGTGAGTATATGAATATTTATTGGCTTATGCATGAATATGGAAATGTACGTACACATGTATGTATGCATCTATAATAGTGTCTTTGGAAATACGCATATGTATATTTATGTACCAATATACAGGGGCGGAGCCAGAGGGGGACCAGGGGCACCTGCCCCTCCTGAATCCTCCCAAAAAAGTCCTCATATTTTTCTATAAAGCAAACCATACCCCTAACATGGAATAAATAAATAAATAAAATACACATTTTTATTTGAGAAAGTTTAAAAATGCAATAAATTTTCACAACACTCTTATTTTTAGTTGAGATGCATCTCAAAATAAATATATTTTACTTTTATTTTGACCAATGATATATTGATATTTTAATTTATTGTAAAAATATTGTGAGATTTTGTGGTATTACTCAAACAACTCCTTCCACTTTAAACAATGAGCCTGACACAAAATAAATACCACTGCCACCAAACCTGTTTAGACTTTTGACCAATTTGGCAAATTTCAATCCTTTTTCTTTTTACTTATTCAAATTTCTTTCCTTTCATTTCAATTTCAGTTTAGCCACGTGGAACTCAAACTTTACACAAAATAATAATAATAATAATATCTTGTATGGCACTAAAGCACCATTATTTATTTCTCCATCATTTTTTGCATTTTCATAGTTTCAAATTTTGATTTTTATCCTAAATCCAAAATTTAAATAATTAGAAGAATAGAGAAAGAAAAGTTGAAATTTATTTTCTCAATTTATTTTGAGGAATCAAATTAAATGTCTAAACTTGATTTATATAGATTAATCTCTTACTTTGATGATTGATCGTCAGGAATGTTTTACAATTGTTTATTTATTTTACAATTATTTAAATTTTAATAGATTTTGTATGACAATTATTGTTGTTTATAATTTTCTTATTAATATCGATTAATAATTTTAGGCTCTTTTTTATTATTTTTTAATCTTGTCCCCCCTAAACTGAAATCTTAGCTCTACCACTGCCAATATACATATAATCATGTATGTGTCTATGTTCATATGGGCATTATTCTACCTCAATCGCACAAGTAATACCAGCAAGCTACAATAGGCACTACAGCTTTTTAAGTTTTGTGGATATATTCTTTTCTTTTCTTTCTTTATTAATGTTATGGTTGTTTTTGTTATGTAATTGTGGATCCATGCTCACTATTTTCCAAGTATCTAATCGAGTCATGGTAAAAGAGTTGAGGTGATTATGGCTTATGTTGACAGGTAATGAGCATGCCTATGCATATATATTTTCAATTCCAGTCGATTTTTTTTTTTTTTTTTTTTTTTTAACTCTCTTCTTTTGAACTAACCCGGGAGGACTTGGAATTTAGAGCAACTCTTGAAGTGTTGGATTTTCCTAATTCGCAACTAAAATATTTTTAAGGGACTTTGATAGAATAATTGTATCTCAAATGCAAGGCCTCACGACTTTTGACTCCTCTTTGTATTAGCGAGGTTGATTGGGTACAATTTGAAGTTTAAAACCATGGATCTCTTGGGGAAGGGGTGACCTCGTTCTGTATCTTTATATGAAATTGCAATGATTATCATGCTTGTGTAGAACCTTGGCACTTATATATTGTCTATATAGTATGTACACACATATGCACACATCAGGGATGTAAGCTAGTATCTATGGCTTATGTGCAGGCACGGTTCTTTGCACCAGAGAAAGCTAAGGCACTTGTAGATCGATACTCAAGACAGTAACTGCTATTGTTACTGCCTGTCAAGACAGTAACTGCTTTTGTTACTTCCTGTTTTTGTGCATGGTTCGTTTATAACTTAATCTTGATGTTGTTCCATATCAACTTTTGGACTATGTATATAGGTCCAAAATTTTCATAGGTTAATTTAGTTCAGTGTCTCTAGATTGTATGTACATGTATAACAGTATAAGGATTGGCTGATAAGGATAAGACCATTACCCTGATTTTCCATATGTAATTTACAAAATTAAATAAATCAATAGAATACAAAATTTATTTGTTATTATGATGAGGATCGAAAGAACTGAAAGATGAACATTATGTTAGGACCAGCACTTTATTCATTTATTTTCCTGGTGCTAACCATCAGAGCTATTTCAAGCCAGTTTTCCTAAAATGATGCTTCGCATGTAGCTCGGCATCACATATTTTGATTGCATAAATGCCTCTTAAAGAATTAATGCCAGAAATTTACTTAAGTTTATGACGAATGTGCCAAAAACTAAAAAACAAGGAAATAGAGGGCTTTGCTGGATACATGTTGGAAATATTACCAAAATAAGCCAGTAAAATATTTCCTCACTATTGTGCTCCAGTCTCAAGTCAACATTCTTAGGCCTTTTAGGAAGGGGATTGACAATGGTACTTAGGCCTAAGCCTCTGCAATTTGCAGTAGTTATCTAATGTAGCATGAATCATCTCTCTTGCAGTGTGGGTTCCACAGTTGTGGGATTTACACATTCTAACATAGAATTTTGCCTCGCCTAGTTTGTTTCTATGTAAGAATTGCATGATCTAGCATTTCCAACTCTTTCACTCCGGACATGGATAAATGGATTCATAAATCATCTCTCATTATTCTGTTTAGCAATGATCAGTAAGAGATAAAAAAGGACAAGGATTCTCCACCTGTGATTTATAGTATGTAAATAGAATCTCCTGCTAAATTCTCCATTTTTAATTTCAGGGTTAGGTAATTACATACATATCTTTTATCAAAGTCATCAACAAAGCCAATTTCACAATTGTTCATTTGTGATTGGATATTATAACAACCAACTGAAACTTCCTGAATATATTCACACCATTTTTACAAATGCTTGATTTGTTTTGTTTTTTTTCCCCCTCTCAAAGGCACTCGTCTTGTAGCAAGTGTACTTGATTACTCAACTGCCAGTAAAAGTTTTGTGCACTGGATATTACATGTATCTTTGCAAACTAAACCTCGTAATAAGTAAGAGAGTGCATAAGCAATTTTGTGTCCTTGTGTACAGCAACTCCTTCTACGAAACCATTCTTGTGGCTTCTCTAGAGGTCTCCACTATCTGAAAGTCTTGGAATTGCAGTGGACATGTCAACAATGAGGGGAGTCTTAGAAAGCATGCATATTAAGTAGACAAAACCAACTCATAAATTTTAGCATACTCTAGGGCTGCATTTGGATTTGAGGATTTAAAATCAATAGATTGGAAAAAAAATTACCAGTATAAATGATTTATTATGAATTTTAACAATATGATTAGATTTGAATTTTGAGGATTTTGATCCAATAAAAACACTAGTGTTATGAATTTGAAATGACATCTTACACTTAAATCATTTTAAATCTACATATTGATCAGACAAATCTACTTATTAGTATTTTAGGTCTAATCATTTCAAATTTTCATATAATAAACTTTTTCATTATGTAAGTAGAAGGGGGGAAAAGAAGAAGAAAAAGAAAAAAAAAAGGTGCATGGACTGTAGTTAAAATGGATAGAACATGTATAATATGTTAGAAACGTTTCAGGTTGGTGATGAATGTATAACCTTCGTTTTAGTTCAAATTTTAATATGACCAATTGACTCAAGTCAATATTAGGTAAAAATAAAGATAGCTTCAGAATTAAAATACTCAAATTCTATCACCAGTAAGAAGGTAAACGTACCTGATTAGTCATCAGGCAGCTTTCTTACCCATTTATTTGAAACAACACTTCTCCCAGTTGTGTGCTTTGAATTAATTCTGAAAATCATTGATGGGAAAAACAAACAGTAAGGAAAAAAAAAAACCATGACTAATCTCATAATTTGCAAAATAGACATAGGGTTACAAATGTTACTTTAGAGGAGAAATGAGTTCAGCAGGAATCCTGATTCTGGTGGGAGTTCAGATTGTGTCACAAATTAGGAACAAAATATATATATATATATATATATATATATATATATATAATGACAAAGCTGTTAAGAAAATAAATTGGAAAAACTAAAATAAATTGGAAAAACTACACCAATTTCCCTTGTGAATGATGACCCCTAAAGTTTCGTTAAAATGAGTAAATGACAGTCCAGGTTTGACCATGGTTCATACCAAGTCAAAGGAAAGAAAATAATATTTATCGGGACATAATTTCAAGTTCTCTGTAGGGATTTCTTCAAACATGTGGGTCACATTATATGATTTTTGCAAAGCAGAATATGCTAGTCACCTAAAGCAAAGCAGAACATGCTGTTGCTGTATTTAATTAATACCATACTGCAACAGGATGGTTAACTCCCATTTGACAATCTAAGTTCATATTTAAATTGAATGAAAACTAAAAGCTTCCCTAAGCTCTTCTTTTTGAGCTATTCTAAAGTAGACAAATTAATTAGTTGGATAATTACTGATGTTACTCACACATTAGTTGTAGATGATGATTCTGACTCATCCCTCAGACTGAGTGAAGCTAATGGTTCCGAAAGGGACAATACAGGATCAGCTTCAGGACAACTACTTGAGTTGACTGGCCATCTCATTGGAACAACTAAACACCTGTAGCAAATAAAATGGTGTTAGGTCTCCATGAAGGAAATATTGTTATTTTTTATATATATATGTTGGAATGGCTTGAATTGTCAAATTTGGTGGCTTGACAATTAGACAACAAACCATAGAAAGTTGCATAATTGCTATACGTGAAGAAGTGCAAAGAAGTTACATGAAATTGTTGCATGAACTCATGGCCGAAATATTTGACTTCTTTGTTGATAGAAGTCTTGCACTTTCTCTCATGTTCTGGAAAATTTTAGATGCATCCATGTTTCACCTTTTAGCCGAAATGAATGAATCTATGGCATTCATGAATTGTCAAGAAGGCAAGGAAGCAAACCAAATTCATGCATGGCCGAAATTTTAGAGTCATTGGTTGATAGAAGTCTTGCATTCACATTGGTCTAGAACACTTGACATGCAGCCGAACCTTCATGAATTGTCAAGGAGTGTGCTAGCCGAATTGTATGAATCCTTTGGCAATAAAATGCTTAGCCACTATTGTTGACTTCCTAAAACAATAGAAGTCTCTAGTGTGCTGAAAGTTTTGGTATTTCGGCTGGAGCTTGGCTATAAATAGAGGTGGAGCAATTGAGAGCAAAGGCAGTGTGAGCAATAGGAGAATTCCTATGTGAGAGCCACGGAGATAGCAAATAACTTCTTCTGTGTGTATGCACCAGAGTTAGGAAGTTGTGTCTTGCAATTTATCTAAATACAATAGGGTGTTCTCTATTTACTTGTGAGAGAACCAAGGGTGTATTTGGGGTTTGGTTTGTGTGAGAGTGTCTTCAAGTCATTGTTGTAATCTTCACAGTTATAGTGAAAATTTATTCTGTCGCCTCCCGTGGACGTAGGCATATTGCCGAACCACGTAAATTCCTTGTGTCATATTATCTTCTCTCTCTCTTCTTTAACCTTGTGTAAACAGATTTATTTCACCCAATTTTCACAACAATATATTTTAAAAAAATCAACTTCCTTTCCCCCACCCTACAGGCTTAAGTTAAGTCACATCTTCTGGAACAATTCCCTTGTCTAAATAGTGATTTATGTCAATATAGTTGCCCATTTGGTATAGTTTAATTACCGCTTTTTGAAAATAAGATTGTCCAAAGAAATTGTACATAAAAAAAAAAAAAAAAAAAGAAAAAAAAAGTGAAGTTCAAAAGGCTATACTGTAAAAAAGCACGATTTGAAAAAGTTTTACCAAACAGGCACTAGATCCTCTCTCTCTCTCTCTCTCTCTCGATATGTATATATGTATGTGTATATGAATTAAAAGTCTAATTGAGAGATTCCTTTGGCTAAGTTCACTTGATTAAATGCTTTATCATAAGGCATATTGTATCATGTAGTTTTCAACCAGAAAATTTAATTGAAAACTTAACCATAATACTAGCCGTCTTTATTGCCCTGGTGGTTAGTCATATGTGTTGCGGTTAATCCCATTGCCAAAGGTTCAAAGATGGTAGAGAGAAAAAGAAAGCACTTCCCCAATTTAGCTTCAAAAATGACATTTTTCACAATCAAGGACAAAATTGAATAGCAGTTAGTTGATAAGAATGAATTAAGACAGGATGCATACCCACTGAGGCTTTTGTGTTTGCAGTGATTTATCTTTTCCAAAGTATAATTCTCAGATAGGACATCAAGTTGATTTGCTAGTTTTGGCATTTCAGATAATGGCAAAATGTCCCAGACCTTCAGAATCTGAATGTAGTTCGAATTTTCCTTGAGAATGTCTACAGTCCAAACCAGATGCAGCAACCCTTTGACCTTGTACTGCTCTAATAATTGGGAAAAAGCTCCACGATGGACATAGAGATTTTTCTTGCTTTGAGGTTGACGCCAACCATTTGCAAGATTTTCCAATAAAGTAAGTACTTTTGTACAAGTCTCAGCATCTTTAAGTCTTGACATAGATTTCAAAAAATCTTTGCTGAAGGAGACCTATATCAGACAATAAAATGAGGGTCAACCAATTAATGTTTGAAACTGATGACGACACATCTTTACAAGTTAATGTATCATTACAACTATTAGAAGAAAAAAAATCAGCATACCATCCATCTAGCTTTTCTGAACAGAAAAGAATCCATGTTGAGTAAAATGTGCATTTGGTTACATCCAACCAAGGCGACTGTAATAGCCTGAGCCAAACCCTTGTCTTCATGGGCATTGTAGAAGCACCTCCGTTTCTTGGCATCAAAGACTAATTCCTTCCAAATAGTGCTCCTTTTAGTTAAAGTTGCTTCATTTCCCAATATCCAAAGGCAATACCTGCAAAGTGAGACCATGCCTATTAATTGCAAAACCACTAGAGCCTCAAGACATGTTTTCTCTGCACCATAGTGAAGTCTATACTTTATACATTATCTGTTACCTGGCACGAGTTAGAGCCACATTTGTTCTTTGATGATTTTTAATAAAACCAACTATTCCATTCTTATTACATCTGACAGTTGAGATAATTATCACATCCTCCTCACCACCCTGGAACCCATCAACAGAGCGAACACTGATGGAGAAGTCATCATTAGAATCTGCATTGTAGTTTTTCACCTTCTCTCCAATTGCAAAAACTTGAGCCTTGTACGGTGAGATGATACCAACTCTAACCTTCTTCCTTGTGCGAACTGATTCTTTAGGAGTGAAAGGAGAAACAAAAGAAATTGAGATTTATGGAACACAATTACTTATTGATGATCAGGCTAACCAAAACTAACCTTCCTAGCAAAACATTTTACCAAAATTGAGACTAGGGTTATTTGCTATTTTATACATACCTTTGCAAAGGCTTGAAACTATCTCAGATGCCACGGCCGCCTCAACCATATTTTGCGGGCTATGGCTGTTATCAAATTCCTCTTTTCCATGTGCTACATTTATAAAAGAGTAGGAGCCATACATCTTCCCCTGAAGGAAACGCCTCTTGTAGCTTCTTCCTTTGACATTGTGGCCATCCAAAATATGATTTTCATAGAACATCCTATTTGGGAATAAGCTTATGGATGGATGCATCCTATACTGGACATTTAGAATGTGTTTCTTGTGTCCTATCAATACCAGCCTTTGGAACAAACTTCTTCCAAATTCAGCTTCCTCAGAAATCTAGTAATAAAATAATTTAAGGATGTTACATTGATAATTCAAAACAAGAAAAGAAGAAGAAAAGAACCATAATCCATAATAATAAAACTTTAAACCTTGCTTTTAACCATCGCAGGCAGTTGACGTTCATCCCCAATGAGAATAGCATGGCGGAGGCCAGGAAGTTGTAAAGGAATGGTTGATTCACATTCCTTAAGCTGAGCAGCTTCATCTATAACCAGTAGTTCCAGATCAGTCTTTACTTCATGAACTTTGGCAGAGCTTGATACAGTGCAGAAATTCAGACAAGAATTTTGCAGGCAGAATTTTTTTATAGCATACTTGCTTTTAAAATTTGGAACATGGAGTTTTTGAGGAAGTGATCTGAGGATAAGAAGGCACTCATTTCTCACAATACTCAATTCCCTTAAGTGACCAAGTCCGCTTCCTACATTTTTTCTGAAGACTTTCTCTAATAACCCTTTATCAGTAACAGTAACAGCACACAACAAAGTTTCAAGAGATTTGAGAAGATCAAGAGCTTTGATCATCTTCTTTACCACTTCTAATGAAATAAAAGAAGTAGGTAAGTGTGTATATAAATTTTCCATAAAAAATGTCAGACGCTTTGAAATGCAGTTGAATCTCTTCTGTACGAATTCCTCAAATGTCAAAGGGTTATCACATTCATTGGCTACCTGTCCTTCATTTTTCTTGTCTTGGGAAGAACTATCCTCCCTTTTTTTTTCCTCATGCTCTAAGCCCTTTTCTTTCCACGAACGCACTTTCTCCTTCTGTTTTTTCTTGTTTTTGTTTTCATTTAAGGTTTGGAAGATAACTTTCTTCAGATTTTTCCTGCTCTTCTTGTCTTTGGAGGATTGATCATCAACCTCCTTCCCTTGATTCCTATCTATCCCTTTATTTTTAGATTTCCTTCATTTATATTCTCCTCATGGTCTTCCACTCTTCTATTTTTCAAGTACAAATGATATTGCTGTTTAGGTTCGTTGAGCAAAGTAATCATTGATAGTAAAGTATCTTTCCAACCAGTTGATGAAAGAAGGCATTCATATAGTATAGTAACTCGGTTATCAAGGAATACATCAAGAAGGTCATGATGATCATCAATCTTCATCCGCTTCCCATTTCCAAATAAAAGTATATCTCCAAGCCCATAAGTATCATATTCAAGTGAGTCTGTCACATTCTTTAGAAGCCGCTGGGTCACTTCCAAAACTGCAGTATTCGTCGGGGCACAAGTAAGAGTTCTGCATTTCATTCTAAGTAGACAGAATAGTACATAACCAACTGTCTTGGTTTTCCCAGTTCCCGGAGGACCCCATATTAGTTTGACATTATTCTGATGATTGCATTTCCTAGTTTCTAAACAGCTAAGAACTGCATCTTTCTGGGAGTCATTTAAATCAGAAGCGCAGATTCTGGACCTCACATCTGCATAGGTAGCACTGCAATTGTTTTCAGAAATGCACGAAGTACAAATTTTAGCTTCCTACAAGGAATTAAAAAAAAAAAAAAAAAGTTGCTGAGAATTATTTCCAAAAACATTAAATATGCAAGACTAAAGTAAACTATAATTAAAATTCTTACAGCAGAGTTTGGTTGCAGCACTTTTTCAATGATATCTAAGTTTTTTCCTTCCAGCTGAGAGTTCAATGCTCTCCATATACGGATATTTGTGGTCATGTTTATCAGGCAACTAGCATAAAGAGTTTCCCTCTTCTTGTTCTCTGGTTCTTCAGCCAAGATGGGCTTTGAGGCTAATATTGTAAGAATTTTGTCGTCTTTCACCCTTTGAACAAAAGCAACAATAAAGGGTCTGTTGGGTCTGTCTAAATCCTTGTATTTTGGTCTTACATTTGTCAAGGCAATGATGTCTCCAACCATAGGTTCATATCCCTCATTCTTCTGCAATCCACTCACACTTTTAAGTGTAATACGGTAAAAAAAGTCTTTGGGTGGTTTAAAATTCTTGGTTTGTTTGAATGACGATATTTCACACCTAGGCGCTAGATGCAGTGTTGACATGCTTGATAACCAGTCAGCATGTGTTTCCTCAATAAGTGGATAAGTGAATGAATTCATGTATTCTGTTGTTAAGGAAAATTTAAGTGGGATCTGTCTCACCTGTTAGTGAATCATTTCAGGGTTAGGACTGCAATTTTCATGAGAGGAAAGTTAAGTACGTGTACAAGTGTGATCAACATGATTTTAACATAATTGCGAGGCTCTGTATCTCTGCTAGGAAATGGGAACATAAAGAAATAATATGTAACCGCATCCAAATTATCATCAAATTTTGTGCCAGCTGTTCTAAGTATGTAGATAAATCAAATCACAATATAGGAACTCTGTATTTGATGTTATACACTATTTAATCATAACAAGTTCTAGGTTTTCCCAATAGTTGCATGAGAAGATATAAGGAAAAAAAAAACTTAACCTACAAATGTGAAATTAATGTTACGCCAACTTGACAACATACTTTCTATTGGTGTACAAAAAAATAAAATAAATTAATGATTAATACCCCATTTGGTCAGATGTGATATTCATCTTGTCATCCTCATATTTTTTGACATTTGGCTAACTAAAAAACTTTAATGAAATCAATAATACTCTACAATCTGGTGTGGTGAGAAGGCCAATTTGGTCAGATGTTACAACTTAATTTCTTACAATGAGGAGGGTGGTGAGAGCTTTATGGTGGACAAACCTGGTTTTTGTAAAGATTCTCATTGTGAACATCTTCGATAGACCAAGAGAGTACCAAATCTATTAAGCGTCGACCTGGAACTTCTTTCTTCTTCACCGCAGTCTTCTCCATTCTGTCAGTTCCTTCTTCTACTCTGTATAGTCAGTCAATGGCCAAAATGTCATACACCCTTCAAAATAGAGATCATGAAGGTTAGCTTAGCATCAAAGGAACCAACTTGGAAGAAGTTACCCTATGGAAAGACCAACATAGAGGCTATTATGAAAGAAAGAAAAAGTGAGATTCCTAACACATATGCTTTTGGCTTATATGAGTTTCCATAACTTCCTTGTAAAGGTTAGAAAAAGCATATGAACGCACACAACATGATTAAAAGAAAAACGTTAGAAAAGAATAAAAAATAGAAAAAAGTGTAAAAGAAAAGAAGACATTGACTTGAAGTCAAATGAAAGTGACCCAAGTGGGTATGCAAATTCCCTTTGCTTCCTGCCTTCTTCCTTAATCCTTGCACAAACGGTATTCGATTCTCTGTACATACATGCAACTACCATGCAACAGTGCAATACTCTTGTATGAACGCCCCAAATTTTGTAACTAACAGCAACATACATTATACACACTAGTTGCAGACCCGCGCGTTGCGCGTGATAATATTATTGTTTTAGTATGATATTTTATATATATATATATATATATATATATATATATATATATATATATATATATAATTATGTTAACCTAAGTAAATGTTATCTTGTTTATAGTTTACTTGTAATCAAAATGAAGGAATGCTTTATCATTTTTAAATGAAAATTTTATATTGGCTTCGCTACCTTTTAATTAAGTTATAATATTATTAAATCTGTTTGATCAATATTCTAATTTGTATTCTAATATTACTAAAATGTTTTTCTTATATATAATTTTATTAGTATGCTTGTATTTATATATTGATTGATTTGTTTGAGCATGCTCTATAATTGTTGCTGAGTGGTATAACTTGAATAATTGAATGTGAGCTGTATCTTGATCTCTTTTGCAACTTTAGTGTACAAATATACAATGTCTACATAGATGATGAACTGAATAATGATGATTAGGATGGTGGTGGTTATAAGAACCTTAGAATGAGAATAATTAAAAAGTTCACTTCACTTTAATAATCATCTTGCTTTTGGATTTCATATTTTAGTTAGCTAGTTTCCATTTGATAACTTATTTTGGATTTTAAACTTGGAACTTGAAAAATATTTCCATATGTGTTAATAAATATTTTGGTATTTAGTTGCTAATTAAACATTTATTGAACCTTTTAGATACATTGGGTCAAAACTTAAATATATTTGTTTCATTAGTATAGACGTAGCGATGTATGACATGCAAATTGCATCATATAATGCAAATCTTTGTTTTTTTATGGATAAATTCAAAACTTACATGATTATTCAATGTACAAAATCATTATTAATGTGTGAAAATATGTAGGATCTTACGATCTATGATCCGATCTACGATCCTACCTACCTCTCACAATCCTAAGTAGGATCCTGATTTTGACAACCTTGGTTAGATGATATATATATATATATATATATATAATCTACTATTCAAATTAAGAATTCTCCGTCATATGTTACTCTTTAAAGATATTATTAGCTACATAGATGGTACTTTTGGTTTATGAGACAAGATAAACAAAACGATATTTTTATATAATTATATCTAGACGATATTGCAATGTCATGATGGATAAGTTAGTCTTATTTTACTATATAATCTAAGTAATCATGTATCTTATGAATTTGAAGAGTTATATATTGCAAGATGTATTCATATGTCCACATGATGAAAAAAAAATCATTTTATTTTATTTTATATTTCCAATTTATGATATATGATTTATTGATTGTGAGAAAAAAAGAGATGTCGATCTATGTTATGGAGAAAAATATACCTATAAGAGTTGATTCGCATACATATTTATAGTATACATGGTTATAAGTTAGTATAATAGTTCTCACACTATAAAATAAATGATAACTTTTTTTATTGCATTGTGTTTTCATACATATCTTACTACAAAATATATTATGTTACACTACAAAAAACTTCTATTTTAAAACATTATTTCAAATAACACATATTGACTTTAAAAAAATATACAATCTAATATATTAATTCAATAATAATAATAATAATAATAATAACTGAACATATGGAGGATGTGATTGAATTTAAATGTTGAATAAAATAATATGAGAAGAAAAAAAGTAAAAATAAAAGATATAACAATAAATACCAAATTAATTATCTCTAAATAAACACCAAGTTATCCAAATCATGCTATGTAATTTAATAATATTACATTTTTATATACTATCTTTAATTCTTTATAATGCAATATGGTAAAATTTAATAATCAAAGTGACCCCCAAAAAAAAAAAAAAAACTACTTAAAACGCAATTAAATCCCATCAACCTAAAGTAGAGGTTATAAAAAACACAAAAATTTTATCAACCTAAAGCAAAAAAAAAAAAAAAAAAAAAAAAAAAAATTGAGAGAGAAATAAAATTTTTTGTGAAGAAAAATTATGCATATAAGGGAAGAGAGAATGTCAAATTTATACTAAAAGGATAATAATATGAAGAAACAAAATAAAGGAAGATAAAGAGAAAGATGAAAAGTGATATTAAGATAGAAGGTAGTGGAGAGATGAAAAGGTAAAGGGAATGAAAAAGATTGGAGAAATTGTAAATGTTAAAAAAATGAGTACAATTTTATTTATTTGAATTTAAATAAAATATTATATGTTTAATTTTTTTTTTTTTAAAAAAAGAGAAAATATAAATAATTTAATTATAGGGAGGATGTGGCTGAGTTTATATTTAATAAAATAAGATGATAAGAAAAAAAAAAGTAAAAATAAAAGATATAACAATAAACACCAAATTACCCAAATCATGTTATGTAATAGAATAATATATATTATCTTTAATTTTTTTATAACGCAATAGGATAGCATCTAACAATCAAAGAGAACAAAAAAAAAAACTTAAAACACAAAACTAAATCGCATCAACCTAAAGTAGAGTTATGCGAACACAAAAATTTATCAACTTAAAGCAGAGATGCAAGAAAAATAAAAAATAAAAATTCCAAAAAATATATTGTAAGGACACGATTTATTTAACGACCCAAGAATGACATCGGGCTCGTTATGTAAAGGGCCCTAACAATATGATTTATAGAGAGTGGGCTTTGAAAGGCTTGCCCTTGGCCGCTGGGCAACGGTCTGGTCTTGATTCAATGGGAGCTCATACAAAGGTAGGTTTGGCCTGAATAGCTAAGCCTTACATCGATGTGGCTTGAAGGGTTTGACTCCTCGGACTTAGTCCGAGGAGCATCACATTCTCCCCCCCCCCCCCATTGCTTTATGCTCTCTTTCCTTTTTATACTAGTAATTTCCCTTCCGTTTTTCATCTACGTGTCAGTTTTTCCTGGTTTGGGGTAATTACTCGTCCTGTCAATCCATACGTCAGAATAGTTGGGAAAAGCTGCATAGCATGGTATGAGTATGGGCTTGTCAGGTGCTGGGCTCCACATTATGGTGTTGGCAGCTTTCTCCCGCGTATTGCTCTTGTACTAAGTTTGTCCTTTTCTTCATGCGTTTTTATGAGGTGTTGAGCGTGAGATTGTCCTCAGCCACATCCTTGGGCCTTCAAGGAGCTTTCATCGCGCGTCCTCGGCAGTAGGGCTCCTCAGCCTGGGCTTTGGGCCCTCAACACAAAGTGGGTCGGGATGCCAAATTTCAAGCCCCACAATAGCCCCTCAAAATCCTGCTTTCCGACTTTTTAGTTGGGAAGGAGGGTTTTGGTGATGCTGAGCCCACCTCGTGACTTACTCAAGTTCCGTACCTTACTGCTGCTTGTGTTCTTCCATTTGCGTGGGAGATGTGCCGAATTAAGAGGCATTACTTTATTCTTCACCCGCGCAGTGTCCTTTGACGTTTCAGTATTCGAGGTGCGCCTTCACGAGGACCTTTAAATCTTGTGGTGGTGGATAGTGTTGGAAATCGTGCCAGAGCTGCCTTGTCCGCAGCGTTCCTTGGGAATCTGCTCAAATTAAATGACATCATCTTACTCTTTATATAAGTAGGATAGGGGGCTATTCTTCGGGCGTACAAACCCTTTGGCTCTCTTCAGAGTCACAAACCTTCAGCTATAATCAGTCTCCATAGCCTTAGCGCAATATGTTTGAGACACGGATGGGGGTAAAGGATTTACACCCGACACAGAGGCACCGGGTCCTCCCGAGACTCAAGGTGGTGTGGCCTGGACAGGGGAGGCACAGATTCAAGATAATCTTCCGTTTTGGCAAGGGAGAAATGGTATTCCTCCCTCTTTCAGTCAAAATCCGAAGCAGGTACTGGTCGCATCAAATTCTTGGTGCGTCAGAAGTAAGGTTTTCCGCCATCAGCGCCTTCTGCTCTATCGCAGGCGTGGTTACGTGGAGGCTCATCAACCTCCGGCTCCCTGCACCTTTTCTTCAACGGTGCTAGCCCGAAGTTGGGCTCTTTTGCTGCCTGAGTTATAGGCATGTAAAAGTATTGAGGAATGGTCTCCTTAGACAAAATTTTGGAACGGCAGCACGTCTCTTGTCTGCACCTCTTCTTCGGCTTTTCCTTCTCTCCCTTGTATCTTTTCTTTTCGCTTATGTAGTTAGTTTCAGTATGACCTTATTTAGGCTCTTTCATTGTACGCTGTATTGTTTCTTCATCTTAATAAGAAATGGGTTTGTTTCTTTTTAAATATTTTTCTTTTTCGGAAATAACTATTTTGTGAATGGGATACTACATTTATATTTTCTTTTAATGATACTTAGAGCAGGAATCCATGAAACATGATCCTATTAATTCTAGTTTATCGATATTACCAAGCATAATAATGATAACTCCCAATAAATTAAAACTCATAAAACTGACCGGGATAATGGCTGAGTGCTTCGTAGTGCATGCCAGGCGACCGTCCGAGAACGATAAACTCTAAATAATTCATCCGAGAGGGTAGCCGAGCAGTGATGGACTTCGGCTCTGTGTTTTTGGCAGCATACTGCCTTTTATCGCATCAATCCTCTTGGTACTGAGGATTCGAGGATAGACCGGGGAATCCATGTAGTTCAGGGATTAGCCCAACTATCAATGGGGACTTCCCCTCGGATAGATTCTAAGAGCCATATAACGTCCAAGTAGTTGGTTTCCCCATAAGCTTGAGTCCGAGGACCATGTAAGGCCTTGATTCTGTCCAAAACTTGTAGTTTTTTCTTTGTGTACTTGGTTTCCCCATAGGCTTGAGTCCGAGGACCGTGCAAGGCCTTGGTTCTGTCCAAAACTTGTAGTTTTTTCTTTGTGTACTTGGTTTCCCCATAGGCTTGAATCCGAGGACCGTGCAAGGCCTTGGTTCTGTCCAAAACTTGTAATTTTTCTTTCTGTACTTGGTTTCCCCATAGGCTTGAGTCCGAGGACCATGCAAGGCCTTGGTTCTATCCAAAACTTGTAGTTTTTTCTTTGTGTACTTGGTTTCCCTATAGGCTTGAGTCCGAGGACCGTGCAAGGCCTTGGTTTTGTCCAAAACTTGTAGTTTTTCTTTCTGTACTTGGTTTCCCCATAGGCTTGAGTCCGAGGACCATGCAAGGCCTTGGTTCTATCCAAAACTTATAGTTTTTTCTTTGTGTACTTGGTTTCCCCATAGGCTTGAGTCCGAGGACTGTGCAAGGCCTTGGTTCTGTCCAAAACTTGTAGTTTTTTCTTTGTGTACTTGGTTTCCCCATAGGCTTGAGTCCGAGGACCGTGCAAGGCCTTGGTTCTGTCCAAAACTTGTAGTTTTTCTTTCTGTACTTGGTTTCCCCATAGGCTTGAGTCCGAGGACCATGCAAGGCCTTGGTTCTGTCCAAAACTTGTAGTTTTTTCTTTGCGTACTTGGTTTCCCCATAGGCTTGAGTCCGAGGACCGTGCAAGGCCTTGGTTCTGTCCAAAACTTGTAGTTTTTCTTTCTGTACTTGGTTTCCCCATAGGCTTGAGTCCGAGGACCATGCAAGGCCTTGGTTCTGTCCAAAACTTATAGTTTTTTCTTGTGTACTTGGTTTCCCCATAGGCTTGAGTCCGAGGACCATGCAAGGCCTTGGTTCTGTCCAAAACTTGTAGTTTTTTCTTTGTGTACTTGGTTTCCCCATAGGCTTGAGTCCGAGAACCATGCAAGACCTTGGTTCTGTCCAAAACTTGTAGTTTTTTCTTTGTGTACTTGGTTTCCCCATAGGCTTGAGTCCGAGAACCATGCAAGGCCTTGGTTCTGTCCAAAACTTGTAGTTTTTTCTTTAAGTAGTTGGTTTCCCCATAGGCTTGAGTCTGAGGACCATACAAGGCCTTGGTTAAAACTTGTAGTTTTTTCTTTGTGTACTTGGTTTCCCCATAGGCTTGAGTCCGAGGACCGTGCAAGGCCTTGGTTCTGTCCAAAACTTGTAGTTTTTCTTTCTGTACTTGGTTTCCCCATAGGCTTGAGTCCGAGGACCATGCAAGGCCTTGGTTCTGTCCAAAACGTATAGTTTTTTCTTGTGTACTTGGTTTCCCCATAGGCTTAAGTCCAAGGACCATGCAAGGCCTTGGTTCTGTCCAAAACTTATAGTTTTTTCTTTGTGTACTTGGTTTCCCCATAAGCTTGAGTCCGAGGACCATGCAAGGCCTTGGTTCTGTCCAAAACTTATAGTTTTTTTTTTTTCTTTGTATTTATTTGTTTTTCGAAGGTCAGCCCCTAGACCAGGGCGGGGAGAGTTGGCTTGAGGCCAGGAGCCCCTAGAGCTGCCCGCGCCATTGGCACTGCAAGGCGTAGCCCCTAGCAAAAGTTTATGTCGGAGCAACCATTGCATGTCGCCGGAGATGGAGGAAACCCCGCGAACCCCTGCTTGCTAGAGAGTTGACTCCACCGCCACCTGCGCCAATGCGCAAGCCTTCCCACAGACGGCGCCAATTGTAAGGACACGATTTATTTAACGACCCAAGAATGACATCGGGCTCGTTATGTAAAGGGCCCTAACAATATGATTTATAGAGAGTGGGCTTTGAAAGGCTTGCCCTTGGCCGCTGGGCAACGGTCTGGTCTTGATTCAATGGGAGCTCATACAAAGGTAGGTTTGGCCTGAATAGCTAAGCCTTACATCGATGTGGCTTGAAGGGTTTGACTCCTCAGACTTAGTCCGAGGAGCATCACATTCTCCCCCCCCCCCCCCCCTCAGACTTAGTCCGAGGAGCATCACATTCTCCCCCCCCCCCCCTCATTGCTTTATGCTCTCTTTCCTTTTTATACTAGTATTTCCCTCCCGTTCTTCATCTACGTGTTAGTTTTTCCTGGTTTGGGGTAATTACTCGTCCTGTCAATCCATACGTCAGAATAGTTGGGAAAAGCTGGATAGCATGGTATGAGTATGGGCTTGTCAGGTGCTGGGCTCCACATTATGGTGTTGGCAGCTTTCTCCCGCGTATTGCTCTTGTACTAAGTTTGTCCTTTTCTTCATGCGTTTTTATGAGGTGTTGAGCGTGAGATTGTCCTCAGCCACATCCTTGGGCCTTCAAGGAGCTTTCATCGCGCATCCTCGGCAGTAGGGCTCCTAGGCCTGGGCTTTGGGCCCTCAACACAAAGTGGGCCGAGATGCCAAATTTCAGGCCCTTATATATATATATATATATATATATATATATATATATATATATATATATATATATATATAGAGAGAGAGAGAGAGAGAGAGAGAGAGAGAGAGAGAGAGAGAGAGAGAGAGAGAGAGAGAGAGAAACATTTTTGTGAGGAAAAACCATGCAAAGATTGGAAGAGAAAATGACAATTTTATAGTAAGATGGTGTGAATATGAAGAGACAAAATAAAGGTGTAGACACTCGATTTTGCACCCATGATTTAATCAAGGAAAATGACTCGAATGACCATCCATGTACCCCAAAAATCATAATTGCATCACATGCATCAAATTGTTCTTGCATTACATACATCAATTTGTTCTTGCATTACATGCATCATGTCATTTATTACACATCATGGAAATGATCTTGAAATTCTAACGGTCGCAACAATGTGTTTGGTTTCTAAGTCGAACCATCAAATCGAAAAATATCGCATGATCAAGTTTGCACGGTTAGCATGCATGGTGTCTAGGAAGAGTCGACCACACACGATTAATTTAAATTAATTTTGATTGGTTAAATAATTAAAATTAATTAAATAATTTTGTTATTGGTTGATAATTAGTATTTAAGATAGGGATGCATGCATAGGAATAAAAAGGGTTATTGGATTACAATAAAATTGTGGATAATCTGAACTTTATCAAGATCTATTTTAAGGGATTTATCCACAAGATAATTGTTCAAGATAATGGTTCAAGATAATTGTTCTTAAAAAGCCTAAATTATCTAGAAAAGAGATAAAAAATCATAGACAGAGGATGAAAAACGTCTAGATACAAGGATCGGTCAAAAAACCCTAGAAAAAGAGTCCAAATGGCACCCAAACACAAAAGCGCATTCAGCCTCCAAGAGCCAATTTGGCACATTTGGAGTGCCAAATTGCACTTGGTTGGGCTTTGGCCCAACGGCCTTTGGGTGACGATAATGCACACCCTTTTCGACCTTTTCGCAAAAGAATACGTTCGGATTCAAACCCAAATCATCCGTACCTATTTTTTAGAATCCTCTGACCTCTATAAATAGAGACTAAACCTTATAATTCAACACTTTTGGCTACGCTCTAAGAGGCATACATTTTAGGCTCTCAAATCACCCATATTTTCTGATCCCTTCTCTGAGTGTTGCTGCCTAAATTAGGGTTTTTAGGTTTCAAAGAGAATTGAACAAATTTCTTTGAACCCTAAAACATCCTTTCAAGAACAAAGTGTGCTCACGCAAGAGGTTGTTCTCTAACCCTTTTGTTATTAGATTTCTCTAATCGTGATGATGTATGCTCTCTTAATTTTAAACATTCATATTCTGACTTATTGATGTAGATTGTGAAAATATGATCTTGTTGTTTTTTATTGTTTCTATAATCTATTCTTAGTTTTAAAGATTTGCATGCAATTAACTCTCTTTTTTTTTCTTCAAAACAAAACAGATCTACATCTTTCTTGGATGTAGATCTGAATTTTCTTCAAAACAAAATGGATCTACATCTTTCTTAGTTGTAGATCTGAGCTTTTCTTAAAATGAAAACGGATTTTGTATCTTCTTTAGATACAGATCTGACTTTTAAAGATTTTTGAAATAAAGAAGACGGTCATATATTGTTGTTTGTTTTGTTTGACTCATGAAGCATGAAATTATTTTGTGAATGAGATCCTCTTCACATAAAAAATCTTTTTAAAAAAAATATAAAAAAAAATCTGAATTTTTTAAAACCAATCAAAATACTTTGTTTTTATTAAGCAAAAACATATCTGAATTTTCTCTTCAAAAATCTTTTCCACAAACAAAAATAGATCTGATTTTTTTTTTTTTTTATGCCAAAATCAATTTCTTCTAATCATAAAAACATATTTGAATTTTTTAAATGAAAAAGAGGATGCATTCATAAATGGTTTTATGTAATTAGTTTATTTCACATGTTCAACATATCATACATAACATGCATAAAATAGTACATTGGTCACAAGATTCTAGAAGACCAAACTCTGTATGGGCAGAATGGGTGCCTAACACCTTCCCATTCTGTAACTTAGCCTCCAGATTTGGATTTTTGGTTAAGCAGACTTAGCCTTATCTTTGTTTTATTTGGGTAGAATGTAACTAGGACAAAAGGCCTTGTAATTACTTGGTAGATTGTAACTAGGACCCAAAGTCATGTAAAGTTCAAATTTTTGAACTTGTATTTTTATTTATTCAATTAATCAATGAATGGAACATTCAGCCATGAAAATTTGTATTTAGTTTTTCTTATTTTTTGTACATAAAAAATAAGTGGCGACTCTATAACATTTACCTAAAAAGAGAGGTGCCCTAAAAGGTACCCAAATTTCTTTTTTTTTTAGGGGCACATCTCTCACAAAAGGAAGATGAAAAGAAAAATGAATAGTAATATTAAGGTTGAGAGTAGTAAAGAATGAAAAGGTAAGGGAGGAAAAGACGAAGGGAAAGATGAAGAGACAAAATAAAGAAAGATAAAGGGAAAGATGAATAGTGATATTAATGTTGATGGTAGTGGGGAGATGAAAAAGTAAGGGAATGAGAAAGGTTGGAGAAAATATAATTATTAAAAATAAATAAATGTTAAAAAAAAATTATAGGAAAATTGGAAAGAAAAAAGATAATGACGCAGATGCTGATGTGGCTCAATTGGAGCGTAGCAACAATAAATGTTATGCTTCAGCTTTTAGATGTATATAGATATAGATTTCCACATACCCACACACATTATAGCCTAGGTACACACAAATCTAATATAATGCATATATATACACGTGTGTGTAATTAATTTAGCTAATAAAATGTTACTCATGAAAACAAGTAGAATTTTAATGTTGGAAAACACAAAAAAATAAAAACAAAAATATCCATTATATTGTGTTTATTAGGAGTTGTACATATATGAATATATAAGACATATTCTCATGTTTCTTAGTCGAAACTTCACTTATAATTTTCATGAAATGATATTTAATAATTAGATAAACACTAAGTACATCTTAGGTGGTCAGTCCCTAAAGTTTCTTACTCTCGACTAAGAAATCTAGGTTCGAACTCCACCTATACCAAAAAAAACCTGTTTGTGTCATTACCTAAGTAAACGCTATAGACATTGAATGCTCAAAAATGTGTTAAAACACAAGAGCTTGTTTAGACCCCCAATTAAAAGATTACGGCTAAATTGCTTTTACTCTAACTTATCTAAGTGCGAAACAAGAGTAAATGAAGCGCAATAAACCGATAAAACTACTCTAGTGCATAAGCATGAACAACAAGCATTAAAAGTAAAGCACAAGAGTAAGGGAAGAGAGAATGCAAACACAAGATAACACGCTGATGTGTTATCGAAGAGGAAATTGAAGAACTCAGCGAAAAATCTCTCCGCCGCCCTCCAAGCGGTAATCGATCCACTAGACAATCAGTTGGGATACATGGGTTAGTAAGAGACCCTCCAAGTCTAATCTACCCGATGTACCTAAGCCCTCCAAGCTCCTACTCCAACAAGACTTCTCGGAATCGTGTCTTGTCTAGCTTTCCGGATCCCGCAATATGCTCGATTACATCCACCAAGTCTCACTGGCTTCTTTTGGCAATTCCCTAAAGCTTCCCAAGCTCCAAAACACTCTCTACACTCTGAAAATGTGTGTGTTGTGTTTGGGTACAAATCTCCTCTTAAGATATGACAATGGGAGAGTGAAGGAGAAGAGGCTACAATTATTTCTCACTAAAGATGAGTAGCTTTCTCTCTCTAAAAGATGGGTGTGTGTGTTGTAGAAAACCTATCAAGGGTTTTTCTCTTTAAATGGCCTTATTTACATTTGTGGGTAATGAGGGTATATATAGTATGGGTGAAAGGTAAGAAAGTCACTCTCTAAAAACCTCTAAGCAGAATGTTTCGCAACTACCTCGCGGGAAGGCCTTACCCGCGAGACACTCACGAAAACGACAACCTGGCACGACTCTTCAGCTTCCAGTCATGTGCTCCTCACGTGGCTCTTTCGCGGGTTAGCTTCTCACGAAATCCACTGATTCTTCATTTAAGCTTGAATCTTCACCAACTTAATACTAAACCCAATACAATAAAATCCCACAAAATACAAAGAACAAAATTAAAACGATTACAACACTTTTTTTCATGGAATAAAGCCAACATAAAACATAGTTGTAAATCACAACTTTACAGACATGGATGGAGCCATTCATTGACTGCCCCCCCTAATTTTTTTTTTAAAATAATATAATTATATAACTATATATTTAGGTACTAATTTTAGCAACTTCGTTCAATAGAATTACATTTTGTCCCCCTTATTGATCATTATAAGAGAAATGCTACAGTTACACATTTTTTTACAACATTTTTACAGACTATTGAGGTTGCAAATTTTTATTAGTTTGCACCTGGGTCTACCACTTACATCACTTTTTTACTTACTAATAACCACTAATCACAACAAAAATTTGTAAAAAAATTTGTAGATCTAGTATTTTCCTCCTTTTAAAGTCCATGAAAAAGTTTGTAGATCTAAAATCTAAAAAAAAAATATATACAAGCCCAACAACAAAAATTACCAATAGGCAATAGCAAAGCTTAAAAAAAATAAAAAATAAAAATAAAAATTTGAGACTAATCAGCCGATTTTACCAAAAACAAACAACTTAGCCCTTTAAAAAACTTTAAACAAAATAATTTTGTCCTTACCAACAAAAGATACACACTACACACACATAAAAATAATAATAATAATAATAAAAGAAAACTTTTGCTGACTAAGTAATAGAGTCAAAAGTCGAAGCCACTGCATATAGCTAACAATAAAACCATCCCCTCTAACTCCAAGTCCTGGCTCCGTCCCTAGCTATAGATTGCAAGTTTTATCATATTTATTAAAAAAAGTTGTATGAACATCCCAATTATTTAACCTTTTCTAATAGGAAAAAAAAAAAGAGAGAGAGAAACTTACAATGTTGAAAACAAGAGACTAAGACAGAGTCTTACGAGGTCTCTGTCTTTGTATGGATGATAGTATGGGGGAGAGGTCTTCTCAATTGCAATATTTTAATTAGGCTAAAACTCATTACACGTGTAACAAACAGTGCCCTTCTAATTAAGAGAGAAAACAAACTTGTAGGATGTTGTTGTATGTGCCCCAATAGTGGGGAGACAGTGGAGCATCTTTTATTACATTGTAGTGTTGCATTTGAGTTGTGGAGCTTTGTTTTTCATTCATTCAATGGGTGTTAACAAAAATACAGCACCGACCTTTTATTTGGTTGGCGGAATCCAGTAGGCATGTATTCTTCATATTTGATGTAGACATTAAGGCAAGAACTAATTATCGTACTTATAAAGAAATGGAAATTTTAGGAACACATGCAATTGATAATATTGTTTACTAGATCATTACTTAATTGGTTTTTTAGAATCATTTTCCTTCTATCACTACAAAAAAAAAAAAAAAAAAAAAAAAAAAAAGGTTTATAGCTGCGTTTTTAAAACATAGTTGTAGCTCCTAAAAATGCTAGTATAACTCCATTTGAGCTATAGCCGCGTTTTGTAGTGTCGGCATTGCACTGGGGTAATAGATCCGACTGGTCTATACCAGCGTTTATAAAAATGAGGTTATAGATTTTTTTTTACTGCATTTCTACACACTGCTATAGACATATCATTTTGTAACTCTTTAGACTCATTTATGTTTTAGTCTTATTCAATAAAATACTTAATTACTTAAAAAATGATTTAGGACTTTTTGAATCATAGATTAGGTTTTTGTATGATCAATCAAGGTGGGCTAAAAGGATTTAGATTTTAGGATTTGTCGATTGCATAATGCATATGGAAGAAATGGGGTATTAGTAGTACTAGTAATGCATGATATTAGAGAATATAACCTTTACGAAGGAACTTAATGTAACATGTTACATTAAATTTAAATTATTACATAAGTTTAAAATTATTGAATTTTTTTTCTTTTCAAAATGTAAATATAACACCTATATTATTGAAAATTGAATTTTAAGGTAATCTTTTGAATATTTATCATTTTTATTGTTTTTTTAGGGATCACATCTCTGTAAACTCTAATGCCTGTTTTGTTGGTATTTTTTATTTAAAAACTAAAGAGTATGGCCCTAATAGACTAAAATTTCATACTTTTCAACCAAAAATTAAGAAGAAAAAAAAAATTTGAGCTCAAAACTAAAAAATGCAACCTACAAAAAGAATCAATGTATGACCCAATTAGTCCAAAATTGACTGAAATTGACCAAAGTAGACTGAATGGACTGAAGATGACTAAATTGACCGACATAGACCGAAGTTGACTAAATGGACCAAACTAAACCAAAAATCTATGCTAATGTGGCTAAATAGAAGCATAACAACAATAAATACTACGCTTCAGTTTTTATATATTATATAGATATAGATTATATAGATTTGTAAGAGTTATATACTAACTATAGTATTACTAAAAAATAATTATGAATTTGTTCAAATATGCCTAATCTAGAAAATAAATCTAGAGCTCCTTTATATGAGATATTCAAACATGCCTTTCCTCTATTGTAGTTAAAAATGTGACCAAAGTAGACTAAATGGACTGAAGTGAACTAAATGGACCGAAGTAGACTAAATTGACCGATATAGACCGAGGTTGACTAAATAGACTAAATTGAACCGAAAATCTATGCTAATGTGGCTAAATAGATTCATAGAAGCATAACAACAATAAATACGATGCTTCAGTTTTTATATATTATAAAGATATAGATGTTATAGATTTGTAAGAGTTATATACTAACTATAGTGTTACTAAAAAATAATTAGGAATTTGTTCAAATATGCCTAATCTAGAAAATAAATCTAGAGCTCCTTTATATGAGATGTTCAAACATGCCTTTCCTCTGTTGTATTTGTTGTATCCTCAATTTAAAATAAAAAAATCCTTTTTTCCGTGGATAATGATATATAAGAGTACATGTGAAAAAAATCTCAAGAATACATACACCAAATTAAGATGATAGCTGAATCTTTCAGGTTCCATAATGTCTGTTTTTTATTTTAAAATTTTGACAATTTTTTTTTATAATGTTTTTCAGTATCAGATATCCTTTAATTGCTTTCTCTTAAATGAAATCTGATTTTCAGTGGCTTCTTTTTCTTGGTTGTCTCTTGCCATTGTGTTCTTTGCATTGAGATTTATTTCAGGTTGAATTACTTCTTGGTAAAGCATATTCAGATTGGAGTGTACAGGCCTAAGAATGCATGCAAGTTGGTTACTGACATTGTTCTTCACTATGCGTCATTGTTCTTTATTAATTATGATTCCCTCTCATTCCAGCTGGTTGATGGTATGCTTCTAGTTTAGATTTTTGAGATGAACTGGACTTGCATATAAATTTTATTGGTATTATTCTTCTGCAGGGAATCATTTTGAAAGAAAACGGTAAAGTTGGAGATGTAGAGAGGATGTTTATTCAGGTGAGTATATGAATATTTATTGGCATATGCATGAATATGGAAATGTACGTACACATATGTATGTATGCATATATAATAGTGTCTTTGGAAATACATATATGTATATTTATGTATCAATATACATATAACATAAATATAAATATAATCATGTATTCATGTATGTGTCTATGTTCATATGGGCATTATTCTACCTCAATCGCACAAGTAATACCAGCAAGCTACAATAGGCACTACAGCTTTCTTTTCTTTCTTTAGTAATGTTATGGTTGTTTTTGTTATGTAATTGTGGATCCATGCTCACTATTTTCCTAGTATCTAATGGAGTAATGGTAAAAGAGTTGAGGTGATTATGGCTTATGTTGACAGGTAATGAGCATGCCTCTGCATATATATTTTCTATTCCAGTCAAATTTTTTTTTTTTTTTATTCGCAACTAAAATATTTTTAAGGGCTTTGATAGACTAATTGTATCTCAAATGCAAGGCCTCACGACTTTTGACTCCTCTTTGTATTAGCGAGGTTGATTGGGTACAATTTGAAGTTTAAAACCATGGATCTCTTGGGGAAGGGGTCACCTCGTTCTGTATCTTTACATGTAATTGCAATGATTATCATGCTTGTGTAGAACCTTGGCACTTATATATTGTCTATATAGTATGTACACACATATGCACACATCAGGGATGTAAGCTAGTATCTATGGCTTATGTGCAGGCACGGTTCTTTGCACCAGAGAAAGCTAAGGCACTATACTCAAGACAGTAACTGCTGTTGTTACTGCCTGTCAAGACAGTAACTGCTTTTGTTACTGCCTGTTTTTCTACATGGTTCGTTTATAACTTAATCTTGATGTTGTTCCATTTCAACTTTTGGACTATGTATATAGGTCCAAAATTTTCATAGGTTAATTTAGTTCAGTGTCTCTAGATTGTATTTACATGTATAAGGATTGGCTGATAAGGTTAAGGCCATTACCCTGATTTCCCATATGTAATTTACAAAATTAAATATATAAATAGAATACGAAATTTATTTGTTATTATGATGAGGATCGAAAGAACTGAAAGATGAACATTATGTTAGGACCAGCTCTTTATTTATTTATTTTCCTGGTGCTAACCATCAGAGTTATTTCAAGCCAGTCTTCCTAAAATGGTGCTTCGCATGTAGCTCGGCATCACATATTTTGATTGCATAAATGCCTCTTAAAGAATTAATGCCAGAAATTTACTTAAGTTTATGACAAATGTGCCAAAAACTAAAAAACAAGGAAATAGAGGGCTTTGCTGGATACATGCTGGAAATATTACCAAAATAAGCCAGTGAAATATTTCCTCACTATTGTGCTCCAGTCTCAAGTCAACATTCTTAGGCCTTTTAGGAAGGGGATTGACAATGGTACTTAGGCCTAAGCCTCTGAAATTCGCAGTAGTTATCTAATGTATCATGAATCGTCTCTCTTGCAGTGTGGGTTCCATAGCTGTGGGATTTACACATTGTGAGAGAAATGATGTACATATTGAATGCATGACATGTGTTCTCTAACATAGAATTTTGCCCTGCCTAGTTTGTTTCTATGTAAGAATTGCATGATCTAGCATTTCCAACTCTTTCACTCAAGACACAGATAAATGGATTCATAAATCATCTCTCATTATTCTGTTTAGCAATGATCAGTAAAAAATAAAAAAAAGGACAAGGATTCTCCACCTGTGATTTATAGTATGTAAATAGAATCTCCTGATAAATTCTCCATTTGTAATTTCAGGGTTAGGTAATTACAAACATATCTTTTATCAAAGTCATCAACAAAGCCAATTTCACAATTTCTCATTTGTGATTGGATATTATAACAACCAACTGAAACTTCCTGAATATATTCACACCATTTTTACTTTATGCTTGAACATTTTGTTTTGTTTTTTTTCCCCCTCTCAAAGGCACTCGTCTTGTAACAAGTGTACTCGATCACTCAGCCGCCATTAAGAGTTTTGCGCACTGGATATTACATGTATCTTTGCAAACTAAGAAGCCTCGTAATAAGTAAGAGAGCACATAAGCTATTTTGTGTCCTTGTGTACCGCAACTCCTCCTATGAAACCATTCTTGTGGCTTCTCTAGAGGTCTCCACTATCTGAAAGTCTTGGAATTGCAGTGAACATATCAAAAATGAGGGGAGTCTTAGAAAGCATGCATATTAAGTAGACAAAACCAACTCATAGATTTTAGCATACTCTAGGGTTGCATTTGGATTTGAGGGTTTAAAATCAATAGATTGGAAAAAAATTACCAGTATAAATTATTTATTATGAATTTTAACAATATGATTAGATTTGAATTTTGAGGATTTTGATCCAATAAAAAAACTTGTGTTATGAATTTGAAATGACATCTTACACTTAATCATTTAAAATCTACATATTGATCAGAAAAAATTGCTTATTAGTATTTTAGGTCTAATCATTTCAAATTTTCATATAATAGACTTTTTCATTATTTAAGCAGAAGGGGGAAAAAGAAGAAGAAAAAGAAAAAAAAGGTGCATGGACTGTAGTTAAAATGGATAGAATATGTATAATATGTTAGAAACGTTTCAGGTTGGTGATGAATGTATAACCTTCGTTTTAGTTCAAATTTTAATATGAACAATTGACTCAAGTCAATATCAGGTAAAAGTAAAGATAGCCCGAATTCAAATACTCAAATTCTATCACCAGTAAGAAGGTAAACGAACCTGATTAGTCATCAGGCAGCTTTCTTACCCATTTATTTGTAACAACACTTCTCCCAGTTGTGTGCTTTGAATTAATTCTGAAAATCATTGATTGGAAAAACAAACAGTCTAAGTAAGGAAAAAAGAAAAACCATGACTTATCTCATAATTTGCAAAATAGACATAGGGTTACAAATGTTACTTTAGATTGTGTCACAAATTAGGAACAATATATATATATAATGACAAAGCTGTTAAGAAAATAAATTGGAAAAACTGCACCAATTTCCCTTGTGAATAATGACCCCTAAAGTTTCGTGAAAATGACAGTCCAGGTTTGACCATGGTTCATACCAAGTCAAAGGAAAGAAAATGACATTTATCAGGACACAAATTCAAATTCTCTGTAGGGATTTCTTCAAGCATGTGGGTCACATTATATGATTTTTGCAAAGCAGAACATGCTAGTCACCTAAAGCAAAGCAGAACATGCTGTTGCTGTATTTAATTAATACCATACTGCAACAGCATGGATAACTCCCATTTGACAATCTAAGTTCATATTTAAATTGAATAAAAACTAAAAACTTCCCTAAGCTCTTCTTTTAGAGCTATTCTAAAGTAGACAAATTAATTAGTTGGATAATTACTGATGTTACTCACACATTAGTTGTAGATGATGATTCTGACTCATCCCTCAGACTGAGTGAAGCTAATGGTTCCGAAAGGGACAATACAGGATCAGCTTCAGGACAACTACTTGAGTTGACTGGCCATCTCATTGGAACAACTAAACACCTGTAGCAAATAAAATGGTGTTAGGTCTCCATGAAGGAATATTGTTATTTTTTATATATATATTTAAAAAAAATCGACTTCCTTTCCCCCACCCTACAGGCTTAAGTTAAGTCACATCTTCTGGAGCAATTCCCTTGTCTAAATAGTGATTTATGTCAATATGGTTGCCCATTTGGTATAGTTTAATTACCGCTTTTTGAAAATAAGATTGTTTAAATAAATTGTACATAAAAAAAAGAAAAAAAAAAGTGAAGTTCAAAAAGCTATACTGTAAAAAAGCATGGTTTGAAAAAGTTTTACCAAACAGGAACTAGATCTTCTCTCTCTCTCTCTCTCTATGTATATATGTGTGTGTATATGCATTAATAGTATAATTGGGAGATTCCTTTGGCTAAGTTCACTTGATTAAATGCTTTATCATAAGGCATATTGTATCACGTTGTTTCCAACCAGAAAATTTAATTAAAAACTCAACCATAATACTAGCCATCTTTGTTGCCCTGGTGGTTAGTCATATGTGTTGCTGTTAATCCCAATGTCGAAGGTTCAAAGATCGTAGAGAGGAAACGAAAGCACCTCCCCAATTTAGCTTCAAAAATGACATTTTTCACAATCAAGGACAAAATTGAATAGCAGTTAGTTGATAAGAATGAATTAAGACAGGATGCATACCCACTGAGGCTTTTGTGTTTGCAGTGATTTATCTTTTCCAAAGTATAATTCTCAAATAGGACATCAAGTTGATTTGCTAGTTTTAGCATTTCAGATAATGGCAAAATGTCCCAGACCTTCAGAATCTGAATGTAGTTCGAATTTTCCTTGAGAATGTCTACAGTCCAAACCAGATGCAGCAACCCTTTGACCTTGTACTGCTCTAATAATTGGGAAGAAGCTCCATGATGGACATAGAGATTTTTCTTGCTTTGAGGTTGACGCCAACCATTTGCAAGATTTTCCAATAAAGTAAATACTTTTGAACAAGTCTCAGTATCTTTAAGTCTTGAAATAGATTTCAAAAAATCTTTGCTGAAGGAGACCTATATCAGACAATAAAATGAGGGTCAACCAATTAATGTTTGAAACTGATGACGACACATCTTTACAAGTTAATGTATCATTACAACTATTAGAAGAAAAAAAATCAGCATACCATCCATCTAGCTTTTCTGAACAGAAAAGAATCCATGTTGAGTAAAATGTGCATTTGGTTACATCCAACCAAGGCAACTGTAATAGCCTGAGCCAAACCCTTGTCTTCATGGGCATTGTAGAAGAACCTCCGTTTCTTGGCATCAATGACTAATTCCTTCCAAATAGTGTTCCTTTTAGTTAAAGTTGCTTCATTTCCCAATATCCAAAGGCAATACCTGCAGAGTGAGACCATGTCTATTAATTGCAAAAACCACTAGAGGCTCAACACATGTTTTTGCTGCACCATAGTGAAGTCTATACTTTAAACATTATCTATTACCTTGCACGTGTTAGTGCCACGTTTGTTCTTTGATGATTTTTAAGAAAACCAACTATTCCATTCTTATTACATCTGACAGTTGAGATAATTATCACATCTTCCTCACCACCCTGGAACCCATCAACAGAGCGAACACTAATGGAGAAGTCATCATTAGAATCTGCATTGTAGTTTTTCACCTTCTCTCCAATTGCAAAAACTTGAGCCTTGTATGGTGAGATGATACCAACTCTAACCTTCATCTTTGTGCGAACTGATTCTTTAGGAGTGAAAGGAGAAACGAAAGAAAATGAGATTTATGGAACACAATTACTTATTGATGATCAAGCTAACCAAAACTAACCTTCCTAGCAAAACATTTTACCAAAATTGAGACTAGGGTTAGTTGCTATTTTATACATACCTTTGAAAAGGCTTGAAACTATCTCAGATGCCACAGCCGCCTCAACCATATTTTGTAGGCTATGGCTGTTATCGAATTCCTCTTTTCCATGTGCTACATTTATAAAAGAGTAGGAGCCATACATCTTCCCCTGAAGGAAACGCCTCTTGTAGCTTCTTCCTTTGACATTGGGGCCATCCAAAATATGATTTTCATAGAACATCCTATTTGGGAATAAGCTTATGGATGGATGCATCCTATGCTGGACCTTAAGAAGGTGCTTCTTGTGTCCTATCAATACCAGCCTCTGGAACAAACTTCTTCCAAATTCAGCTTCCTCAGAAATCTAGTAATAAAAAAATTTAAGGATGTTACATTGATAATTCCAAAAAACAAGAAAAGAACCATAATCCATAATAATAAAACTTTAAACCTTGCTTTTAACCATCGCAGGCAGTTGACGTTCATCCCCAATGAGAATAGCATGGCGGAGGCCAGGAAGTTGTAAAGGAATGGTTGATTCACATTCCTTAAGCTGAGCAGCTTCGTCTATAACCAGAAGTTCCAGATCAGTCATTACTTCATGCACTTTAGCAGAGCTTGATACAGTGCAGAAAATCAGACAAGAATATTGCAGGCAGAATACTTTTATATCATACTCGTCTTCAAAATCCGGAACTGGGAATTTTTGAGGAAGAGATCTAAGTACACGAAGGCACTTATATCTCAAAATACTCAACTCCCTTAAGTGACCAAGGCTGCTTCCTGCATTTTTACTGAAGACTTTCTCTAATAACCCTTTATCAGTAACACTAACAGCACGAAAGAAAGTTTCAAGTGATTTGAGTAAATGACGAGCTTTGATCATCTTTTTTACCACTTCTAATGAAATAAAAGAAGTAGGTAAGTGTGTATATAAATTTTCAATAAAAAATGTCAAACGCTTTGAAATGCAGTTGAATCTCTTTTGTATGAACTCCTCAAATGTCAAAGGGTTATCACATTCATTGGCTACCTGTCCTTCATTTTTCATGTCTTGGGAAGAACTATCCTCCCTTTGTTTTTCCTCATGCTCTAAGCACTTTTCTCTCCACAAAGGCACCATCTCGTTCTGTCTTTTCTTGTTTTTGTTTTCATTTAAGGTTTGAATGATAACTTTCTTCAGATTTTTCTTGCTCTTCTTGTCTTTGGAGGATTGATCATCAACCTCCTTCCCTTGATTACTATCTATTCCTTTATTTTTAGATTTTCCTTCATTTTTCAAATACAAATGATATTGCCGTTTAGGTTCATTGAGCAAAGTAATCATTGATAGTAAAGTATCTTTCCAACCAGTTGATGAAAGAAGGCATTCATATAGTATAGTAACTCGGTTATCAAGGAATACATCTAGAAGGTCATGACGATCATCAATCTTCATTCGCTCCCTATTTCCAAATAAAAGTATATCTCCAAGCCCATAAGTATCATATTCAAGTGACTCTGTCACATTCTTTAGTAGCCGCTGGGTCACTTCCAAAACTGCAGTATTCGTCGGGGCACAAGTAAGAGTTCTGCATTTCATTCTAAGTAGACAGAATAGTAACGATCCAACTGTCTTGGTTTTCCCAGTTCCTGGAGGACCCCATATTAGTTTGACAGTATTCTGATGATTGCATTTCCTAGTTTCCAAACAGCTAAGAATTGCATCTTTCTGGGAGTCATTTAAATCTGAAGTGTAGATTCTGGACTTCACATCTGCATAGGTAGTACTGCAATTTGTTTCAGAAATGCAGGAAGTACAAATTTTAGCTTCCTACAAGAAGTAAAAAAAAAAAAAAAAAAAAAATCTGAGTATTATTTCCAAAAACATTAATATGCAAAACTTAAGTAAGCTATGACTAAAATTCTTACAGCAGAGTTTGGTTGCAGCACTTTTCCAATGATGTCTAAGTTTTTACTTTCCAGCTCAAAGTTCAATGCTCTCCATATACGGATATTTGTGGTCATGTTTATCAGGCAAATAGCATAAAGAGTTTCCCTCTTCTTGTTCTCTTGTTCTTCAGCCAAGATGGGCTTTGAGGCTAATATTGTAAGAATATTGTCGTCTTTCACCTTTTGAACAAAAGCAAAAAGAAAGGGTCTGTTGGGTCTGTCTAAATCATTGTATTTTGGTCTTACATTTGTCAAGGCAATGATGTCTCCAACCATTGGTTCATATCCCCCATTCTTCTGCAATCCACTCACACTTTTAAGTGTAACAAGGTAAAAAAAGTCTTTGGGTGGTTTAAAATCCTTGGTTTGTTTGAATGACAATATTTCACAACTAGGCGCTAGATGCAGTGTTGACATGCTTGATAACAAGTCAGCATGTGTTTCCTCAATAAGTGGATAAGTGAATGAATTCATGTATTCATTTGTTGAGGAAAATGTATGTGGGATCTGTCTCACCTGTTAGTGAGTCAATTCAGGGTTAGGACTGCAATTTTCATGAGAGGAAAGTTAAGTACATGTACAGGTGTGATCAACATGATCTGAACGTAATTGCAAGGCTATATCTCTTCTAGGAAATAGGAACATAAAGAAATAATATTAACCGCATATCTAAATTATAATCAAATTTTGTGCCAGGTCTAAGTATGGAGATAAATCAAATCACAATATAGGAACACTGTGCCATGGCTAAACATTTGGTGTCATACACTATTTAATCATAACAAGTTCTAGGTTTTCCCAACATATAGTTGCATGAGAAGATGTAAGAAAAGAAGAGGGGGAAAAAAAGAAGAAAAAAACAAATGACCAAACACACTTAACCTAAAATGTGAAATTAATGTTACCCCAACTTGACAACATATACTTTCTATTGGTAGATAAAAAAAAATAACAAAAAAAAAAAAATTAATGATTTATACCCCATTTGGTCAGATGTGATATCCATCTTGTTATCCTTACATATATTTTGACATTTGGCTAACAAACAAACTTTAATGAAATCAATAGTGTACTCTATAATCTGCACGCGTTACAACTTAATTTCTTACAATGAGGACAAACCTGGTTTCTGTAAAGATCCTCATTGAGAACATCTTCGATAGACCAAGAGAATACCAAATCTATTAAGCGTCGACCTGCAGGAACTTCTCTCTTCTTCACCGCAGTCTTCTCCATTCTGTCAGTACCTTCTTCTCTTCTGTAAAGTCAGTCAATGGCCAAAATGTCACACACACCCTTCAAAAATAGAGATCATGAAGATTAGCTTAGCATCAAAGGAACCAACTTGGAAGAAGTTACCCTATGGAAAGACCAACATAGAGGCAATTATGAAAGAAAGAAAAAGTGAGATTCCTGACATGCTTTTGGCTTGTAAGAGTTTCCATTACTTCCCTTGTAAAGCTCAGAAAAGCATAAAGACGTACACAAACATGATTAAAAGAAAAACGTTAGAAAAGAAGAAAAAATAGAAAAAGGTGTAAAAGAAGACATTGACTTGAAGTCAAGTAACCCAAGTGGGAATGCAATGCAAAACTACCTTCCTATATTGACAACGGTATTCGATTCTCTGTCCGTACATGCAACTACAATGCAACAGTGTAATACTCCTGTACGGACGTTCCAAATTTTGTAACATACATTATCCTCATTTCCACATTCCCACACACATCATAGCCTAGGTGAGCAATGCTGGTGCAACAAGAATTATCCTAGCCTAGGTACACACAAATCCAATATAATGCATATATATATGTACATATATATACAACACACATATGTGTAATTAATTTGGCTAATAAAATGTTACTCACGAAAATAAGTGGAATTTTAATGTTGGAAAATAATTAAAAAAAAAACAAAAATATCCATTATATTGTGTTTATTAGGAGTTGTATATATGAATATATAACTATATAAGACACATTCTAATGTTTTTTAGAAAATTTTCACTACTAATTTTCATGAAATGATAATAACTAGATAAACACTAAGTCCATCTTAGGTTAGTGCATATAAGGGGTTGTTTGGTTGTGTTGTTTAAACAACAATTTTCGTTGTTTAAAATTTAAACAACACAACAAATATTTTCACTACACTTTTTTATTTCCACAATACTTAGAATATGTCTGAAATTCGTTTATTTTACTGAAACTGAAAACTTTTTGTCGAAAGTACTGTAAACAAAGATAAAAATTAGTTAAAATAGTATAGTGAAACCCATAAATAGTTCCAAAAAATACATTAAAACCTATAAATAATAACAAAAATAAAATGAATAGTAAAATAAGCTAACTTTTTAAACAACGTTTTTGGAACAACATTATCAAATGTGCCTAATAAGTTTTTTTATCGTCAACTAAGTGTGCATTTGAATTAAGATTAAAAATTAAAATTAATTCACTATTCAGCTTATTTTTACAACTATTTATGTCTCTCACTACACTTTTTAGCACTATTCATCAACTATTTCAACTAACTTATATCATTATCTATTTTTCAATTTCAAAGATTATATCTAAACACACCCAAAAAAATCTAAGCTCCAACCCCACCGTACCGGCTGGTACCGCCGGTATTTTTAGTACCGGTAGCTTGGCCAGTACAGAATCTGCAACAATTTAATTTCGGTATAAATACCGGCCATAACGGCGTTGTTTCGGCCGTACCGGGAAAAATACCGGATTTCGGCTGGTTAATAGATAACAGTCCGATACTGACCAGTAACCCAGAAATGGATTCATCCCTCGCGCACTCACCGTCTCTTTTTTCTCTGAAGCCAACAGCCTCTCACTAGATCTTGAGTGGTGGTGGACGGCGACACAAATAGCGAAATGAACTCAGAACCAAAACTGTGAAACTGAGTGAGACGATAAAGAACAGAAAGCTCAAAAGACAAAACTAAGAGGAGAGCTAAAATCGTTTGAAATTTGAAAGAGGGGAAGAATGTGTGAGAGAGTATATCAGTAATTTTTTTATTGAAAGATGTGAAAATCAGTAATTGTGGAAAGCAAAAAGTAAAAAAAGGCAGCAATACCAACGTGTGAAAAGATGAGAAAACAAGTGATGTATTTATTGTTTCTTGGTGAAACCGTTAGCTTTTTTTGGTATTTAATTTTTTTCACTATTGTCAAAAAAGAAAATATTTTCTTAGTAAGTATTAACAACTTCCCTACCCCCAACACGTTACCATATTGTCATTTTCTACTTTATTTTTTATTTTTTTTTATTTAGTGTGCATTTGGCTCCGCTTAAAAAGTTAATTTATTTTACTATTCAACTTATTTTTACTACTAAAGTATTAGCAGTAGTATAGCTATATAGCTATTTTAACTACACCAAAACACAAAAAAGAGGGTTACAGTAGTGGAACTAAAGGTAAAATTTTTACCTTCATTATGGCTATGCACTTAGTTGAGAGCTAAAAAAACAAATAAATAAATAAATAATTATTCTCAACCGAATTAAAATAATATATGTTTGTTTATTTTTTTATATTCTTTTTGTTTATTTTTTTATATTCTTTTATTCTCACAACGCCTCTCTTAGTGTCACTCTCAACTCACTCTCTCAAGCTCTCACCTCTGTCTCACCTTCTCTCAAAACTCTCTCAAGCTCACTCTCTCAAACTCTCACCTCTCTGTTTCACTGCCGTCAGCCTAACTTGATCTTCAACATCACCACCCTCCGAAGCTCGACGTCACTGACCCACCAGCCGACCCATTTAGTCAAACTCCCAAGCCACTAATCAACCTCAGACCCACGCCGTCGATCCACTTCAGGTCAGTTGTCTCTGTCTTCTTCATCTACATGCTTGGGATTTTTGATTTGGGTATGTGTGTGTATCTATAAATATAGAATAAATAAATTTTAGATGCAATAATTTTTTTGCTGCTCTTGCTCAAAGAAAAGTTCTGTCATTTGATCTCAGAGCATCCATTCGTTTTGATTCAGAGCATCCATGAATGGACAAAATGGACAGAAACTTGCTTACTACCTTATTTTTATTTTTTTTGTTTCATGCCTTATTTCAATGAGTGAGTTACTCAGTTTTGATTCATATAATATTTGTTGTGAGTTGTGAGTTAAGGATTGGAATGTATTGGGAATTTTCTGTTTGTAGGAATTTGTTATGTGTGTCAATTTTTTTTGTCAAACTTGTTGCTCCAGAGTCTAAACACCAATCCATTCTGTTGACCAGATTTATGTCACTTTTGGGGTCTTTTTTCTTTTGGGGCTAAAATGAATCACTCAGTTTACTTACCCATTTTGGGGTTCGTTTGGCATAGTGGATAATGCCAAGCTCATTGAACTTCAATTATAGTGAGTAATAATGAGCTATAATGACGATTGAGAAATTTTTTTTTGTCAAAAGATAAATTTGTATATATATAATTTGGGGTTAAAAAAAAATATTATTGTTACACTAGATGATTATTTGCTATCATGATGATTGAGAAATTGTTTTAGTAAAAAAAAAATGTATAAGTATAATTTAGGGGTAAAAAAATCACTTGTTAACACTAGACGATTATTTGCTATCATGTGGTGGTGGCGGTGGCGGTGCCGGCAGCGGCAGCGGTGAAAGAGTCGGTGGCGGCAACAGTGGCGTTAGCCGTGGAAGAGTCGGTGGCACCGGTGGTGGCGTTGTTGGTGGAAGAGTCGGTGGTGACGGCGGCGGTAGTGGCAGCGGTAGCAATTGCGGTTGCGGTGGCTGTGGAAAAGTCGATGGCGGCGGCAGTGGTAGCAGTAGCAGTTGCGAGTGCTTGTGATTGTTGTTTATTGTAGTGGAGATATTATTTTATTGTAGTAGATATATTATTTTATTGTAATGTTTATATTATTTTATTGTGTTGAAAGCTAAAATAGATCCACTACTGCAGCATGTTTTGTAAAGTGAGTAGGTAAAATAGATAAAGTAACTTTTTGTTGTGTCAAATGCTAAATTTTTAATTCCACTGCTGTGGATGCTCTTATGGGCCTCACTATACTTTTCGGTACTATTCATGGGTCCCATTGTACTATTTCAACTAATTTTTATATTTATCTACAATACTTTCAGCAAAAAGTTTTAAATTTCAGCAAAATAAGCGGATTTCAAACAGACCCTTACTACTTATAACTTAGAAGCTTAATTAGTATATAATTAATTACAAAAAAAAAATACTAGTAAAATTATTAAAAGGCTACTAAATTTATTTATTTTAAACATTAATATATATGTAATTTTGCAATAACTTCTAAATGATACATTGGTATTAACCGGTACTGAAATATATCATTCCCATGACTAAACTGAAACAAGTCCTCCAGTACATTAATATTGACTCCCTTGATATCATTACTTATAAAAGATAATTATTATGGAGTAAACGCAATGGATTGCAAATTTTATCATATTTATTAAAAAGAATTATATTAACATCCCAATTAGTTAGCCTTTTCTAACCCCCCCAAAAAAAAAAAAAAAAAAAAGGAAGAAGAAGAGAGAGACTTACAATGTTGAAAATAAGAGAGTGAGACTGAGATGGTCTCTTTCTTTGTATGGATGATAGTATGGACTAGAGGGTCCTCAATTGCAATATTTTGATTAATTAGGCTTATTACACGTGTAACAAACAACACTCTTCTAATTCAGAGAGAAAATAAGTTTGTTGGATGGTGTTGTATGTGCTCAATAGTGGGGAGATAGTTTGAGTTGTGAAACTTTGTTTTTCATCCATTCAATGGGTGTTACCAAAAAAGGTCACCAACCTTTTATTTGGTCAGCAGAATTAGCTAGCTTATTTACTTATCCTTTTTAACTCTTTAGATTCATTTATGTTTAGTCTTATTTAATAAAATACTTATTTACTTAAAAAAAAAAAAAAGATTTAAGACTTTTTGAATCATAGATTAGGTTTTCGTATGATCAGTCAAGGTGGACTAGAGGGATTTAGATTTAAGATTTGTTGATTGCATATTGCATACGGAAAAAATGGGGTACTGGACCTACTGGTAGTACTAGCTAGTAATGCATGATACGAGAGAATATAACCTTTACAGAGGAACTTGCTTGCCAGAGGAGGCAAAGGGCGAAGAATGTATGCAAGTTATTATTACTAGTCGCAAACTCACATTATGCGTGAAAAAAGTATAATATAATTATTTTATAATAAAATAATCTAAAATTTGTAAGTTAAATAAATAGTGCACGTGTTATTTAAAAATATTTTGTATTTTTATAAGTTATATATATATATATATATATATATATATATGAAAAGCATAATTCAATAAAAAGGTTTAAATTATATAATTATAATTTTTTTTTATATAGATAGAGAAGAAAGTAAATGTACACCTCCATCTCATAGAACACATGTAACATGTTACATTAAGTTTAAATTATTACACAAATTTAGAATTGTAGCATTTTTTTTTTCCAAAATATAAATATAATGCTATATTATTGAAACCGGAATTTTAATGTAATATTTTTGAATATTTATCATTTTTATTACTTTTTTAGGGCACATATCTATAATTTCTAATACCTATTTTTTGTTTACATTTTTAACTAAAAACTAAAGAGTCTCGCCCAAATAGGTTTCATACTTTTCAACCAAAAAATTTAGGAAACAAAATTTGAGCCCAAAACTAGAAAAGGCAACATACAAAAAGAATCAATTTGTAGTCCAATTAGTCCAAAATGGAGTGAAATGGACCAAAATAAACCAAAATGAACCGATGATGACTAAACTAAATTGAAGTGGACTAAAGTACACTAAGGGTCTGTTTGGATAGAACTTATTTTGCTGAAACTGAAAACTGAAAACTGAAAACACTGTAGCAAAATAATTTTTAAATGTATAAATAGTACCGTGGGACCAATTTTTAATAAAAAAATTGATAAAAAATGAAATTTGTGGGTCCATGAACAGTGCACGGATGCACTGTTCATGAAACACCAGTCAAAAGTTGCGGCTACTGTTGCATGAACAGTAACCTCTTGTGGGAAAAACGCGTGAAAAAAAAAAAAAAAAAAAAAAACAGAAAAACGCAGAAACGCAACTCAGCAAAAACGCAACGCTATCCAAACATTGCCTAAATAGACCGACATAGACTGAATAGTACCAAAGTGGAGTGAATGGACCGAATAAGACAAACTAGAGTAGAATTGTGGGTTGTGGGGAGCAAAGGCCAAGGTTCAAGTCTCTAGGAGGGAACTTCATACACACATACACTTAGGGTCTGTTTGGGATTCACTTATTTTACTGAAACTGAAAATTTTTTGTTGAAAGTACTGTAAATAAAGGTAAAAGTTAGCTAAAATAGTACAGTGAAACTCATGAATAGTACCAAAAAGTGCAGTGGGGCCCATAAATAGTAGCAAAAATAAGTTGTATAGTAAAATAAGCTAGTTTTTTTTTTTTTTTTTTTTTTTTTTTTTTAATTTGGAGCCAAACGTCCACTTAGATTAAATTATAGTAGAATTTCTATCATGTATCAAACAAAACAAAAAAGCATAGCAATAATAAGTGCTTCGACTTCTAAATATTATATAGATATAGGTTATATAGATTTGTAGGAATTACATATAGTAAAATTTATACTAAGTACAGTATTACTAAAAAATAGTTAGGAATTTATTCATGTCACTTTGTAATTTTTTTTTTTTTTTTTTGTAAGACTTTGTAAATTTTTTAGTTAGTAAACATAATCACTATTAAAAAGTTAAATGACAATATTCATAGGATACATTATTTATAAGATCATATTGTTTAATTAATATTAATTTAAAAAAAGCAAATGACTTCACGTAATAAATTTGGACAAAATAATTAAATTAATTCATTTAGTTATGTTCTAATAAATTTTACAATTGAAATGGACTGAAGTGTACTAAAATGATACATAGATGTGGCTCAACATAAATATAGTAACAATAAATATTATGTTTCAGCATTTAGATATTATATAGATCATTATTAATATATATAGTCTTATAATTGTATGCAATTGTATTAAAAGTAAGCTACTCATGGGAACTCCTCTTGAGGTCTCTAGCTAGTTCGAGTCTCAAGATTATTTGATGCATAATTCTTGAGAGCGGGGTCGTGTATCTCATCTGGGGTTTACTCAACAATAGTGGTAGAGTGGCCCTCCTTGGAAGAGGTTTCTCATCATTAAAAAAGCAATAAAGTAAGCTATCAAGATTGGTTATGCAGTTCATCAAGTAGGATCCACTGTCCACAGAAAGGATATTACATTGTTCTTCACCATGCCCCATTATCAATTCTTTTTTGGTCATGATTCCCTCTCATTCCTGATGATTGATGGTTATGCTTAATTAGTCTTTAGATATTTTGAAATGAAGTACTACTGGACTAATTGTATATGTTTTATCACTATTTTGCTTCTGTAGGGAATCATTTTGAGAGAATATGGTAAAGTTGGAGATGCAGAGAGGATATTTATACTTATACAGGTGATAGTATACGAATATTTATTGGCATATGTATGCATATGGAAATGCATGAACGTATACTAATTAAAAACATGCACAAACAAGAACTTACACAGAACACTTGTATATGTTTGTATAATAGTGTCTTTATAAATATGTGTTTGTATTAATATCTGTATATTTATGTATCATCAATATACGTATATACATGTCATTATGTATGAAATTATGTGTATATGTTCATATGTTCTTCTACCACAATTGTTCGAGTAATACCCGCAAGCCTCAATAGGCCACTACAGTACAACTAGCTTCCCAAGTTTTGTGGATACATTCTTTTCTTTTCCTTATAATTGTTGTTGGGTGCATATGCTCACTATTTTCCAAGTATCTAATGATAAAAGGAGCATGACTCCGCAAATATTTCCTATTCCAGTCAAAATTGATTGTGTTTTTAACCTTCTTTTCTTTTGAACTAACTTTTGCATGGGAGGGATTAGAGTTCAAAGCAATTCTTAAAGTACTGTTAGATTGTCCTAACTTGCAACTAAATTTTTTTTAAAGGAGTTTGATAGAAAAAATGTATATAAAATGTAAAGCCACATGAATCACGTCTTTTGACTAGAACGTATTAAGTAAGGTTGATTGGAAATTTAATTTAATTCAATTCAGCCTCTTGATAAGGATAAGGTGTTGTGGAGAGAATCAGAGAACATGATTTGCAATTAATTCATGTAATGTCGTGCTACAGCCTACATGAACAACATGTAAGGACCAATTTTTATTTATTCATGTCTCCCTAAAATGATGTTTCTCATGTAGCACCGTATTACACGTTACGGTTGCTTAATTAAATGCTTTTGGAGAACTGATTAGAAACTTATGTTTTATGATAAATGGATTTACTATTATTTTGTGTAATGGTGGTATGCAACATCTTTCTCATATGGAGGGGGGGGGGGGGCTATAAGTATTGGACCCACCCCATTTGAGAAAGATGTTGCATGCAAATAAAGCAAATAAAGGCGGCAATTTAAGCTAGCAGATCGTGTTTGTCGTGAATAAATACATAACTTAATCCTAACCTAGCCTATTTCATTAATTATGTCAAAATCCCTCAACCCTAACATAATCCATTTATTACTCAGGTTGACACGACACAATCCAATTCAACCCATTCAATACACAGTTAAGAAAGTTAAACTGTAAAGGTTTGTATTAAATAAAAATAACATTTATTTATAAGAATTGGGTCATTTCGTGTTGATTACAGGTTAAATAGGTTAACACAAATTTGACGCATTTATTAATTGCGTTGAAGGCTTAAAGCGTGCCGATTTGCTTTGACATGAATCCATTTACATTGAATGCTAACCCACAAAAAATCATGCCGTGTTCATTTTGTATTTGCTAGTCATGTCAAACATTGCCACTTTCTAAATGTAAGGAATAAGGATTACACATAATACCACCTTGCCAAAAAAATAGGAAACAGAGGGTTTTTTTTTTTTTTTTTTTTTTTTTTTTTTTTTTTTGAGATATATGTTGGAAGCATTGCCCAAGTAAGCCAAAAAAAAATTTCCATATCGCTGTGCTCCAGCCTCCACGTCCACATTTTTGTGCCTTGGCTGACCATGGTATACTTAGGCCTAATGCCCAATAAGTGGCAATATCTAATAATACGTATCCTCCGTAGTACCCACACATAGCAAGAGTATGTATACATCAGATGAATGAGCTTTTTCCAATGTACACCTTGCCCTGCCTAGTTTGTTTTTCTAAAAGGCATCTTCTTATAACAAGAAGAAGAAATATAATTATGCCAGTATCTTTGCAAACTGAGGAACTCTGCAATTATGCAATTAAAACACTTGACCAGCAATAAGAGTGAACGTGCCTCGTTAAGAGTAAGACACCCCAGAAGCTTCGTGCGTCTTTCTTCTGTAGAGCAACTCCTACGAAACCTATCTTTCGGATTCTTTATAGGTCTTCACTATCTGAAAGTCATTGAATGTCAGTGGACATGTCAACAATGAGGGGAGTCTTTTGTATTGTATGCATATTAAGTAGAAAACAGATTTGTGAAATATCAACTGAAGAACTAGCTCATATACTTTCAGCATTTTCTGGGGTTGCATTTGTATTCTAGGATTTATAATCATTGGATTGTACCAATATAGATTATTTGTTATAAAATTTAATAAGATGTTATGGATTTCAGTTTTTGAGTATTTTGTTCTACAAAAACACTTTTGTGGATAGAAATTTGATTGAGCATCTTACACTAAATGAATAGGACATGTATAATATTAATATATTAGATCTAACCCTTTCAACTCTGTATGTAATAGTGTCGTTAATAGATAAAACATGTATAATATGTAAGAAACATTTCAGGATACTGATGGATACAACCTATGTTTTAGTTCTAATTAGGTAAAAATAAAGATGGCTTCAGAAGTGCATACTCAAATTCTATTCCCAATAAGAAGGTAAATGTACCTGATTAGTAACTAGGCAAATTTCTTGGCCACCTATTTGTAACAACACTTCTCCCCATTGTGTACTTTTAATTATTTCTGGAAATCATTGATGGGAAAAACAATCAGTCTGGCAATCAAACCTTCAACTTAACATGCATGTCTTGTACTAAGGGGGAAAAGTAAGGAAAAAAGAAGGAGAAGCATGACACATCAAGATCAGATTATGCAGCTTGAAACTTTCAAAATCATTTGCAAAATAGAAAGAAAGAAAAAAAAAAAAAAAGTGTGTGTGTGTGTGTGTTAATCTAGAGGAGAAATAAGTTCAGCAAGAATCATGATTCTGATGGGAGTTCAGACTGTCACAAATCAGGAACCGTATTGATAATGACAAATCTAGTATGAAAAGAAGTACGTGATCTAATACTCTGAAGGACAGAAAACAGTGTGCATCTGTCTCTAGGCATAATTCTTAGTCCTCTATAAGGATTTCTTCAATCACCAGCATGAGAATTTTTCAGTCACCTTACATGCAGTATTATAATTTTTGCAAGCAGTGCTAGTCACCTAAAGCAAAACATAAAATGCTGTTGATGTTAAAATTTATACCTTACAACAACAGCATGGATAACTCCCATTTGACAAGCTAAGTGACTATTTAGATTGAATAAAACTGGCTTACGCTCTTTTAAATCTGTTTAAAGCTAATTTTAAAGTAAGAAAAATTCATTAGTTGGATAATTTCTGCTGTTACTCACCTATAATTTGTAGATGATGATTCTGACTCATCCCTGAAACTGAGTGAAGCAAATGGTTCTGATAGTGACAATAAAGGATCAGCTTCATGACCACTACTTAAGTTGACTGGCCATTGCATTGGAACAACTAAACACCTGTAGCAAATAAAAAACGATGTTAGGTCTCCATAAAGGAAATCCTTGTAGTTGAGATATTGCCATAAATATTTTCTTTTTTTTATTTCCTCTTCCACATCCTGCAGGCATAAGGCACGTCTTCTACAACAATGCCCTACCTAAATAGTAATAAAACAAATCTCTCTCTCTCTCTCAATATACATATAAGAAATGTTAAACCACCATTAAAAGTCTAATCTATAGATTCCATTGGTTAAGCCAAGAGCCTTGTAGGTTAATAGAATTGCCTAGTTCTCCCACGGAGGAAATTCTACAAAAAATCCCCCATCCCCCTCCTGTTCTTGTTATTGTTGGGGGGGTGGGGGGGGAAGGGGAGGAGAGCAATTGGATTAAACACTTTTCAATCATAAGACATGTTATATCATGTTGCCTCCAAGCAGAAAATCTAACCAAAAGACCGTATAATTGAACACTTGACCTTTTTGCTTGTAATTTTTACAAGGAGAAAATTGAATAGTAACAAGAATGAATTCAAATAAAACACATACCCATCGAGACATTTGTATTTGCAGCGATTCATCTTTTTCACAGAATAGTTCTCAAATAAGACATCAAGATGATTTGCTAGTTTTGGAATTTCATCTAATGGCAAAATGTCCCAGAACTTCAGAATCTGAATGTAGTATGAATTTTCCTTGAGAATGTCTACAGTCCAAACAAGATGCAGCAAACCTTTGACCTCGTACTGCTCTAATAATTGGGAAGAAGTTCCATGATGGACATAGAGGTTTTTCTTCCTGAGAGATTGACGCCAACCATTTGCAAGATTTTCCAATAAAGTAAGCACTTCTTTACAGGTCTCAGCATCTTTAACTCTTGACATAGATTTCAAAAAATCATTGCTGAAGGAGACCTATATTGAGAAATGAAGAGAGGGTCCAACAAAACTAATGAGCAACACGACCATGAAAAGAGGATCCACCTCCCCATACACTTTTTTTTTTTTTTATATAATAATATTAAAGAGACATAGAATAGTAAAGAAAATAAGTTGTTGATGTATCACTAGAACTATTAAAAGGAAAAAACAAGTAAGAATCAGCATACCCTCCATCTTGCTTTCCCGAACAGGGAAGAATCCATGTTGAATAAAATGTGCATTTGGTCACATTCAACCAAGGCAACTGTAATAGCCTGAGCCAAACCCTTGTCTTCATTGGCATTGTAGAAACACCTCCGTTTCTTGGCATCAATGACTAACTCCTTCCAAATAGTGCACCTTTTAGTTAAAGTAGCTTCATTTCCCAATATCCAAAGGCAATGCCTGCAAATTAAAATTGTGCCTATTACTTGCAAAACCACCAGATTCTCAGAAAATGTTCTAGCTGCACCATAGTGAAGTATATACTGTATACATTATCTGTTACCTTGCACGCGTTAGTGCCACGTTTGTTCTTTGATGATTTTTAAGAAAACCAACTATTCCATTCTGATTACATCTGACAGTAGAGATAATTATCACATCCTCCTCACCACCCTGGAATCCATCAACAGAGCGAACACAAACGGAGAAGTCATCATTAGGATCTGCACTGTAGTTTTTCACCTTCTCTCCAATGGCAAGGACTTGAGCCTTGTATGGTGAGATGATACCAACTCTGACCTTCTTCTTTGTGCGAACTGATTCTTTAGGAGTGAAAGGAGAAACAAAAGAAATTGATAGTTATCATACTCATTAACTTATCGATGATCAAGCTAACCATAACTAACTTTCCTAGCACAACATTTTGCCAAAATTAAGACTAGGATTAGTTGCTACTTTAGACATACCTTTGAAAAGGCTTGAAACTATCTCAGACGCTACAGCAGCCTCAACCATATTTTTCAGACTATGGCTGTTATTGAATTCCTCTTTTCCATGTGGTACATTTATGAAAGAATAGAAGCCGTACATCTTCCCTTGAAGAAAATTCCTCTCGTAGCTTCCTCCTTTGACATGGTGGACGTCTAAAATCTGATTTTCATAGAACATCTTATTTGGAAATAAGCTTATGGATGGATGCATCCTATGCTGGACATTAAGAAGGTGTTTCTTGTGTCCTAGCAATACTAGCCTCTCAAACAAACTTCTTCCAAATTCAGCTTCCTCAGAAATCTAGTAATAGCAAATTTTAAAGACGTTACATTGATAATTTTTAAAGACAAACAAGGAAAGCAAGAGAACCATAAAAATAAAACTTTGAACCTTGCTTTTAACCATCGCAGGAAATTGCCGTTCATCCCCAACAAGAATAGCATGGCGGATTCCAGGAAGTTGTAAAGGAATGGTTGATTCACATTCCTTAAGCTGAGCAGCTTCATCTATAACCAGTAGTTCCAGATCAGCCATTACTTCATGCAATTTAGCAGAGCTTGATACAGTGCAGAAAATCAGACAAGAATATTGCAGGCAGAATTCTTTTATATCATACTCGTCTTCAAAATCTGGAACTGGGAATTTTTGAGGAAGAGATATAAGTACACGGAGGCACTCATTTCTTACAATACTCAACTCTCTTAAGTGACCAAGTCCAGTTCCTACATTCTTGCTGAAGACTTTCTCTAATAACCCTTTGTCAGTAACACTGACAGCACACAACAAAGTTTCAAGAGATTTGAGGAAATCAAGAGCTTTAATCATCTTCTTTACCACCACTAATTAAATAAAAGAAGTAGGTAAGTGTGTATACAAATTTTCAATACAATATGTCAGACGCTTTGAAATGCAATTGAATCTCTTCTGTAAAAACTCCTCAAATGTCAAAGGAGTGTCACATTTATCAGTTCCCTGTCCTTCGTTTTTCTTATCTTGGGAAGAATTATCCCCACTTTCTATATCCCCGTGCTCTAATTTCTTTTCTTTCCACAATGGCCTCATCTCCTTCTGTGTTTTCTTGTTTTTGTTTTCATTTAAGGTTTGAATGATAACTTTCTTCAAATTTTTCTTGCTCTTCTTGTCTTTTGAGGATTGATCATCAATCTCCTTCCCTTGATTAACATTTATCCCTTTATTTTCAGATATACCATCATTTTCATCCTCCTCATATTCTACCACTCTTCTAGTTTTCAAATACAAACGATATTCCCTTATAGGGTCCTTGAGCAAACTAATCATTGATAATAGGCTATCTTTCCAACCAGTTGATGGAACAAGGCATTCATACAGTATACTAACTCGGTTATCAAGAAATACATCCAGAAGGTCATAACGATCATCAATCTTCATTCGCTCCCTATTTCCAAATAAAACTATATCTCCAAGCCCATAGGTATCATATTCAAGTGACTCTGTTACATTCTTTAGAAGGCGCTGTGTCACTTCCAAAACTGCAGTATTCGTTGGGGCACATGTAAGAGTTCTGCATTTCATTCTAAGCAGAGAGAATAATAGCATACCAACTGTTGTGGTTTTCCCAGTTCCCGGAGGGCCCCATATTAGTTTAACAGTATTCTGATGCTTGCATTCCCTAGTTTCCAAACAGCTAAGAACTGCATCTTTCTGGGAGTCATTTAAATCATAAAAGCAAATTATGGACCTCGTTTCTGCATAGGCAGTACGGCAACTTCTTTCAGAAATGCAAGTAGTACATATTTTAGCTTCCTACAAGAAGTAAATAAAAAGGTTCTGAGAATTGTTTCCAAAAACATCAATATGGCACACTAAATTAAGCAATGATTGAAATTCTTACAGCAGAGTTTGGTTGCAGCACTTTTCCAATGATGTCTATGTTTTCACCTTCCAGCTCAAAGTTCAATGCTCTCCATATACGGATATTTGTGGTCATGTTTATCATGAAAACAGCATAAAGATTTTTCATCTTCTTGTTTTCTTGTTCTTCTGCCAAGATAGGCTTTGAGGCTAATATTGTAAGAGTATTGTCTTCTTTCACCCTTTGAACTAAAGCAACAAGAAAGGGCCTGTTGGGTCTGTCTAAATCCTCAATGTATTTTGGTCTTACATCTGTCAAGACAATGAGGTCTCCAACCATCGGCTCATATGCCCCATTATTATTCTCCAATTCCCTCACACTTTCAAATATAACATGGTAAAAATAGTCTTTGGGTGGTTCATATTCCTTAGCTTGTATGAATGACAATATAACACGGCTAGGTGCTAGAGGCAATGTTGACATGCTTGATAACAAGTCAGCATGTGTTTCCTCAATAAGTGGATAAAGAAATGAATTCATGTATTCTGATATGGAGGAAAATGTCTGTGGAATCTGTCTCACCTGTTAGTAAATAAAGTCAGGGTTAAGACTGCAATTTCCATGAGAGAAAAGTAAGTACATGGACAAATCTGATCAACAAGTTCTGGACATAATTGCAAGGCTATATCTCAGCCTGAAATGGGAACTTCATAAAGAAATAATATGCACCACATACAAATTACCATCAATGTCATGTCTTAAGTATGCAGATAAATTAAATCAAAATAAATAAACTTAGTGTCATTCCTAACAATTTGATACCATAACATTTAATCATAACACATTCTACTTCCTAAAATGAACAAACACACTAACCCAAAATGTGAACTCACTGTTAACCCAACGTGACAACATACTTTCTAGTGGTATATAAACCAACCCCCCCCCCCCCCCCCCCCCCTCCTTTTCCTCCCAGAAAAGATGAATTGTGAAATTAATAATACCCTTTTTCTCAGATGTAATATTCATTTGGTTATCCACATTTTTTGACATTTAGCCAACAACAATTTTAATGAAATCAATAGTACCCTACAATCTGCAAGTGTTACAATTTAATTTCTTACAATGAGGAGAAGGGTGAGAGCTTCATGGTGTACAAACCTGTTTTTTGTAAAGATCTTCATTGAGAATATCATTGATAGACCAAGAGAATACCAAATCTATTAAGCTTCTACCCCGAACAAAGTTTTTCTTCAGCACAGTCTTCTCCATTCTTTCAGTTTCCTCTTCTCTTCTGTATGGTCAGTCAATGGCTAAAATCTCACACACCCTTCAAAATAGAGATAATGAAGGTTCGCTTAGCATCCAAGGAACAGCTAGGAAGAAGTTATTCAAAAGAAAGACCAATATACAGGATACTATGAAAGTAAGAAAAATTGAAATTCCTAACATGCTTTTGGCTTGTAAGAATTTCCATTGCTTCCTTAAAAAATTCAGCAAAAGCAAGTGGAAATACAAAACAACATTAAAGAAAACGTTAAAAAAGAAACCAAGGAAAGAATATATTATCAGGAAAAAAGGTGTAAAAGAAGCCATTGACTTCAAGTCAAATGCAAGTGACTAAGGTGGCCGGGAATGCAAGCTACCCTTTGTATCCTGCCACCTTCCTTGCAGCACAATATTCGATTCTGTCTATAGAACTTCCACGCAACAGTGCAATACTTGTTTTACTTGTACGGCCGTCTAATGTGGTATCTAATTAGCGCAACTAGTAAAGTCTTTAATCCTACTTGTTACACTTTGTATGGGTGTCTAACATGATTTCCAATAAGCTCAACTAATAAAGTCCTTAATCCTTGAATAAAAGACTTGAGTTCGAATCCCACCTAGACAAAAAGGAACCTATTAGTGTATTGGCATAATGGTAAAGAGAAATTCCTCCACCAAATAGAATCCATTGGTGTCTTGCCCTATAAAGAACAATAATCATGGAGGAAGGGGACCCCACAGGTTTCAAATTTTATACAATCTATTAAAAAAATATGTACTGAAGTCCCAATTATTTAACATTTTCCAGCAAAACGCATGAAAAAGATGAGTCTAGCTTATGTGTAAAGTTTATTTGATTATTATTGGGGAAATAATGATAAAGATTATCAAATATTTTTTTTTTTAATTTAATAAAGTATGAACTTTTCAAAAGAAGAGCCCTTTGGCCTCGTCATCTACTAGCAACTAACCTCATCCGCCAAAACAAGTTAGTGGGTATATATTAGTTTTGATTAAGATGAGTTGTGATTTTTGTTGTTGATATTCTTCGAAGTTGAAATTTATCTTTTTATCTAATTGAATGTTCATTAGTCATGATCATTTCTTCAATGAGGACAAACCTGGTTTTTGTAAAGATCCTCATTGAGAACATCTTCGATAGACCAAGAGAATACCAAATCTATTAAGCGTAGACCTGCAGGAACTTCTCTCTTCTTCACCGCAGTCTTCTCCATTCTGTCAGTACCTTCTTCTCTTCTGTAAAGTCAGTCAATGGCCAAAATGACACACACACCCTTCAAAAATAGAGATCATGAAGATTAGCTTAGCATTAAAGGAACCAACTTGGAAGAAGTTACCCTATGGAAAGACCAACATAGAGGCAATTATGAAAGAAAGAAAAAGTGAGATTCCTAACATGCTTTTGGCTTGTAAGAGATTCCATTACTTCCCTTGAAAAGCTCAGAAAAGCATATAGACGTACACAACATGATTAAAAAGAAAAACACGTTAGAAAAGAAGAAAGAATAGAAAAAGGTGTAAAAGAAGACATTGACTTGAAGTCAAATGAAAGTAGCCCAAGTGGGAATGCAATGCAAAACTACCTGCCCATATTGACAACAGTACTCGATTCTCCATCCGTACATGCAACTACCATGCAACAGTGCAATACTCTTGTACGGACGTTCCAAATTTTGTAACTAACGCTCCGTGCGTTTCGAGGTAAATTATTTTCCGTAAAATATTTTTCTATTTTCAGATGTTTGTTTACATGTAAAATATAGTAAAAATTGTAAAATATTTTCAGTTTGACCAAAGTTTGTGCATGAAAACTTGTAAAATATTTTATCAAAAAATCAATGGTAAAACATTTTACAAAACGCTCACTCCCTCTCACCCGATCCTATCTCCCTCTTCTTCTCAGTTCTTCTCTCCCTCTCTCAAACTCTCTCCCCAGCCAAACCAGTGAGACCAGCAACAAACCACCGGTGGCGCCACTCCCTACCGAATCCGACCCAGTTCTTCAGCTTCGAAAATGGCCCTTCAAGACCCAAATTGAAGAGATTAAAACCATTCATCTAAGATTGTTGAGTTGAGTTTCTGGAGGTCGGATTGTGGTGGAGCTGCTTTTGGTGGGTCGGATTACGGTGGATTTGGTTTTTGTGCTGATGGATTTTGGGTATGGTCTGTGTTTGTCGACAATGGCAGAGGCAGAGTGATGGTGCCTTGATGGACGGCATGGGTTGTTTGATGGGTTTCAGGTGTGGGTTTCATTTGTCACGGTGGTGGGTTGACGGTGGCTTCACGGATGACTTGGATGGTTTGATGGGTTTCGTGTATACTTTGTAGCTTGGTGGGATCTGATGATTGTTGCAGTTTTTGTACTGGGTTGTGACTTTGGATTTGTTGGTGATGCTTCAATAGCTCCAACTAGACAAAATTTTGCTTTGATTTTCTCTATTCTAGTTGGACTTTGCAGTGATGCAGTGGGTTGTGTGATTAGAAAATTTTTACAAAATGATTTGCTGAGCATTTTCAGGAATGCTATAAAACACAGTAAAATGAAAATATTTTTCGTAAAATACATTATATTTGAAAATATTTTACATCGAAACAAACAGAATGTAATATACATTATACACATTTCTATATACCTACACATATTATAGCCTGGGTAAACACAAATCCAATATAATCCATATATACACACACGTGTGTGTAATTAATTTGGCTAATAAAATGTTACTCACGAAAATAAGTGGAATTTTAATGTTGGAAAACAAAATAAAAATGAAAATAAAAACAAATATATCCATTATATTTTGTTTATTAAGAGTTGTATATATATGAATATATAAGACGTATTCTAATGTTTTTTAGAAAATTTTTAATACTAATGTTCATGAAGTGATATTTAATAACTAGATAAACATTAATTACATTTAGGTCAATCCTTAAGTTTTTTTATCCACAACTAAAAAATCTAGATTCGAAACCCACCAAAAGTTAGATCCTTTTATATATATATCACTATCAGCTTTTTTAAGATCTTCTCTCATCTCCTGTGTTTGTTAAAATACTTAGTATTCTTATTAAAAAAAAAAAGTTTGAACCGGACCTATACCAAAAAAAGCCCATTTGTGTCATTCAAGGGAGTGAATACCGTACCGTACCAGTCAATATCACAAGTATTTTTAGTACTGGCAGCTTGGCCGGTACAGAAACTGTAACAATTTCGTTCGAGTATAAATACCAATCATATTGCATTGTTTCGGCCGTACCAAGCAAAATACCGGATTTCGGCTGGTTAATAGATACTAGTCCGATACTGACCAGTAACCCAAAAATGGATTCATCCCTCACGGATTCACTGTCTCTTTTTTCTCTGAAGCCAACGGTCTCTCACTAGATCTTGAGTGGCGGTGGACGGCGACACAAGCAGTGAAATGAACTCAGAACCAAAACTGTGAAAGTGAGAGAGATGATACAGAACAAAAAGCTCAAAAGAAAAAACTAAGAAGAGAGAGCTAAAATCGTTTGAAATTTGAAAGTGGAGAAGAAAGTGTAACAAATAAAAAACCAACTTTATAACATATAACACATCACTTTACAATATACCTTACATCAAATCTTTTTTTTTTTTAACACTTCATTTAAATATTCTTTCTTTATTATTTTTTATTCTTCCTCCCTCCCTTGTCTCTCTCTCCTCTGTCTCTCTCTTTCTCAACCCAACTATTCTCAGCACCGTTAGCCATCACACTACCAACAATCACCACCAAACCCACCATCCACCAAAAACTCACCACCCATACCACAACCACCACAAATCTACCACCCATGCCACAACTAACAAAAACAAAACCTCCATCATCGCCGCCACCAGCAAACCCACCAAGTAAAAAACACACACACAGCAAACCCACCAAGCAAAAGAAAACACACACACACAGAGCAAACCCACATCCCAATACACCATTGCCAATCAAACCACCAAGCAAAACACACACACACACACACACACACACACACAAACCCACCATGGCAACCCTCCAACCGGATTCAACCCACACCATCAAACCCACCATGGCAAACCTCCACCCATCATGCCAATCTATTGCACCACGACCCACCACACCCCAAACCCACAACCCACCATCCCGCCGCAACTAGATTCGACTCACACCCCTCAACCAATAGATCGGTGAAGACCCGGACCGAAACCCACAATTCCATTAAAAACACCACACCATGACCCATAACCCTTAGGAACCAAAACCACAACCATCGGACCATCGAACCCACGACCCATGCCCATCGAACCATAATCGCTGACCATCGCCGCCACCACCCACGACCATCAAACCATCAGACCACGACCCACAATCCAAAATCAAAACCATAGGAGAGAGAAGAGAGAAGTGAGAGAGGAAAGAGAAAGACAGAATAAGAAAAAGAGACATTGGGGCTGAATAAAATACAATTTTTTATTTTACAATCCAGCTACAGTGAGTTGTTATTGATAACAGCTCATTGTAGCTCAATACTAAAATTTTTAGGATTTAGCATATTTGATGTAGATGTGTTTTTATCATTTGAGGTGCTAAAAATGCTAAAAAAATAGTATTTAGCATTTTTAGCACCTTTGATAAGAATGCTCTAAGAGAGTATATCAGTAATTTTTTTTATTGAAAGATGTGAAATCCAGTGATTGTGGAGAGTAAAAAGTAAAAAAAGGCAGCAGTACCAACGTGTGAAAAGATAAGAAAATAGGTGATGTATTTATTGTTTCTTGATTCTTTCATTTGAAGCCATTAGTTTATTTGTTATTTAATTTTTTTCACCATTGTCAAAAAAGAAAATATTTCCTTACTTATTAACAACTTCCCTACCCCAACACGTTACCATATCATCATTTGTAATATATATATAATTTTGTAGTAACTCCGAAATGGTACACCGGTATTAACCGGTATTGAAATATATCATTCTCATGACTAAACCAAAACGACCTCTAGTACAGTATTAACTTCCTTGGTGTCATTACCTATAAAGGACAATTATTATGGAGTAAACACAATGGATTGCAAATTTTACATATTTATTAAAAAGAATTGTATTAACATCCCAATTAGTTAACCTTTTCAAAACACACCAAAAAAAAAAAAAAAAAGCACAAAAGAGAGAAACTTACAATGTTGAAAATAAGAGAGTGAGACTAAGACTGAGATGGTCTCTTTCTTTGTATGGATGCTATTATGGGGGGAGAGGGTCCACAGTTGCGATATTCTAATTAGGCTAAAACTTATTACACGTGTAACAAACAATGCTCTTCTAATTAAGAGAGAAAATAAGTTTGTAGGATGGTGTTGTACATGTATGTGTCCAATAGTAGGGAGATAGTGGAGCATCTTTTATTACACTACAGTGTTGTGTTTGAGTTGTGGAACTTTGTTTTTCATCCATTCAATGGGTTTTACCAAAAAAGGTCACCAACCTTTTATTTGGTTAGCGGAATTAGATAGACAAGTATTCTTTGAATATTTAGAATTTAGTTCTGTTATGTTTGATGTAGACATTAAAGCAAGCTTGTATGTGTCATACTTATAAAAAAATGGAAATTTTAGAAACGTAGTTGATAATATTTTTTACTACTGGATCATTATTTAATTGGTTTTCAGAATCATTGTCCTTCTTTGCATATCCTTTTGTAACTCTTTAGATTCATTTATGTTTTGTTTAGTAGTCTTATTTAATAAAATACTTATTTACTTAAAAAATTGATTTAAGACTTTTTAAATCATAGATTAGGTTTTCGTATAATCAATCAAGGTGGACTAAAGGGATTTAGATTTAAGATTTGTTGATTGCATATTGCATACTGAAAAAATGGGGTATTGGTACTAGTAATGCATGATATGACAGAATATAACCTTTACGGAGGAACTTGCTTGCCGGTGGAGGCAAAGGCCAAAGAATCAATTTATGGTCCAATTGGTCCAAAATGGACTAAATGAACCAAAATGAATTGACAAGGACCGAACTAGACCGAAGTGAATTGAAGTACACTGAATGGACCGACGTAGCCCGAATAGGACCAAAGTGAAGTGAATGGACCAAATAGGGCCAAAGCGGAGTGAATGGACTGAATAAGACCGAACTGGACCAAAATACTACGCTAATATTTTGACTTAGTAGAAGCGTAGCAACAATAAGTGCTTTAGCTTTAAATATTATATAGATATAGGTTATATAGATTTGTAAGAATTATATATAGTAAAATTTTTACTAAGTATGGTATTACTAAAAAATAATTAGGAATTTATTTATTATATTGTTGATGTAAAACTAACTAATCATGTTACTTTGTAAATTTTTTTAGTTAGTAAACAAAATCACAATTAAAAATTTAAATGACAACATTCATAGGATACATTATTTATAAGATCATATAGTTTAATTAATATTAATTTAAAAAAGGCTTAAATGACTTCATGTACTAATAGATTTGGACAAAATAATTAAATAAATTCATTTAGTTATTTGCTAATAGATTTTACAATTGAAATGGACTGAAGTGTACTAACATGATACACGGATGTGACTCAACATGAATATAGTAATAATAAATATTATGTTTCAGCATTTAGATATTATATAGATCATTATTAATATATATAGTCTTATTATTGTATGCAATTGTATTAAAAGTGAGCTATTCATGGGAACTCCTCTTGAGGTCTCTAGCTAGTTCGAGTCTCAAGATTATTTGATACATAATTCTTGAGAGCGGGGTCGTGTATCTCATCCGGGGTTTACTCAACAATAGTGGTAGAGTGGCCCTCCTTGGAAGGGGTTTCTCATCATTAAAAAAAGCAAAAAAGTAAGCTATCAAGATTGGTTATGCAGTTCATCAAGTAGGATCCACTGTCCACAGAAAGGATATTACATTGTTCTTCACCATGCCCCATTATTAATTCTTTATTGGTTATGATTCCTTCTCATACCTGCTGATTGATGGTTATGCTTAATTAGTCTTTAGATATTTTGAAATGAAGTACTACTGGACTAATTGTATATGTTTTATCACTATTTTGCTTCTGTAGGGAATCATTTTGAAAGAATATGGTAAAGTTGGAGATGCAGAGAGGATATTTATACTTATACAGGTGATAGTATACGAATATTTATTGGCATATGTATGCATATGGAAATGCATGAATGTATACTAATTAAAAACATGCACAAACAAGAACTTACACAGAACACTTGTATATGTATGTATAATAGTGTCTTTATAAATATGTGTTTGTATTAATATCTGTATACTTATATATCATCAATATACTTACATACATGTCATTATGTATGAAATTATGTGTATATGTTCATATGTTCTTTCTACCTCAATTGCTCGAGTAATACCAGCAAGCCTCAATAGGCCACAACAGTACAACTAGCTTCCTAAGTTTTGTGGATACATTCTTTTCTTTTCCTTATAATTGTTGTTGGATGCATATGCTCACTATTTTCAAGTATCTAATGGTAAAAGGAGCATGACTCCGCAAATATTTCCTATTCCAGTCAAAATTGATTGTGTTTTTAACCTTCTCTTCTTTTGAACTAACTTTTGCATGGGAGGGCTTAGAGTTTAAAGCAATTCTTAAAGTACTGCTAGATTGTCCTAACTTTCAACTAAATTTTTTTTAAAGAAGTTTGATAGAATAAATGCATCTAAAATGTAAAGCCACACGAATCACGTCTTTTGACTAGAACGTATTAAGTAAGGTTGATTGGAAATTTAATCAAAACCATATAGGTCTCTTTAATTTTGTAAATTTTGACGTACTAACAATGATTAACATGCTAGTGTAGAACCTTGGCACTTGTACTTTTAAGCATGGTTCGTTTATTATACATAGGTCTACTAAATTTTCAGAAGTTAATTTAATTGAGCCTCTTGACAAAGGATAAGGTGTTTGCAATTAATTCATGTAATGTCGTGCTACATTGAACAATATGTAAGGACTAACTTTTTTTTTATTCATGTCTGTATTTCAAGCCAGTCTCCCTAAAATGACATTTCTCATGTAGCACCGTATTACATGTTACGGTTGCTTAATTAAATGCTTTTGGAGAACTGATATTAGAAACTTATGCTTTATGATAAATGGATTTACTATTATTTTGTGTAATGGTATGCAACATCTTTCTCATATGGAGATGGGCCCCATAAGTATTGGACCCACCCCATGTGAGAAAGACGTTGCATGCAAATAAAGGCGGCAGTTTGAGCTAGCCGATCGTGTTTGTCATGAATAAATACATAACTTAACCCTAGCCTAGTCTATTTCAAATAATTATGTCAAAACCCTCAACCCTAACAATCCAATTTAACCCATTCAATACACAGTCAAGTGAAAAGAGGTTTATGTTGAAATAACATTTATTTATATGAATTGGGTCATTTTATGTTGATTACAGGTTAGATAGGTTAACACAAATTTGACACATTTTATTAATCATGTTGAAGGCTTAAAGCGTGTCGATTTGCTTTGACATGAATCCATTTACATTGAATGCTAACCCAAAATAAAAAAAATAAAAATCATGCCATGTTCATTTTTGTATTTGCTGGTCATGTCAAACATTGCCACTTTCTAAATGTAAGGCTTACCACCTTACCAAAAAAAATAGGAAACAGGGTATTTTTCTCTTTGGATATACGTTGGAAACATTGCCCAAGCCAAAAAAATATTTCCACATCGCTGCGCTCCAACCTCAAGTCAACAATTTTGTGCATTGGCTGACCATGGTATACTTAGGCCTAAGGCCCAACAAGTGGCAATATCTAATAATACGTATCCTCCGTACTACCCGCACATAGTAAGAGGAAATATGTATACATCAGATGCATGAGCTTTTTCCAATGTACACCTTGCCCTGCCTAGTTTGTTTTTCTCAAAGGCATCTTCTTATAACAACAAGAAGAAATATAATTATGCCAGTATCTTTGCAAACTGAGGAACTCTGCAATTATGCAATTACAACACTAGACCAGCAATGAGAGTGAAGGTGCCTCGTTAAGAGTAAGACACCCCAGAAGCTTTGTGTGTCTTTCTTCTGTAGAGCAACTCCTCCTACGAAACCTATCTTTCGGATTCTTTATAGGTCTTCACCATCTGAAAGTCTTAGAATGTCAGTGGACATGTCAACAATGATGGGAGTCTTTTGTATTGTATGCATCTTAAGTAGAAAACAGATTTGTGAAATATTAACTGATGAACTAGCTCATATACTTTCAGCATTTTCTGGGGTTGCATTTGTATTCAAGGATTTGAAATCATTGGATTTTAATACAGGTACCAATATAGATTACTTGTTATAAAATTTAATAAGATGTTATGGATTTTAGTTTTGAGGATTTTGTTCTACAAAAACACTTTTGTGGATAGAAATTTGATTTGGAATCTTACACTAAATGAATAGGACATGTATAACATTAATATATTTCATCTAACCATTTCAACTCTATATGTAATACAGTGTCCTTAGTAGATAAGATGGATATAACCTATGTTTTAACATGTAAGAGACGTTTTAGGATACTGATGGATATAATCTATGTTTTAGTTCTAATTAGGTAAAAATAAAGATGGCTTCAGAAGTGCATACTCAAATTCTATTCCCAGGAAGAAGGTATATGTACCTGATTAGTAATTAGGCAACTTTCTTAGCCACCTATTTGTAACAACACTTCTCCCCATTGTGTACTTCGAATTATTTCTGGAAATCATTGATGGCAAAAACAATCAGTCTGGCAATCAAACCTTCAACTTAACGTGCATGTCTTGTACTAAGGGGGAAAGTAAGGAAAAAAGAAAGAGAAGCATGACACATCAAGATCAGATTATGCAGCTTGAAACTTTCAATATCATTTGCAAAATAGAAAGAAGAAAAAAAAAGTTTGTGCGTGTGTGTTAATCTAGAGGAGAAATAAGTCCAGCAAGAATCATGATTCTGGAGGGAGTTCAGACTGTCACAAATCAGGAACCATATTGATAATGACAAAGTTAGCGTGAAAAGAAGTATGTGATCTAATACTCTGAAGGACAGAAAACAGTGTGTATCTGTATCTAGGCATAATTTTTAGTCCTCTATAGGGATTTCTTCAATCACCAGCATAAGAATGTGTCGGTCACCTTATATGCAGTATTATAATTTTTGCAAGCAGTGCTAGTCACCTAAAGCAAAACAGAAAATGCTGTTGACGTTAAAAATTTATACCTTACAACAACAGCATGGATAACTCCCATTTGACAATCTAAGTGACTATTTAGATTGAATAAAAACTGGCTTGCACTCTTTTAAATCTGTTTAAAGCTATTTTAAAGTAAGAAAAATTGACTAGTTGGATAATTTCTGATGTTACTCACCTAAAAGTTGTAGATGATGATTCTGACTCATCCCTGAGACTGAGTGAAGCTAATGGTTCTGAAAGTGACAATAAAGGATCAGCTTCAGGACAACTACTTAAGTTGACTGGCCATCGCATTGGAACAACTAAACACCTGTGGCAAATAAAATGATGTTAGGTCGTCATAAAGGAAATCCTTGTAGTTGAGATGTTGGCATAAATATTTTCTTTTTTTATTTCCTCTTCCACTTCCTGCAGGCATAAGGCACATCTTCTGCAACAATGCCCTACCTAAATAGTAATTAAATCTCTCTCTCTCTCTCTCTATATATATATATATAAAAGAAATGTTAAACCACCATTAAAAGTCTAATCTATAGATTCCATTGGTTAAGCCAAGAGCCTTGTAGCTCAATGGAATTGCCTAGTTCTCCCATGGAGGAAATTCTACCAAAACTCCCCCATCCCCCTCCTGTTCTTGTTATTAAGGGGGGGGGGGGGGGGTTGGTGGGGGATGGGGGAGACCAATTGGCTTAAACGCTTTTCAATCATAAGGCATATTATATCATGTTTCCTTCAAGCAGAAAATCTAACCAGAAGACCATATAATTTAACATTTGACCTTTTTGCTTGCAATTTTTACAAGGAGAAAATTGAATGGTAACAAGAATGAATTCAAATAAAGCGCATACCCATCGAGACATTTGTATTTGCAGCGATTCATCTTTTTGACTGTATAGTTCTCAAATAAGACATCAAGATGATTTGCTAGTTTTGGAATTTCAGCTAATGGCAAAATGTCCCAGAACTTCAGAATCTGAATGTAGTATGAATTTTCCTCGAGAATGTCTACAGTCCAAACAAGATGCAGCAACCCTTTGACCTTGTACTGCTCTAATAATTGGGAAGAAGTTCCATGATGGACATAGAGGTTTTTCTTCCTGAGAGAATGACGCCAACCATTTGCAAGATTTTCCAATAAAATAAGCACTTCTTTATAAGTCTCAGCATCTTTAACACTTGAAATTGATTTCAAAAAATCATTGCTGAAGGAGACCTATATTGAGAAATGAAGTGAGGTCCAATGAAATGTTTAAAACTAACGAACAACACTACCATGAAAAGAGGATCCACCTCCTCATACACTTTTTTTCTTTTTCTTTTTTATATATATAATATTAAGGAGACATAGAATAGTAAAGAAAGTATGTTGTTGATGTATGACTAGAACTATTAAAATTAAAAAATAAATAAAAATCAGCATACCTTCCATCTTGCATTCCTGAACAGGGAAGAATCCATGTTGAATAAAATGTGCATTTGGTCACATTCAACCAAGGCAACTATAATAACCTGAGCCAAGCCCTTGTCTTCATTGGCATTGTAGAAACACCTCCGTTTCTTGGCATTAATGACTAATTCCTTCCAAATAGTGCACCTTTTAGTTAAAGTAGCTTCATTTCCCAATATCCAAAGGCAATGCCTACAAAGTAAAATTGTGCCTATTAATTGCAAAACCAACAGATTCTCATAACATGTTTTAGCTGCACCATAGTGAAGTCTATACATTATCTGTTTACCTTGCACGCGTTAATGCCACGTTTGTTCTTTGATAATTTTTAAGAAAACCAACTATTCCATTCTTATTACATCTGACAGTAGAGATAATTATCACATCCTCCTCACCACCCTGGAATCCATCAACAGAGCGAACACAAATGGAGAAGTCATCATTAGGATCTGCACTGTAGTTTTTCACCTTCTCTCCAATTGCAAGGACTTGAGCCTTGTATGGTGAGATGATACCAATTCTAACCTTCTTCTTTGTGCGAACTGATTCTTTAGGAGTGAAAGGAGAAACAAAAGAAAATGATAGTTATCATACACATTAACTTATTGATGATCAGGCTAACCATAACTAACTTTCCTAGCACAACATTTTGCCAAAATTAAGACTAGGATTAGTTGCTACTTTAGACATACCTTTGAAAAGGCTTGAAACTATCTCAGACACCACAGCAACCTCAACCATATTTTTCATACTATGGCTGTTATTGAATTCCTCTTTCCCATGTGGTACATTTATGAAAGAATAGGAGCCGTACATCTTCCCTTGAAGAAAATGCCTCTCGTAGCTTCTTCCTTTGACATTGTGGCCATTTAAAATCTGATTTTCATAGAACATCTTATTTGGAAATAAGCTTATGGATGGATGCATCCTATGCTGGACATTAAGAAGGTGTTTCTTGTGTCCTAGCAATACTAGCCTCTCAAACAAACTTCTTCCAAATTCAGCTTCCTCAGAAATCTAGTAATAGCAAATTTTAAAGATGTTACGTTGATATTTTTAAAGACAAACGAGGACAACAAGAAAACCATAAAAATAAAACTTTGAACCTTGCTTTTAACCATCGCAGGCAATTGCCGTTCATCCCCAACAAGAATAGCATGGCGGATTCCAGGAAGTTGTAAGGGAATGGTTGATTCACATTCCTTAAGCTGAGCAGCTTCATCTATAACCAGTAGTTCCAGATCAGTCATTACTTCATGCAATTTAGCAGAGCATGATACAGTGCAGAAAATCAGACAAGAATATTGCAGGCAGAATTCTTTTATATCATACTTGTCTTCAAAATCCGGAACTGGGAATTTTTGAGGAAGAGATCTAAGTACACGAAGGCATTCATTTCTCACAATACTCAACTCTCTTAAGTGACCAAGTTCGGTTTCTAAATTCTTGCTGAAGACTTTCTCTAATAACCCTTTGTCAGAAACACTAACAGCACACAACAAAGTTTCAATAGATTTGATGAAATCACGAGCTTTAATCATCTTCTTTACCACCACTAACGAAATAAAAGAAGTAGGTAAGTGTGTATACAAATTTTCAATACAATATGTCAGACGCTTTGAAATGCAGTTGAATCTCTTCTGTAAAAACTCCTCAAATGTCAAAGGATTATCACATTCATCAGCTCCCTGTCCTTCGTTTTTCTTATCTTGGGAACAATTATCCCCACTTTCATTTTCCCCGTGCTCTAATTTCTTTTCTTTCCACAAAGGCCTCATCTCCTTCTGTGTTTTCTTGTTTTTGTTTTCATTTAAGGTTTGAATGATAACTTTCTTCAAATTTTTCTTGCTCTTCTTGTCTTTTGAGGATTGATCATCAATCTCCTTCCCTTGATTACCATTTATCCCTTTATTTTCAGATATACCATCATTTTCATCCTCCTCATATTCTACCACTCTTCTATTTTTCAAATAAAAATGATATTCCCTTTTAGGGTCCATGAGCAAACTAGTCATTGATAATAGACTATCTTTCCAACAAGTTGACGGACAAACAAGGCATTCATACAGTATACTAACTCGGTTATCAAGAAATACATCCAGGAGGTCATAACGATCATCAATCTTCATTCGCTTCCTATTTCCAAATAAAACTATATCTCCAAGCCCATAGGTATCATATCCAAGTGACTCTATTACATTCTTTAGAAGCCGCTGTGTCACTTCCAAAACTGCAGTATTTGTTGGGGCACATGTAAGAGTTCTGCATTTCATTCTAAGCAGAGAGAATAATAGCACACTAACTGTTGTGGTTTTCCCAGTTCCCGGAGGGCCCCATATTAATTTAACAGTATTTTGATGCTTGCATTCCCTAGTTTCCAAAGAGCTAAGAACCGCATCTTTCTGGGAATCATTTAAATCAGAAAAGCAAATTATGGACCTCATATCTGCATAGGCAGTACTGCAATTTCTTTCAGAAATGCAAGTAGTACATATTTTAGCTTCCTACAAGAAGTAAACAAAAAGGTTCTGAGAATTGTTTTCAAAAACATTAATATGGCACACTAAATTAAGCAATGATTGAAATTCTTACAGCAGAGTTTGGTTGCAGCACTTTTCCAATGATGTCTATGTTTTCACCTTCCAGCTCAAAGTTCAATGCTCTCCATATACGGATATTTGTGGTCATGTTTATCAAGAAAACAGCATAAAGAGTTTTCATCTTCTTGTTTTCTTGTTCTTCTGCCAAGATAGGCTTTGAGGCTAAAATTATAAGAGTATTGTCTTCTTTCACCCTTTGAACTAAAGCTACAAGAAAGGGTCTGTCAGGTCTGTCCAAATCCTCGATGTATTTTGGTCTTACATCTGTCAAGACAATGAGGTCTCCAACCATAGGCTCATATGCCCCATTATTATTCTCCAATTTACTCACACTTTCAAATGTAACATGGTAAAAATAGTCTTTGGGTGGTTCATATTCCTTAACTTGTTTGACTGACAATATAACACAGCTAGGTGCTAGAGGCAATGTTAACATGCTTGATAACAAGTCAGCATGTGTTTCCTCAATAAGTGGATAAGTAAATGAATTCATGTATTCTGATATGGAGGAAAATGTCTGTGGAATCTGTCTCACCTGTTATTGAATAAATTCAGAGTTATGACTGCAATTTTCATGAGAGAAAAGTTAAGTACATGAAAAAGTCAGATCAAAAAGTTCTGGACATGATTGCAAGGCTATATCACTGCCTGAAACGGGAACTTCAAAAAAGAAATAATATGTACCAATACAAATTACCATCAATTTTGTGTCAAGTCTTAAGTACACAGAAATATTAAATCAAAATAAATGTACTTAGTGTCATTCCTAACAATTTGATACCATAATATTTAATCATAACACATTCTACTTCCTAAATGAACAAACACACTAACCCAAAATGTGAAATCACTGTTAACCCAACGTGACAACATACTTTCTAATGGCATATAAACCCCCCCACCCCAAAAAAAAAAAAAAAAAAAAAAAAAAAAAAGGAATTGTGAAATTAATAATACCCCTTTTGCTCAGATGTAATATTCATTTCGTTATCCACATTTTTTGACATTTAGCCAACAACAACTTTAATGAAATCAATAGTACCCTACAATCTGCAAGTGTTACAATTTAATTTCTTACAATGAGGAGGAGGGTGAGAGCTTCATGGTGTACAAACCTGTTTTTTGTAAAGATCTTCATTGAGAATATCATTGATAGACCAAGAGAATACCAAATCTATTAAGCTTCTACCCCGAACAAAGTTTTTCTTCAGCACAGTCTTCTCCATTCTTTCAGTTTCTTCTTCTCTTCTGTATGGTCAGTCAATGGCTAAAATCTCACACACCCTTCAAAATAGAGATAATGAAGGTTCGCTTAGCATCCAAGGAACAGCTAGGAAGAAGTTATTTAATAGAAAGACCAATATACAGGATACTATGAAAGTAAGAAAAATTGAAATTCCCAACATGCTTTTGGCTTGTAAGAATTTCCATTGCTTCCTTAAAAATTTCAGCAAAAGCAAATGGAAATACAAAACAAGATTAAAGAAAACGTTAGAAAAGAAACGACAGAAAGAATAAATTATCAGGAAAAAAGGTGTAAAAGAAGGCATTGACTTCAAGTCAAATGAAAGTGACTAAGGTGGGAATGCAAGCTACCCTTTGTATCCTACCACCTTCCTTGCACCACAATATTTCTGTATATAGAACTACCACGCAACAGTGCAATACTTGTTTTACTGTATGGGCGACTAATGTGGTATCCAATTAGCCCAACTAGTAAAGTCTTTAATCCTACTTGTTACACTTTGTATGGGTGTCTAACGTGGTTTCCAACAAACTCAACTAATAAAGTCCTTAATCCTTGAATAAAATACCTGGATTCGAATCCCACCTAGACAAAGAAGAACCTACTAGTGTATTGGCATAATGGTAAAGAGAAATTCCTCCACCAAATAGAACCCATTGGTGTCTTGCCCTATAAAGAACAATAATCATGGAGGAAGGGGACCCCACAGGTTTCAAATTTTATACTACCTACTAAAAAAATATGTATGAAAGTCCCAATTATTTAACATTTTCTAGCAAAACGCATGAAAAAGATGAGTCTAGCTTATGGGTATAGTTTATTTGATTATTATTAGGGAAATAATGATAAAGATCCATTGTGTGATCAAATAATTTTTTTTTTTTTTAATTTAATAAAGTATAAACCTTTCTAAAGAAGAGCCCTTTGGACTCATCATCTACTAGCAACTAACCTCATCCGCCAAAACCAATTAACGGGTATATATTAGTTTGGATTAAGATGAGTTGTGATTTGTTTTTTTGATATATTCTGAGAAGTTGAAGTTTACCTTTTTATCTAATTGAATGTTCATTAGTCATGATCATCTCTTCAAAGCATATCTTACTGTTCTTATATCTCTTAACCAAAAGTGACCCACTACTTGCAAGTCAATCCATTACTCGTTCCGTTACAGCTCTTCATAAATAATTTATTTTTTCTAAAAATGAACTTGAATTTTCCTGAAGAAAAAAAAAAAAAAAAAAAAAAAAAGGAAGAGAGAGAAAGAGAGAGAAATGTACCATCCACATATTTAGTAGTCCATCCCAAAGTTCAAGTATGAATTTTGAAGAGTGTACAGCAGTTGCAAAACGACACAACAATGGTGGGGGATTGGTGAACTATGAAGTACACGGCACTACACTTCTGTTTTGTTTAATCAAGGAAGGAACAGTGTTTAGGGAGAAGTGAGAATTTCAGGGAATAATAAAACATCATCGGCAAAACTTACGGATTTTAAATTTTTTTTTTTTTTACAAACTATTTAAAATTCTTTTTTTCCGTTGCGAAATTTGATAATTATGATAATTATAGTAGTTATTATTTATTAATACACATTTATTATGATTGTGTTCTTATATGAAAAATATATTAATATATTCTATTATTTAAAGAAAGAATTCAAATTTGCTAATGATAGAGTATAAAAGTGTAAAACTCATGTTTTATATTATTCAATAAAATATTATCACATCAGTTTTTTACTTAAAACTCAATACATCCTACCACACATAATAATATTTCAATAAACTCACAGTTTTTTTTTGCTTTTTTTTTTTTTGGTTGAGAAACCAATAAACTCATAGTTAAGTTGTATTTCCAAATGAGTATTAGAATTGATTAAATGTGGTTGTGTCTATTTTTAATATATAATATGATAATGTGGCATTTTGGAATTGGAGGGGTAAAACTTGGGTTTTACACCACATCCTTATAGAATTTTATTTTTATATAATGTATCAAGATTCTATTAAATGGTTTATATATTATATAGGGTCAAGCTTATGTTGAGATAATAGCATGTATTCACTTTTAGACACATGTCACCATTTGATTGGGTCCAGTGTACTAGATGCACTAGACCTAAACCAAGTCCTATTATATATAGTATAGGATTTAAATTCAATTAAAATAATTATATTAAAATCATAACATTTATAATTTTAAGGCGTCTGGTTCAAAAAAATAATTTTAAGGCGTCAAAAGTTTATATGACACAATATTATAATGTCAAGCAAAAGTTTTATAGAGTTTTATATTTATGATAATATATATATATATATTTATATATATATATATATTAGATCACTTATGCTAACTAGTTTAATGGAAAAGAAAGTTTGACAAAAAAAAATATTTATCTATGATAAATATTTAATTAATAAACAGAAAAAGTTAAATTAGAGAATTTGTAGAAAGTAGAAACTAACTAAACTAATTTAATTCAAAAATATCTAAACCTAATCTAATCAATATTTGTCTAGACTAAAGATGGTAAATTTTAATTATTAAAATTTACACTATTTAAAATTCTAAAAATTAAATTTAAAAAATTCATATTAGAATGATAGCTTGGAAAAATGGGTTTTCAAATTCTTATGTAAAATAAAACAAAAAAAAAACGAGAGAGAGAGAGAGAGAGAGAGAGAGAGAGAGAGAGAGAGAGAGAGAGAGAGAGAGAGAGAGAGAGAGAGAAGAGTTTTTTTTTTTTTTTAGGATAAAAAAAAGTTAAAAGCTTTCATTTTGGATTATTATATAGGTTTTGATTATAATTAGATTATGTTATATATAAAATTATACTTTTTTATAGGTATAAAAATTATACTAGTAATAAGTGTGAGTAAAAGTCTTATATAAAGAAAAATTAAAGAGTTTGTGGAATTAGTATAACATAATTTTTTTTATGAGAATATTCTAACTTTATTGAAACGAAGATAAAATCAATACATCATGAGCCAAAGCAAACTCAATCATACTTGGATTTTCCTCTATCCAAGTTAAATATGAAACAATGTTTTTAGCCTACTGAGCTAGTATATGAGTCGGGCAATTGCCTTGTCGCTTTACATGAGAGAATTGTATTTGTCTAAAATCTTGTAGTTTTTGGTGAATACCCTCAATGATGGTGGCAATACCGACTAGTGGTTCACTAGACCCCAATAATGCAAAAATGACAATCTTTTAAGTATAACATAATTGAACCCAAATCTATTAAGTATATTGTGTTAAGTGGTGTCCTATACCTAATATTAAAGTATCGGTTAATGTCTTTCCTAAGGTGTTATCTTAGGAATAGGGTGTTAACGACACATCCTTTTAAATTACCATACCTACAAAATAACCTTCAAATAACACCGAAAAAAAAAAAAAAACAGAAAATAAAAAACAAAACAGACAAAAGTACTAAGAAAAACAATTACACCCCAAAGAGCCAATAGTTCAACTAGTTTACACTTCCAACTTCCAAGTATTTTCAACGAAAATATTTAGGGTTCAAATCTCTCTACCCTTAACTATCGATAAACAAAAGAAAAATCACGGAGAGGGGCGCAGTGCTAAAAATAAAAAGTAACGGAAGCTTTTAGAGAGTGACCTGTGTGTTTTTTGCTATTGTTTCATCAGAGCTGCTGCTGCTGAGGAAGGCTGCACACTCCCTCAAAATTGCACCGACTTGCCCTCAAAGTCACACACGTTCAAATATAGTATTTATATGGGCAATAAACCGACTTTAATAACTTTACCTATTTTGGAATAAGAATAATAATAATAATAAAAGACTATAACTCATTAATTAATGACCATAAATCCTGGGGATTTAAACTAACAACGCAAAAGACAACCACAAGGAATTTTGAGGGTCACATTTTATAATTAATTAATAGGAGTCCTATAAATTAATTATAAATGTGACTTTTTTTTTTTCTTGAGAAACAATTATAAATGTGACATATATATATATATACACACACACACACAAATATTTTAAGTGAGAAACAAATTTTATGGGTCATGCTAACGAGTGCCCTTAGGGCACTTGTTAACAATCCATTTTAAGAAAGTTTTGACATCACTTTTATGGAAAATGAAAAAAAGCTGTCAAAACATTAATTGTTTTTTTTATTTTCCCATAAAAACTTTCTTTAACTGGATTTTTAACCAGTGCCCGGGCACTCGTTAGCATTTCCCTATAAATATATATTAGACTTATAGGTTTAACATCTATCCTCTAAAAAACAAAAACAAAAAAAGTTTAACATCCAAAAGTACCAATTGCCTTGAAGCCAAAGGTCATTTACAACATTTTAAATTCAATAGACATAGATTTAACATCTAATTTTGTCCAAAGTCTTGTAACTTAAATCTCTTGATGTTTTCAAGAGTAACAAGTTCAGAACTTTGAATCTCTTCCTTTCATTGTAACAATTGAATTATCAATAAAATAAAAATAATACTAATTTCCAATAACTTTCCAGGCATGAGTTTTTTAGATATCAGAAATATTGAAAACTTGTCATCTCATGCAGTTTGAATTTTTCTTGAACTTTTCACGAATTATAGTATAGTTAACAAGTTTTTTAAAATTTAAATCATAAGATACAAATAAAATAAAATAAAATACAATTTATTATTATTATGATTATTTTTATGTAGTTGTGCTAGACGAGTCAGCATATCCATGTTCAAAATGTCGCCTAGCACTTCTCTTTTTTTCTCCAAAAGAAAGGTAGTGGCAAGATCACCTCTTGAAATCAACATTGAACCTATTCTAATCGAGCAATATATAAAAGTTCAAAACAAATGGTGAATGGGTCGAGTTGAGTGACACTTCTTTGTCTTTCTAAAAAGAAAGAGATCAGGATTCAAGTCCAACCACAGCATTATAGTGGAGATTTTAGGATATTATTCAAATACTCAATTGGCAAAAAGAGGTACCTTTTAACATATTTTATCAAAGTACCAACTACCTTTTTACAAATCACATTTTCAAAACAATTTTTTTATTATTAATTGCTCATCCAAATTTAATGTCATATAAAAAAAACATTAATGGAAAGTAAACTGACAACTCTAGTATTTTGACCTAGGTCCAAAGATTCTAACACTGTCACTTTACATACAAAAACTTGACATTATGCTGAATTGCTGACTAGTGACTGCAATGCTCTTGTATACAGGCGAGCCTCATAAGAATTTGTTTGGATTTAAATTTTCAATTCTATCATTTGTTTGTTTGAGAAAAGGTTGCTGGCACATTAGGATGTCATGCCATCTCCTGCTATGATTCACCCCCAGACGTAAGAGCGCTTGTGTATGTACAACTTTTAAAGCCTCATTTTTTAAGGTACAACAACTATACATTAACCTGCTTTCAACAAATAAGCAAATAAACTTTCAACAAAAAGCTACATCCAAATACACAGAGAACTTCTTTAACTCTTGAAGTTTTAGCAGCCTTGTCTATACAATTATATTGAGGCCTTTTCTAGTTTAAATTAATTTTAAGAGTGTAAAATTAGCTTTTCAAATCAAAGATACAGTGTTTGTGATCAGTTAGTATGGGACCTAAACTGGATAGGTTAATTCTAGACATTACAAAAAGGCAACAAAATCGACCAGGTTAGCACCATTTCTTGGGTATTCATGTGTAATATGTCTTTCTAAATTTTTTAAGTATTTGGTTCATTAAATTGATTAAAAAATGGCATTGCTTGATCAAGTTATTCACTGATTATTGGATGATAATGTGTCTAATCTTTGGGAAAGTTACTATATTGCTAGGGTGTGCCAGCATGCGATCTAAATTTTAAGCTGCAAAAAGTTTCCTAAGTCAAATAGAGCATTGCATATATTAGCAAAAACTTGAATTGGAACTTCAAACCAATACTAAATTTTAGTCCCCTCAAAATTCACAATATTTAAGATGGACCTCCTTTCATCACAGAAGGAAGTCTTCTCTGAAGTTTTAGATGCACAATATTGGATTACCAACAAGAACCAATATGTCTAAGTACAGCACAGGAAGTTTTTCCCAAAACTGGTTTTTGCATTAATGATATTGTCAAAGTCCTTAATCCATTAAAACTTTAAAGAAGAGCGCTAATACCATTGACAGTATTGCATGCAGGTCTAGGTAGTGGCTTATATTGCCTTGTGGTGGCTTTACATATGTAGTATTTGCGCTCTTCTTCAAGGCAGCATCGAAAGCTGCTGCAAAGTAAAAGGCCATTGCATGAATGGTTTATACAAACACCATTCTCATCCTCAATGAAAGAGAGAGATGGGCTTGTAGCAGCATCTATTTGACCAGTGCATGGAATGAACCTTAACTCTGGATTCATACTAAGAAACAAAAATTTCTGCATGTAGAATCCTGAGACTTGGTGCTGAGGATTACAAAGTGTGTAATTAGAGATGAAGAGGGGTTCAGAGATTAAATGGTTCCACCATTTACACACGGATCTCAGCAAAGACTTCAAGGGTAGCCTCCTGAGTATTTCAATCATGACATCAGGGTCCTCACAATATTTCATCCTGGCTTGTTTCTTGCCAGAACTTGAGCTTTTAGTCTTTGGAGAAAAATACTAAATTGGAAAAGAAAAAGGAAAAAAACATCATATCAATCTATTAATAACTAGTAAGGAAATAAATAAACAATTGATTTTAAACAAAAGGGTCATAGTCCAAAAAAAAGAGATACTGACAAGAAAAAACTAATCAATCAGATACAACAGGAATAAAAGTATTCTTATTCTTACTTGAGTTTCTGTACGTAGAACCAAGAGAAGTTATTTATAAAAGAAGAAAGAGAGAGAATAGTTTGATACAATACTTGAGATTGACTATCAAATTTCATAGAAGTTACTAATGTAGTTTCATACCTTAAGGCTTAAGTTGTCAAAGTAGCTTCCTAGAAATTTTGGTGATGGTAGGATTAAGACTCTGCCATTCTTTATGTTGCGTAGTTGACTAGACTTTTCGACTTGGGGGTCCCAAAATGAGATTATGTTCTTGCCTAGAGAAGCTAGGCCAAGGAAAGCCGGCAATTGTCAATTCTGTCCAATACAATGATCCTAAACTTGTTGTGCAAGGTCTAACAAGAAGAAATAAGAACAATAATAATAAAAGACCAATGCTTTATAATTCTTCCTTTTCCTCCAGTCTAGTGTACAGTGACGAAAGAAGAGGGCCAATGCCAATGCCAATTGAGCTTTAACTCCTCCCATTTTTTTTACTTGTAAAAGTCCTAGTTAGCCAATGCCAAACTGTTAAGTTATTGGATTCTCTTCATTTTAGCTTTGAAAAAAAAAAAAAAAAAAAAAAAAAAAAACAAGAATAGTCTTAAATCCATTAAAAGCGTAAAGTAATTGAAAAGGAAAAGAGTTAGTATAAAAGAATTTGATCACAAAACCATATTCAATCAAAGGATATAAGGCCTCTGTAGCATTACAAACAGGATCACAATGGAGTATCCAATAAAATTTCCATCACTTTACCCCTACAAACAAATTCAACTAAACTCAAAAAAAGTCTAAAGAAACATAGTGAAAATTTATAACCCAAAAAAAAAAAAAAAAAAAAAAAAAAAAAAAAAAAAGACAAAAAGAAACATATCCAATAATAATTTCAAGGTGAAGACTTGGTGACATTCCAAAAAGAATTCCAAATCTGAGCAAGACCCTCAAGAACATGAGGCATGACACTTCCAATCCCTTTCAAGGTCACACCAGAAGCAACCCCAATAGCAAAAGTCTCACCAAACCCAGGCTTGGAATCAACCTTCATGTCAAGAACAGCAAGCCTTGTGTTTGTGGCATCAATCTTTTTGGAAGTCTCAATCATGAGCTTGTCCTTCCTGTTTCTCCCAGAGGAGATGACCCTGAAGAGGGCATTCTGGAGCTCCTCTATGACCTTGATAGAAGCTTGTTGTGAGTCAAGCCCTTGGGACTCATACTGGGATATTAGCTCTTGTGCGCTTAGCAGCTTTCTCTTCTGGGTGCTGCTGTTTTTGTCTTGTGGTAGTGCATTTGGGGCTGCTGGTTTTTCCATTTCTTTTTGGCTTCAAATAAAGGGGTTTTGGTGAAAACCCTGATGTGGGTTTTTGCCTTTTTGGGAGTTTGGAGGAGAGGGGAGTGGTTATGGACAAAAACCCTAGAAATGGGGTTTTTGAAGATAAGGTGAAGTGTGATACTGTGAGCTGTGTCGTGAATTGGGGATGAATCAGAATTTTGCACACTTCTGAACAGGACAGTGGAGTGGACACTGGACAATTAGCAATTTGCCAATTTGTAATTGGGTTTGGGTTTGGGTTTTGAAGTTGGATTCACAGATAAAGAAGCTACCCATGGACTGGTTTTGGGCCCAATCTGAAAGACAAGGCTCAAGAAATTTTGGGGCAGCTCGGTGCTCAGACCAATGTCTGCGATTTTTTTTTTTAATAAGTTGTTCATTATTCTTTTTAGACATGACTAATCTCCGGACACGTGCAGGCATTCCCATACACATTTGGAAATTACCAAAATAAGTCCTAGCAGGTTATCCTAAGGATTGGTTGGATGCTATTAGATGTTGAACTTTGATATATTATCACTAGTCTCAACAACTAAAGTGGTGAGTATCTTAGGTTCTAAGTATTAACCACAGGTGTTATGTTAATTGAGATGAGTTCTTATATCAGTCTTCTTACAATTTTTACTTTTGCATGGCATGTTTATAGAGGTCAATTGGAAAAACGAATAGAATAAATGTTGTTCATGATGATAGTGCATCTTCCTTACTAGCAAAGCATCAGTACATAGAAAATATCTGTTCATACGATTGGGACTGCAATTAGGCACAATTTGTGGCGTTTAAAATTTTGAAACTGGACATAGGTGTTGTTAATATGATTAGGACTGCAGTTTGGCACAATTTCTCAAGAAAATCAACTCTTCCAAATGCATAAATACATCAGTTTATGACTGAGTTCTCTTATCTATCACAACATGAGACAGACTGGGTATGATCACACCATTTTTCCTTATCCATTGCGAATGGAGACAAATTGGGTATTATCACACCCAATATCTTATACCTACAGACGTGCGATTACTCTGATTTCTTCAATCAACTTCAGCTTCACTATAGTTGGTCAAGACCTGGCCAAAATCCTTCCAAAGCTTGGATGCTAAATTTGAAGGTTTGCTGGTGAAAGCATAAACATAGTAGTTCTCTCCTCCCAAGCTCTCGTCCATCCATATCTAGGATACTCTTGAATGATTGCATATAATAAATATGACCAAGGAAAAACGTGTTATTCACCTTCAACAGTTGAAATTCTGCATCAATTTGAGGAGAGTTGAATGCTTAGGACTCATTTAATTGTTCCAGTCTATCAACTATTTTTCTTAGGTGTGAGGAATATAGAATTTCTGAGAAGCACTGAATGTCAACCGCAAGAGAGGTCCTACTATAGTATTACATATGAAGATAAAATTATGACACGAGTTCTACTTGCTTCCACAACCCTCTGTATATACAGGACTTTTGACACATCACTTCCTTTAAGTCAAGCAACCAAGAGGAAAATAAAATTTGAGGAAGAAAACAAAAGTCTCAAACCGCTTTCAAGAAAACTAAAAACTAATTTGATACTGAAATGAGTAGCAATTCAACATATCTTATTCAGATCAAGAAAGAATCAGTATGCCTATAAATCAGGCACCCATGATGACATACATGGAAATACCTAACTGTGCAAAGTATCTAAGTATTCAAGGGAAATGGGTGCCGAATGCCGCTGAGATCTCAAAAGGGGTGATACTGCAAGAGTTTATAGGTACAAACAATTCTCACAGAAAGATTGGAGCCATGACAAGCGTAATTGTGGCAAGCATCTTTATGAGGACATGAAGGGAAGGTCCAGCTGTGTCTTTGAATGGGTCTCCCACACTGCAGAACAGGTAAAACAAGAGCACAATAAATTTCAAGAATTCAGATATTATAATAAAATGAACAATAGCGTCAAAAATATAAATAAAATCTTGCACAAAATTCTGGTGGGTTGGAAGTAGTACACGGCCCCATATTATAGAATATAGAGTTTGGGGGCCTAGTAGCCAATTTAAGAAACTGAATTTGTTAAGCAATATATCTTTGACATTTTTCCAGTCCTGAGATCCAAACAATGATGGGAATTAGAGAATTTCTTTAACAATTAAATGGTAGAAAAAAACAGTTTTTTGTGCACACCAACATCTCATTGTAGAGTTTTACCAATCAACAATACCATATAGTATAACTCAAACAAACCACATTTACAATTTAAAATTAGGGAAATAAACTAAGCTTGTAAAGGACAAAACCTCTGGCATTAAAAAATGAACTCTTTGGAGTTTGCAGTTTGGTTCTAACTTTAGATAATTAGCTAAATTTTCTAACATATAAACATGAAAAAAAAAAAAAAAAAAAAAAGGAAACCAACTACATTACAGTTCTGATTAAAAAGAAAAAAAAACTTGTGTGTCAACCAATGCTTTGGGGTCTGGTTAAAGTATTTACTGGAAACAATATCATGACCCACTTTTTTCAATCTTAGGTATTTGCAACACATGAATATTGGTGATCAAATTCCATGTTACTACAAGATTCCCTACATGTTGTGTCTTGGTCATGTTGTACTTCTATTTTTTTCCTCTTAATTAATCATACTCAAATGCATTTTGGTTTTTTTTTTTTTCCTTAAATTTTGTTTAGGGGCGTTTCATTCATGTTAACAATTGACGGAGTACAGAAATTATTACATAACTATAGATAATTAGCTAAATTTACTAATGAAACATAAAAGACACAAAAGAGACAGAACGAGCAGAGCCTATAAATTGAAAGCACAGGACCCACTCATGTGACTGAAAGGAGACACACAATATTTTATAACTGCCACTTGCCATAAGTAATAATACTAGACATTGGCAAGAACAGCAACACCAAAAGGGAACATCAACAACACTTACGTATCTCCTGTAATAGCTGCTTTATGACAATCACTCCCTTTGCCTCCGAGAGCACCTGTCTCTATATACTTCTTTGCATTATCCCAGGCACCGCCAGATGTGTTCAGGAAAAGAGCCATAAGAATTCCCGAAACTGTTCCAAACATCAGCATGGCAGCCACAACTTTAGCCCCAAGCAAAGGCTGCCCTGTATAGGAACCCAAAATCCGGAACAGTAAACCTGCAAGTGATATGAACTTAACTTGAGTCCTTCATTATATAGAATATAGACTGGAATAGATAATACACATCATAGAAAAAAAAACAAGTCCATAGATAGTATACCACAATATAAATAAATGAAAACATAAATCAACAAATTACTTTTCAATACATGGACTATTTGTGTGGTTATACTGCAATTTTAGAATCTAAAATGATACTGCTGCTACAACCACTACCAGCACCTGCCACACCACTAGGTCTAATACTACTTCCATCACACAGCACTTCAATAAACAGAGAAAATATATATTTTGAAGCCATAATCATCTCATTTAGAATATTTGACAGTACTTCTACCATTTCCAAATCATACATGATATAAATGTTAGTATAATAGTGGCAGTAGTAATAAAAAATAATAATAACTTGGTCCTCCAATTATTGGGAAAAATTAAATTTAGTCGCTTGACTATTAATTGTGCCAATTTAATCCCTCAACTTTCAAAATCAAGTCAATTTCATCCTCAGGGCTCCTCTCTTAAATTTTAACAGATTTAATAATTCACATTGACTTCATTTCAAATTTTTACACTTCCATTAGTAACCTTTAATGTATATTTTATTTGCCAGATCAATTAATTCCATTAAATTTAAACGGAGAGGAGATCCAAGGATAAAAGGACAATTAGTAGATGCTACAATTAGTAGTTGAGGGACCAAAGTGAATTTTACCTAATAGTTGAAAGATTAAATTACTAATTTAACCAAAAGAATAATGTTGACAGAAAAACAGGACATAGGCTACAATGAGAATGAGAGCAGTCAACCCACCAACAATTATAGGTGACAAAATAGCCAAAGCACCAGGTTTTATCATTTCCCTCAAAGATGCAGTTGCTACAATAGCAACACAGCGACTATAATCTGGTTTCTCCTTGTAGTCCTGCAGCAAGCAAGTTAAAACAATGATCACTTAAAACAAATAATCAAAGTGCAATACACAAGTTGCAAAAGAAACTCATGCTCACCATTATACCAGGCCTCTCAATAAATTGTCTTCTTACTTCATTAACAACCTCTTGAGCAGTTCGGCCAACTGCAGCACAGGCCCAGGCACTAAATAGGAAAATAAGCATGGAGCCCAACAATCCACCTACAAAAACTTCGGGGATGGCTATATCAACCTGAAAGCCAATTTGAAATCACAAAATTAAGACAGGATGCAACAGCACTTGAAACAGAAGGAAATTAAAAGTGGGGCTACAATTTTGTCTACCTGTTTAAAAGGTTCCTGCGCAAATGCAGCTACCTCATCCATATACGCACTAAACAGAAGAAAAGATGCAAGCGCAGCAGAACCAATGGCAAATCCTTTGGTGGTAGCTTTTGTGGTGTTCCCTACCGCATCAAGAAGATCAGTGATCTCTCGAACACTTTCTGGCTGTGAGAACAATGGTATAATATTAGATAAGGGGAAATAAGTACAACAGTTTTCATCATCATTCAAGCCAAACTCTTAGAGAATTTATCACCTAAGGATTACCTGCTGACTCATCTCTACAATTCCTCCAGCATTATCTGCTATTGGACCAAACATATCCATGGTAAGAACATAGGCAGCAGTACTGAGCATTCCCATTGTTGCTACAGCAGTGCCAAACAGCCCACCAGTTGGATTTCCACCTTCATCCACTAGTCCGGATGTATGACCCAGCCAGAAAGCTGAAATAATAGCGACACTAATGACAAGAACAGGAAGAGCTGTAGATTCCAGGCCCAAACTGACTCCAGCAATTATATTAGTCCCATGACCTGTGGAGCTAGCAAGAGCTAATGTGCGTACAGGCTCATGCTTGTAGTCAGTATAGTACTGGGTGATCCAAACAAAAGCGTATGCTGTAATGATACCAACCAACCCACACAGGGCAAAGTTGAACCATGCAGAAGGTGCTCGTTCAGTATAAAGCAACCACCGGGTGGACTGTAATAGTATTTCAAACCAGCAATATAATCATGTATCAGAATGCAAACACAGAAAAAGAGAAAAATGCGGGTTTCCAATTCTTGAACTAATTTAGTTTTAAAACTCCAAATGATGAAGAATAACAAAAGAGGAATTTGTTAATTAGCAGTTGTAATCAGTTTCTTTTGGTATAAAATTTAAAAGTATAATGAGCATGTTCTAATTGTGAAAGAAATATTACCAAACCAAATGTCAGAACAGCTAACACTATCGTAATAGAATATCCTTTTTGAAGAATTGCCATCGGATCCTCAATAGGAGACTTTGAACCAGAGTCACGTGTACCCCTTATTGAAAGAATTCCAACTGATGAAACCACAAGGTCAAAAGAGTGAACAACAAGGGGAAACAAGATGAAGCCAGATGGATCTGCATAAACAAATAAATTATGGGTGAGCCAATTGACATATACATACCCACAAAAACACACATGACTATATGAAAATACACACAGCACTTGCCTTCAATTTTACAACGCTGGGCCATTGTTCCCCCAAGTATCATAGCACTAATTATTTCAGCTGCAATACTTTCAAAAAGATCAGCACCTCGAGCGGCACAATCACCCACATTGTCTCCAACCTTAATTGCAAAACTAAATAAGTACAAATTTCTTTACAGCCAACAACTTTGGCAACATAGATAACCAAGAAAAGGGAAAGAGAGATAGAAAGTCACAGAATTTTTTTTTCTTTGATTTCAAACCTCTCAATGACCGCAGAAAAGGAGTAAACCACATTCTTCCCTCCTCAGCTCCTCTACCTCTTTTTGATATATCTGACTATATAGTTTGTCTTAATTGACTATTTCCCCATGCCTAGAGGCTATACCTCACTTACTCAGGTAAAAAAACACCTTGTTTCATACATCCACCTTTAACAGCATTGTTTAATATTGTGCCTTTTTACTTTTCAACTTATTAGGTCCAGAAAGATCACTAAGCCTAGGAAATTTTTTTTTTGAAACTTTCAATCAATTATTTTATTTTTAATAATTTTGATATGCCTAATTTTAACTACTCATGTATACCAAAAAATTAAACACACACCTCAATGCCTCCAAGTATACACATTGCATCCAGGGGTCTTAAATGCCTTACATTTCACTTCTGCCATTAAAATATCACCATGTTTGTAAAGAGAAAGTACAAATGAACTTATAACCCTTGAATTATGTGAATCAGTCTATTATGATATCAACAGCTTTTTTTCAAGTAGTAACAACAGCAGACAAAAAAGTGAAAGTTAAACCTTTGATTCAAAATAATTTGTAATACACAATTTAATATTTTCCTACTATTACTTATACTTCCAGCTCAAATGTACTATTAAGTCATCACAGAATGCATAAATGAAAGTAGACGTTTTATTGGAGTCCTCAACAAGAAGTTCCAATGGCAAATGCAAAAGAACTTAACAGAAAGAAGTCAACAAAGGAGAACCGGTAAATACCAGATCTGCAATCACAGCAGGGTTCCTCGGATCATCTTCAGGTATTCCTTGCTCCACTTTACCAACAAGGTCAGCCCCAACATCAGCTGCTTTTGTGTAAATTCCACCACCCAACTGAGCAAACAGAGCAACAAAAGAAGCTCCAAAACCATAACCGACAAGGAGAAGAGGCACTGGAAGATCAATACATTAACGTCAAGCACAAGATCATAGAAAACAACAGAATGAAATACATTATTACATGCTATGAAAATCCAAAATGACAAAAATACAGAAGGTGCATACAGTTACAACAGCCAACATAAAAAATCACATATATTCTTGTAGTTACAATGTGGTCTAGAACAGATTACAGTTCAAGCATACATGTAGCATACCTTAATAAAATGAAAGTATCTTTAGAAAAAATATACGACACTGTTGCTGTGAATGTCGAGAAGATAGTGTTATTATTATCTTACAATAGGGTATGTCATACGATAATACATATCATGTCAGGTAGATGTACTGTAAAATCATATGAAGATACAAAGATGCAGCATATCTTAGAGACCTTAATTGAATCTATTTAAATTTGGAACAGATTAGGATTTATACTTTCATGTAGCGATACATCAAGTGAATCATAAAGCCATAAGTTCCTGCAATGACGGGCACTCTTTTTTTTTTTTTGGATAACGTGGGTGTCCAAAGTTCTTTGAGCACCTAACTATTCCCCCGGGGTTTAATAAAATTTGTGAATAAGTATAACCAAATTTCAACTTGGAAGTCTTGAACAACCCAAAAATTAATGTCCTCCAACTGAAAAAATGGATAATATTGATACAAAGTGTACCGTTACAATTAAATCAACAATAAAATGACAACATCAACCCACTGTGGTGATAGTGCAGCAAATTTTGCAAATTGCCATCTTTAGGAAATATCACAATAAGGTCCAACTGCATGTTCCTAAAATATTACTAGGATACAGAAGGGAATTCTTTTCAAAATTTTATTTTTAATGTACTACAACTCACAATAATAAATAAAAGGAAGAAAGAAAGTCACCACATACAATCAGTAACCTTCATTGAACCTGGCAAATCCACCCCCAACCAAACATAAAAGGTGGCATAAAGGATGGCTACTCCAATTACAGCCATACCAACAACCACCATGGCAGAAAAACCACCAGCACGAACAGCTATCTGCACAAGATATTCCCAGTTATGATATCCATCCAAAACCATTTTCAGATAAATAACTAGAAAAGGACACAACCTGCAATGCTTCCCTTGCAGACCGTCTAGCAGCACTAGAGACTCGAACATTTGCTCGAACCGACACCCACATTCCAACATACCCTGCAATTCCTGAACAAATAGCCCCCAAAAGAAATGCAGCAACAGTGATATATGCAGATGTTGACCTACATCAACAGATTCAAAACCATGATTTAGCAATGAGAAATAAATTATATGAGCAGACAAAGTGCTCTATAACTTATTAAATTATGCACCTTCCTATGCCTGAAGCTTCTTGTTGAGGAGTTGTACTGCGAAACAAATATATGCCAAGTATAACCAGTGCTAGCAACAATGCCATCTTGGAGATAGTCCCGTACTGGGTCCTGAAGAAACCTTCAGCTCCATCTCGTATTGCATCTGATATCTAGAAAGTGAAATGATAAGCTCAGGACAAGTACAAGAAAATTTTCAAATTTTGAGCCATACCAGTTCCCTATTAAGCCTAAGCATTCTTGATCATTGTTAGCAAGATAACCATACATAAGAAATGATGAGGAGTCTTTATCAACGAACACACCGTATGCTTACAGGAGACTAAAGTTGTCATATTTGTTATAAGAAGTGGGTGGAGGGGATTCGAACCTTGGTTCTCCTCATAAAGGAGACCATTCAATGCCATTAAGCTAAACGACTCTTGGCATACTTAATAACACTACGAGGAGTTTTTGTCAGCAAACACTCTAGCATGTGGAGAGCTGAGAACACCACCTGCACTTTCCAATGTCCCATGCACTTATTTGGACATTACTAAACGACCTTGAAGTATGAAACCACAAGGTTATTATGTGTTTTTGTTGAAAAGCTTTATACACTTTTTTCTCCTATGTACATTCTTCTCCATTCAAAGGAAAATTAAATACAGATAAACAAACTACAGTTAATATAAAATTTCAGATATATATATAATATTTCAGAAAGGTACACATATAGCCATGTTCCAAACCCCCAATGCATGCCAGAACATGACAAATCACAGAGGCGGGATAAGAACAACTTCCCATAATATGAAACCTTGCATCTTAGATACTTATCCAAAGGCATAGTGAAGCTCCACAACAGCAGCATGGGTTGTCAAATGTTAAATGGTAACAAATTAAATGATTGGTCCAGTGAGTCAAGTGAGCTTGACAGAACAGTGAGAACACAACAGTGGGGATAGCCCAATTCCAACGAAAGAGTTTTTTTTTTTTTTAATTATTATTATTATTAAATCATTCTTTGTTGTTATTACTAGAGTTCACTTACTTATACAATATTCTCTCTTTTTTTCATAATTTGAATAATACTCTTTTTTACCAACCAAAAATACATAAAGGGAACCTTTAAATAATAAAATGTTATGCACAAACATATCAACAGTATCTATAAAAAAAAAAAAAATCAAAACAGAAACAAATTACAAGTCTGCATGATACATCGTAGTCTCCATGCATATAGACTATACATAGCTATAGAAAATCGATGATCCTGGAAAAATCCTATTGAAATTATAGTAACAAAAATTAAACAAAAAATTTATGATCTACTACCAAAAATAATTACTGTGAAAACATACAGACAAAAAGACAAATAACATCAGGAGCAAAAGAAACTGAAAATAGATGATGTACCTGAACCATCTCAGGAGGCCCCTCATCCTTTGCGAGCACCCACTTAGTAAGATATATTGAGAAAAGGAAGCTCATAATACATATGGAGAAGACAAAAACAATGATTGGAGAAGTTTTTGCTCCAACGTAAAAGATTGCTCCAAGTCCCAAAAGTAGAAATACTAAAAGAACACGGACATTTATTCCCATGAGAATCCGAAATATCTGCAAAAAGAACTTAATACTATCAACACAAGGGAAAACCAAACCAAAAACTAATATATGATAAAACAAGACAATAGAAAAATGCCATAAAATGAAATGGAAAAAAAAAATTATAAATCCTACACATCAGAATTAATTACAAAATAATTACAATGTAGAGATAAGGACAGTACTTCATTGTCATAAAAAGAAAAAAAACCTATGCATTTTCCCCAGTCAAAATTGTCATTACATTTAGGAAAAATAGTTATTTTATAACTAGTTACAATATTTTATCTAACTCTAACACCAAGAGCCATGTAGCTCAGTGGCAATGTCTGCTCTCTTTTGCAAGAAGAGCCAAGGTTAAAATCCCCCCTCCCCCATTGTTTTAACTACTCCCTCCACCTCAAATTATTAGTTCTTCATTCCATTTTGGGATGTCTCAAAATGTAGTCCTCTTTAAAAAGTCAATATATATAATATTGATATTCCTAACTTATCATTTACTTCATTCAAAAAGTTTTTCAAACTTGATCCCTTTTATTTGAATGACTGCATTACATGATGTTCCATTGAAAAGTCGGATTTTCTAAACAAGACCAACAATATGGGATGGAGGGAGCATCTAATTAACAAAATAAATAAAAACATATTTGTCTAACTCTGACAAAGCACTGTTGCACTGTTAGTTCAAAGCTGTGAAAGGTTGCACCATGTTGTTCTGTCTGCGAAAAGCTATAAATTTAAAAATGGAGAGAGAGACAGAGACAAAGGCTGTTAGCAATGCAATACTGTTTAACACAATACAGCTCCATCATACCAATCACAAATCATGAGCACAATGAAAGAAGAAAAGTCCTAAACGTAGTCCACTAAGAATCAAAAGTATACATGAATCTTACACCCCAAGAAAAACACATACGCTTTGCTACAAGCGATCATATATTAATCTGACAATGAGACCAATTCACACAAGAAAAGAACAAATGAAAATACAGGTTCAATCCCATAACAGGCTTTTTTGTATTGAATTGTATTTACCAACGGGGTGTGAACTTTACTACGCATGCTGGGGAAAACCCTCGGCCTGTCAGCATATGGCCCAAGATTACCACCTTCAACGTCATTATCCATGAACATTGTAAGAGTGTTTGAATTTACCCTCCGAAACTGGGGCAAGTCGCCCCCCGAGCTTGGCCGCTGAATTTTGAATGACCTGCTAAGACCAACAATTCCATCATAAACAATCCAGAAAATCGTGAACTTCATAAATTAAATTGACATTTAAGCTAAACTATGATTCTAAAATCCTACTTCTGAACTTGTGAAACAATGCAATGTATGAGCTTAAAAGCGTCCAAATTTCAAACTAGATTAAATGTCAATTCAATTACAAAAATTCAAATATACATTCAATAAACGCAGAATCAGAAAATTAGAAAATAAAACAATGATAAAAGAATCAAACTAGATCAAATGTCAATGTAATCCAGAAATTAACACTTTTTACACTATCGAAATTCACACTAATTTCATAACAACAATTTGAATGCTCATTTTGGTTTCCGAGAAAATGAAACAACCTAAAAGACCTTTAAAAAAATCATTTTTTTTTTTATATTTACTCATTTTCCAAACAACCAAACAGAGCAATATACATTATTCATTGAAATGACAAATGATCATTTCCTACCTAAAACCTCAATTTAATTTTTTTTCTCGGAAAACAAACATGAATCACCAAAACCCAAAAAGAACCGAAATTGAAAAACGAGAAACCCTAGGTAACATCACGAAATTCCAAGATCTAAAATCAGAGAGAGAGAGAGAGAGAGGAATCTAAGAAGCAAAAACGACAACGTATTGAGTAGAGAGAGAGAGAGAGTACCTTTGGCACGGTGGGTCAATGAGAGCAGTACTGAGAGACGAGTACGATTTGCGTTATTGGTTTTGTGAAAATGAAACAAAATTTGATGGGAGTGCGAAACTTAGATCTAAAAATTAGAAAAAAAACACAGGCGTAGAGTTATATAAATAATAGTAGTAAATAGGAAGTGATAGAGCTAGAGTTAGAAGACTCAATGACTCGTGTATTTCTATCTATTTCTCTATATGATAAAGATTTGTTTTTTCGAGTCTATATAATACTTATCATCTCGACTTGACTCCACCAATGGAAGAACAGTTTATATGTTATTGGATATCAGTCAATCTGACAAATTCCTATGCAAATAGGAAAATGTTTTTTTTTTTTGTTGGTTCAAAAGTTAGGCATATTCCATTTTATTTCTTTACCTATTGTTGTTGTTGTTGTGAGTAGAAATGCTGTTCCATGTATTGGGAAAGATGCCATGTCACTTGTCCAATTATATTTTGCCATCTAATCTACCACTCCACAAAACTTCTTTTTTTTTTCTTTTCTTTTTTTCTGTTTTTGCTAGGGTTCTACAAAACTAATTATGTCATCTCTCTTTTGTTGTTTATCTTTATCATATGATTTTGTAATTTGGATAGTGAAAAATTCTTATATGATCGAGTCGGTTGTAACTCACAATGTATTAAATTTATCTTCTTCTCAATAAAGTTACAATTTTCTTATTCCAAAAAAAAAAAAAAAAAAAACTTCTTATGATTTTTTATTTTCAAAAAACCTTGTTATTATTAATATTAATATTAATATTTGTACTTTTTTTTTTTTGAGGGGATTAATATTTGTACTTAAAAAAAATATTTGTACCTAAAAATTCTTGTGTTTTGTGGTTTTTTGGTTCAAATCTAACTAATATAGAAAACTAATGGGTATCTAAACTTAATAATAAAGTCAAATGATATGGAGATGACATTATGCTATTATATTATTTACATAAGCTCAAAAAAAAAGGGTTTTTTTTTTCAAATCTGAAAAAAAAAAAAATTAATTACCCTTATCAATGATACCTCACTCTTTGGATTTTGCTTTTGTCTTATTATATTTCTTCTTCTATTTTTCTTTTCTTTTTTGGAGATATTGTCCTATTATATTTCAAGCCAACAACAGTTTATCATCTTAAAAGTTTATTTGACTTTTGTGTTATTTATTTTTTGTTATTACGGATCTGTACACGCAAAATGTTGTAGAACAATTTCAATTTGAAGTGAAAAAAATTTGAGAAATTAAATTAGAAGAAAAATAAATGAGATTAAGAATTGAAATACCCATAAAAACAAATTCTTCTTTAAAATATTTGCGGCAGACTCCTTTGGTCACCTGGGTCAGTTTTGTGATCAATCTCAATCATATAATATGTATATGATATGATTGTGTTATTCGTTGTTGTGTCCTTCACTGGATGACAAAGATATTACAGAAAGAACTTTTAAATAAAATTTTCAAAACAATAATGATTAAGTGAATTTTTTAAGAATTGAAAGGGATAATTAAGATATTTGGATTGAACTCTCAAAGTTCTCAATAGAGTCATCAAGCTATCAAAATATTGCTCACTCTCATCGTATGTGTTTATCTATATGTATACTACTAGTATTATGCCTGTGCGATGCACGGCTTAATAAAAAATATTTTGATAATATAATTAAATTTAATAACAAATAAAATGAAGAAAGAATTAGCTGAAAATTTAAGATTAAAAACTAAATTGTACTTGTACACTTAAAAGAAATTTAATTTTTATTTCATATTTTGATATTTAAATAATCTGTTTTAGTGTTGATTTCATTCAAATGGTTATAAGTTATATCAACTCTAAACCAACATATATATCCATATGTAACATTCTAAATTAATAATAAATAAAAATATAATACTCTAACTTAATGTAATATTTTAACTTACTAATAAATAAATATAACACCCTAACTTAAAGTAATGTTCGTAATTGTAGGCGTAAATGCACTTTTAGTCCTTACGTTTTGACCCGATTTCTATTTTGGTCCCTACATTTTATTTTTACCACTTTTAGTCTCTAAACCAATTAACGCGTTCCATTTTGGTCCTTTCCGTCAGTCAACTAACGAAAATTACTGAGGTGGCTACCGAAAGAATTAAAATATTATAAAAATGCCAAATCACTCCTGACGCATCAACATATAAATTTAAAAAATTAATTTATTGATTTTAACTAAATAAAAACATAATTAAAAACTAAAATTTACATGAATTAAGATTGTTCTTCATGTTCTTCAGATTGTTCTTCATTTTACAACTTGTTCTTCATATTCTTCCCAAATCAAACCCAACAACCAAGAACTCAAACCCATCACAAGAACACAAACCCAGCAACCCAAGAACTCAAACCCAGATCACTAGGACATAAATGAAAACAAGAAGAAAAAACCCAAATTCAACACCTCAGAGATCGTCAAACCCAGCAACATCAGATCTACCACAAATCAAGATCATCGAATTCTTCATGTTCTTCCCCAAATTCTAACACAATCAACACCAAATTCTCAGCAAATCAAACCCAGATTAAACCCAGATCAAGAAACCAATCACAACAAACCCAAATCAACACAATCAAACCCAAACCAACACAATTAAACCCAGATCCCACCACCAATGACCGACACAATCAAGCCACCACCACCCCGCTGATCAAAAACATTTCTTCATAACATGAACTTCAGCTCAAAAACCCACAAAAATTCTAGAACATGACCACCACTGCCACCGAAAAAGTCACCAAACCCACCGATCAGTTAACAAACCCACGCCAAGACGGTGGCAGAGATCGGCAAGCTCCATTGTGGCCAAGACCGGGACGAAGGCCGAGACCGGCGAGCTCCATTGTGGCTGAGACGGTGGCCGAGATCGAGTTCCATTCTTTCTAAACCACCGCCGGCCCCCTTCCTTTAGATCTGCTCCAAATCGCCGGCCTCATCTCATTCTCTCCCTCTCTCTCTCTAAATCTAAGACTTACAAAGGCCAAATCCAAAAAGAGACACACCAGAAGAGCTAGGGGAGTCTAGACGTCGCCATCGAGGCCACCTGAAGCCGTCACCGTGGCCGCCAAGGCTGCCTAGAGCCACTGCCGTCGCCTGAGTTCACAAGAGCTGATGGGTTCGTGGGGATTGGGTTTGGTCTATCTGGGTTCACAAGTGCAATTGGTGGAAGTTTCGGTCTGGGTTCACCACTGCAATCAGAGCTAGGGAAGGTCTGGCCGTGTGGTGTTCAAATCCAATAAATTAGTTTAGTTTATGTGAAGTTTGGGTTCATGTGAAGTTTAGTTTAGTTTAGTTTTGGTTTGGGTTCACAGGTCTTGATGAGCTTCTGGGTTCATGTGAAGTTTAGTTTTTAATTATGTTTTTAATTTTATTATTTAGTTAAAATTAATAAATTAATTTTTTAAATTTATATGTTGATGTGTCAGGAGTGATGTGGCATTTTTATAATATTTTAATTCTTCCAGTAGCCACCTCAGCAATTTCCGTCGGTTGACTGACAGAAAGGACCAAAATGGAACGCGTTAATTGGTTTAGGGACTAAAAGTGGTAAAAATAAAATGTAAGGACCAAAATAGAAATCAGGTCAAAACGTAGGGACTAAAAGTGCATTTACGCCGTAATTGTATTGTGTTTTAGCCTTTAAGAACACATATATTATTTTTTTGGCGTAAATGCACTTTTAGTCCCTACATTTTGCATCTTTTCCATTTTGGTCCCTACATTTTCATTTCACAATTTTTAGTCCCTAAATTAATTAACGCATTCCATTTTGGTCCTTACCATTACTCACTTAACAAAAATTGCTGATGTGGCAAACGGAGTCCACTGTTGGCACATTAAATGCTGACGTCGCTAATAAAATAATATTAAAAAATTATTTAGTATTTAAAATATGTCACTTTAGCATTTTAATTTAAAATTTAAAAAAAAAAATTTAATTTTGCAATTCTAATTTAAATTTAAAGAAAAAAAGGTAGAATAACCTTTTTTTCTTTTCAGTTTTAAAGATTAAGAAAAAAACCTTGTAGTAATAATCTCAATTTTTCTTAAATTTTCTTGTCAACCAAACACAACATCATCAATAAACACAAAACTCAAACTCATTTTCATTTTCCTATCTCTCTCTCTCAGGTCAAACTCTCAAACTCCGCTCTCTCCCTCTTTGCTTTTTCTCTTTAAGTTCAGGTTGTAGTTTTTGGGATATGGCTTTGATCTGGGTTTAGAGAAAGAGAGGCTGAGATGTGGTGGTTTGGATTTGGGTAGAGAGAGAAGGGCTGAGGTCGGCGGTGGTTTGGATTTGGGTTTAAAGAGAGAGGGGCTAAGATCAGCGGTGAACCCAGCCTTTTCGCTCTTCCCAACGATGTCTTCGGACCTTGTGGTGGCAGTGGTAGATCGGACCTTGTGGTGGAAGATCGACCATGGCTAGCAACCCCTCGTTCATTTAGGCTGTGCTTGTTGTTCTGTTGTTGTTGGATTTGTAGTGAAATTTTGAGAATATTTTGTTGAGGTTTTGGGTTATTTGATGAGTTTACAAAGATATTTTTGGAGATTCGTCAAGGATTTTTTTCTGGTTTTTTCAATGGGTTTTTTTGTGGCTTTTCTATAGAATTTTCATGAGCATTTTTTGCTGGAAATTTAAGTGTTTTTCTTTGGAGAGGTAGAGACGTGAGAGGGGAAATCTTAAAGACCGAGAAATTTTTTTTTTCCTTTTTTCAGTGGAGTTATTGGGGATGTTTTTGCTAGTTTTGGTGGTGTTTGGTTGGATGTTTTTGCTGGTAATTTGTGTTTGGTTCTAAGTATAAGAAAATGCAAGAAAAGTTTATGTTAGTATCATGTTCTTGTTGGTAAATTTTTTTTTTTTTTTTTTTTTTTTTTCTGGGTTTGGGTTATTGTGATTGAATTTTCTAGGTTTGTGTTTTTTCTTGTTCATGTTTAAGATGAAACTAGATCTGAATTCATGGGTATTTTGTGCTCTAATTTTTTTTTTTCATTTTTCATTTTGTTAAAATTAATAAATTAATTTTTAAAAATCAAAGGTTGATGTGGATGCTAATGTGTATTTTTTTAATTATTATTTTATACTGACATGACATTTTTTAATATTATTTTACTAGCCATGTCAGCATTTAATGTGCCAACAGTGGACTCCGTTTGCCACATCAGAAATTTTTGTTAAGTGAGTAATGGTAAGGACCAAAATGGAACGCGTTAATTGATTTATGGACTAAAAGTGGTGAAATGAAAATGTAGGGACCAAAATAGAAAATATGCAAAATGTAGGGACTAAAAGTGCATTTGCGCCAATTTTTTTTATCATTAAAAAAAAACACAGATATTAATATTACACATGAAAAAATAATGAATTCAATAATTGAAACGGTTGAAAAAAAAATTAAACCAAAACCTCAATTCATTAATGAAAAAATATCCAAATTTTTGAGCTTAAAAAAAAAAAAGGAGTTAAGTAAAGATAGACTTACATAGAAATTTGGACGGATGGATTTTCTCGTATCCAATTTCATGTTTGACAGCAAATTTTGCTTTTAATTAAAGAATATAGATTACATGGAACAAAGCACCAAATAAAAGCCATAAAAAATTAAATCCATTATAAAATATTGATGTCAACAACAAATAATCATGTAATAAAAAATTAAAAAATACAAATATATTGCTTGCTATATTGACTTCTAAAAAAAACATTAAAAGGTGTGATCAAACATAAAATTTTAGCCTAGCTATAAAATTTGTTGATAAAAATCATATTATATATAATAAAGAGGCAACAAATACACAAAATCTATTCAATTTGATGAAAGAAAAAAAAAATTTACCTACAAGGTTGTAGGTAGGGCAGAGAGGAGAAACGTAGCACTTTCTATTATGAAAGCTGCAACATCAAAACTAAGTACTCATGAAAAGCATTACTACACCAACATTGTTAGAGGTAATACTATTTACATGCGGACAGGCCAAAAAAAAAAAAAGAAGTAAAGAGACAAATACGGCTAAGAAAAATACTCATGTATTGTATTTTAGAGTGAAAATACACAAAATCTATTCAATTTGATGAAAGAAAAAAAAAAAAAAAATTTACCTGCAAGGTTGTAGGTAGGGCAGAGAGGAGAAACGTAGCACTTTTCTATTATGAAAGCTGCAACATAAAAATAAGTACTACACCAACATTGTTAGAGTATTGTATTTTAGAGTGAGATAAGATTTTAAATCTTTGTTTTCGATAGGGAGGTAACTTCTTAATCCGATAAAGTTTTATTGGATAAATATGGATAGAATTTCATATTAGTATAAAGAAAGAAAGTACTAATAAGGATAGACATTTTTTTTAATGAATTAAAGTACAAAACTACAAATGAATGGTGATTTAAATAAAATTGATAAACATTCAATGATTGATTAAGATTTTGTGTACATCTTAAAAATTGATTAAGTATTAGAGTTTAAGTTGATAATAATAACTAAACTTCTATTTTATCAAAAATATTGCAATTTTTAAAATCTAAACAAAATTCTTCAATTTTTTTACGTGTAGTAAGAAATTATGAAAGTGTGAAGCTAAAATTAAAAAAAAATAATAATAATAATAGGAGAAGAAGATAAGAACAAAAAAAATATATCAATTTTTTAAAATCTAAAAAAAAAAAAATCCTTAAGTAATTCTATTCTATTGATTTTAGGCTTTGTTGATAACATTTTAGATAGACACAACTGTTATAATTGTAAATGAAATACTACTTTCTTTCACAGCTGTTTAGTGAAACCACGTGGCGCAACTACGGCGTCTAAGCCCAACTTTTATTATATATAATATGATATGATATACTATTAATAATAGGATTTTTTTATTTGAGTTTTAACATTTTATGTACTAAAATATCATCACACAAATTTTAAACTCTCTAAAATACCTCTATATTTTAGTTAAATAATTTTAAATTAAAAAACACAAACGGTTAAAAAAATAATTTAAGGACAAAATTTAGTTACAAAATTGATTGTAACCTAAGGTTACAACCTTACTCAATATCTTTTTATTGAAGGTGAATTTTGAAAATTCCACCATTGGATTACATCTTGTTCTTGTATCCTTCATGTTTGCAAAATTTCAAGAAAATTAAAGATCAATAGCTATGCCATCAATAAATTTTTGTAATTGTTAATTTTTGTAGTTTAAAATTAGGCAAAAATACTATTTTGGTCCCTACATTTTTGTGTCACAGTCAATTTAGTCCCTACATTTTGATAACAGTCAATTTGGTCCCTATTATTTTCATATTGCAGTTAATTTGGTCCCTACCGTTAATTCACTAACGAAAAATGTCTACGTGGCTAACAATGTACATAGTTGGCACATTTGAAGCATAGGTGGCTTACTAAATAATATTAGAAAATTTTAATTAACATAAAAAAAAGCCACCTCAAAATTTAATAAAATATAAGCTTATAGATCATATAGTAAATAATATTTGATTGACACAAAATTTGACATGTGTATTAAGAGCGTAAAGAACATGCAATTCAACAGCTAGATTTTCAAAATATGTAGTAATATTTATTTTATTGGGTAAGGTTATAACCTTAGGCTACAACAAATTTTGTAACTTTAGGCTACAACCAATTTTGTAGCTAAACCAAATAAATAAATAAAAAATTTGTAACTAAACTTTGTCCATAATTTAACTAGTTCCTAAGTTTTAGGCTTTTTTTTCTTTATATTTTCCATTTAGCCTAAAATTTAGGACACTATCTCTATCTCATTTTTAAATATTATTTCACGTTACCTTACTTCTTTCTTTAAAAAAAAAAAATAGACACGGTTATTTGTATATCACTTTTAAACATTATAACATTAAACCAAAAAAACAAATAAATAAAAAAAGAGCATTATTGCACATGCAAAGCGCATGTGACGAGTCGTGTGTGTGAAAGAAATTGATACATTCAGTATAACGAGAATTTTCTAGAGAGAGAAAGTGACTTTTTTATGTGTGAGAGAGAATAAAACAAAAACTCGACCTCAATGTAATATCAAAAGAAATCTCAAATTTAATTATAAACGTCTTTTTTTTTTTTTTTGAAGCAATTATCAACGTCTTAATTTTACAAAGTTATGCTTAGCTAATTATAGCCAAAGGAATTTATTATGATAAATCACAATGTGAGTGGATTTTCCAAGTGCTCTAAGCCCATTTTATTAGGAATGGAACTCGGTGGCGTGTGGGCAATGGCATACAAATTCACATATGGGATGACAAATGGCTCCCCACCCCCACCACACACAAAGTCATCACTCCCCCTAATAATCTTCTAATCTTTCCCATGGTCTCTTCCCTCATTGACCCGACCACAAAATGGTGGAGAGTTGATGTTATTAAAGCAACCTTCCTTCCCCTTGAAGCTGAAACAATCCTAAAGTTGCCTCTTAGTCGAAGCTTGCCTGAAGACAAATTAATATGGATGGGGAACAGCCGTGGGGAGTTCACTGTGAAGAGTGCATACCACTTAGCTCACTGCTTGGTTGAAGAAAAGGATGATGTGGGAAGCTCTATGGGAGATCCTCTCAAGCCCCTTTGGAGGTGTTTGTGGCACCTCAACCTCCCTGCAAAGATTAAAATCTTTGCTTGGAGGGCTTGTGTCAATGGGCTGCCTACCAAGGAAAAGATATGCTCCCGTGGCATTATTACCAGCAATGAATGCCCGATCTGCATTGGGGGGACTGAATCTATTCATCATACTTTATTACATTGTGAGTTTGCTACCCGGTTTTGGAATCTTTGGTGTGATGGGCTGCAACCGTACCTAAGGAGCAATTGGACTCTCCCTGACTTGGCCATGTTCATTCTTGCTCACAAGCCTTCTCAAGATCTTGAATTATTCTTCACTGTAACTTGGGCAATCTGGTATAACAGAAACAGAGTTATTCATGAAGGCAAGTGCTCTTCCCCCTTACAGGTCTGGCAGATGGCTAGAAGTTCCATTGAGGACTTCTCTGATGCAGCAACCATTGATTTTTCTGCTCCAAGGCCGACCCTTGCTAGTTGCTGGTCCCCTCCACCTCCTGGTGTATTCAAGATTAATGTGGATGGAGCCTCTTCAGACCTTGATGGAACCTCTAGTATTGGAGTCATCATCAGAGATTGCAATGGTGAAACAATTGCTGCCCTCTGCAAACCTCTTCAGTCCCACTTCCCAGCGGAATTAGCGGAAGTCCTTGCTTTGGAGCAAGGCATTTTGCTCGCCCAAGATCTGCAGCTCACTCATGTGATGATTGAAAGTGATGCTTCCAATGTGATAAATGCTGTCAATGATTCAGCCTTAGGGACTCCATTTGGGCACATTATTCAGGACATTATTCAAGCCAAAGAAACCTTTGCTTTCTGCTCTTTTAGGCAACTAAACCGGGCTTTTAATTATGTAGCTCATGAGCTTGCTCTCTTTGCCCGTAGGAATGGATCTCATCATTTGTGGAAAAGGCTTACTCCCTCCTTTTTAGAATCAACTGTATAAGCAGACTTACTGCTCTAGAATTCCTGCACAGCAGGCTTCTTTCTGTAATTTCTTTTTCTTTTGCTTTGCAATCTATGTTCCTTTTCAAAAAAAATAAAATATAACATCTCCTCTTGGACTCATCTGTAAGCTTAAAGCCTCAAATAGACTTTCTCTTACCCTTCACATCACACTTGTTCCCAACCCCATTAATTTTACACGGATTTGGGCCACATAACATAAAAGAAATAATATAATAATGGGTCCATAATAACTGGGCTTATCCATCTTGGGCCTTGTAAAAATGGGCATTAATTGAAATTTTTTAAAAGAGAAACACACAGGGAGAGGGTATTAACTATTAACAGTAATTTATTCTCAAAAAAAAAAAAAAAAAAAAACTATTAACCGTTATTTAATACCACTTTGCTAAGAAAGTAATTCATTTGCCCCCAAAAAATGTGGTGGACTTGGGGTAAATAACTAAATATATACATTCCTTAAATTAAACAAATAAGCTTTTTTGAAAAATTAAATTTAAAAAAAAGGACATTTCACTTTTGTTATGTTCTAGTTGATACCACTTTTATTTCTTGCAAAGTGACCTTTTCTCCAAGTTCTTGTTCCACGTGTAATAAACAGTTTATTCAGTGTTAATTGTAGCTATGTATCTTGTTAGACTTTGTTTCATAAAATTGATAAAGAAACATGACTTTTTCTATACCTCTTGTTTCAAATTTAATTGACTTTCCTCTACTAATGGTTATGTTCTAATGTCAACTCGTACTTTTGATTGGAAGATTACTGCATAAATTAAGCCTATGTGAGTGCACTCTGATTGGACCATATATTGTGTATTGTTCCCCATTTAGCAATCAGCTAGAAAATCTTTAGGTTTCCAAAGCATGGAAGCAATAGGCAGTAGAAATCTAAAAGAGACATTTAGCACTTGTGTTGCATTAAATTTTGTAGAAATACAATGTAGCTTAGTATGAAAATAATACACATGAAAATTACTTTAAAAATATTATGAGAATAGCATAATAATGTAAATAAAAATGTGCAATCCCTAGTGTTTGTACAATGCATTTGTGCAATACTAATGGTTAGGTACCTAGGCCATAAGTATGAAAGAAGTGGCTGCACAATCTGCAAGCTGGCCAGTTTTAAAAGACTGCAATGGGAGGTGTATGCATCCCTAGAAAAGTTGTTTTGTTACTTGCAAAGCTTGAAGGTAGGCAAATAGACGGACACAATCATTCAGCTGCTTGATGCTCTAGAAAGGTAACTGAATGGCTATATGACTTCTGACCGTTATAAGCTCAACATATCCATATGCATATCTGCCAAATTTTTTGGGGTAGATAAAACAAAAGAAAAGAAAAAGGTTAGCCAAGGCTGGATCGTTTTTCCATAGCAGATAATTAAACTAGAAGTTGAGAATGCAGAGAAAGTTCAATTTAAATACCCATGAAGGGAGCTTTGTTATTCTAACATATGAAGCTTTGCAACCAATGGAGCTTATCAATATATCTTGCACCAGAATGTATGACATGGCTATTTGAGGTGCATCCTCGCTTAACAATTTTCACCAATATAAAATTGTGCTTCTCCAATAGGTTTTAACTGCATTAATTTTTACAAACAAGGTCAATGATCCAAGACAAAGGAAAGAAACTAGAAAAACATACTTATGAGCAAAGCTTGACATATTAATCAGGTGAGGATACAATGATGAAACTATTTTGTGTTTGATTAATAAGCGCTGGAGTTGTTGTAAAGAAATATTGTTGTAGTGGGGAGTGTAGTTATTGAGAGGGAATATCTTCAACGCCATTTTGTATGAACTAGCTGGGGCAGCCATATCTATATTGTTCTACTATAGATAATATGAAAAGGCCATGAGAAAAGAACAATAGCTACCTGTATTTGATGAGATATGCAGTACCAAAACCCCAAAGTTTCATATGGTTCAATTTCAAGTACTTTGAAAATAAGTGGTTGCCTGAGGACAATTTCAGCAAACACTATGGGCAATGAATTGCAAAAGAAAGATTGGAGAGCTAAGAACATATGTTTTGTGCACATAGTCACCACAAATAGATGTTCAAATCAGAAAAAGGAAAACCATCAATGTTTGCCTGATGATAAGGAGGAAACGGAGACATTAAGGTGAAACTAAAGCCCAACTTTTCAGGTCATCATCACTATAAAACTCGCCACCATAGTGCACAACACCATTTCCCATGCTTATAAATTTGTGCGACTAGCTTAATGATCCTCATCTGTGATTTGAGTCGAGAATGACAACCACAATTAACATACAAATGCCATGAAATATAGAAGAAGTTTAAACAATTATGTGCAAAATATAGAATGAAATAAAGCATCAGAATGATTCCTAAAGGACAATTAGAGAAGATTTAGTCAAAGGCAATATTAATATGCAAAAAGGAAAGACTAACTTCATTGGCAGTTTAGAATATTTGTTCATATCCCAAGTTCTTTCCATTATTCCTTGTAATGTGGGGATTGTTTCTTTTGGCTGGGAGAAATAAAGAAGCCCCGATGATCTGACAAATCAAGCAAAGATATCACAAAATAGTTTAACCTTGACACAACAAAAACAACAAATTGCTGCAGAACATAGAAACAACAAACGTGGCTCCTCTAAACAAGAACACAACACAAACAGCAAAACACTATAGAACACACAAACAATAACACATTTACACAAAAACAGAAACTGATATACCCCATTAGCCAAAAATTACTATTTTGAACACCTTGCGAACTCTAGCATTGCCTTGAAGCCACATATGATAAATGAAGGCAGCCCAAGCTAACTTGCAAACAATAGTTATGACTTTCAAGGAATGAATATTTTTAGCATAAGATAGAATTCCAGTCATTCAACTGCTTGCCTGGATCTCCTACAGAACTCACAAATGAGATCAGAATTGTATCCTCATTTACCAGCCATGTCAGGAGTGGGAAGTTTATCATGACAGTTAGCCAAGAAATGAAGGTATTGCTTGCAAATAGCAGTTGAAAACAAAACCAACCCCTCCAATCAACATCTAAATGCTTTTCCCTAATCTTATTCCAAGTTGATCTACATTAACAAAGTTCAAAATCAATAGAAAAGAATCAATTCAATACTTTCTAAGCATGATGAGGAGCGTAATAGCTAATAGCCTCCCAAATTGTTTGGAGAATCACCAAGGGATGATGAACCAAAGCATTCATATACCACTGGGTGATTGAACATTATTAACACATTAGCACTTCTCTCACCTGCAATATTATCTTAGGTCATTAATTATCAGAAAAATGAAATTTAACAAAATCATGCATTTGTACAAACAAATTTTTCTGTTACTTTAGAAACCACCACTTGCCCCTATGGTGATAAACCTGAAAACCAGTCATTCACATTCAAACAAAAAAGATATGGAAAGTGGTACTTACAGATATGCATAACGCCAATTGCCTAGTTTCCAATTCATGTGTCACTGGTTGACCTTATTTCTTCTTGACATCCATGTGTCACTAGTTGGCCTTATTTCTTCTTCACATCCATGACATGCTACATTCACAATGTTGAATGGTATCTCATCACTCAGCATAGTTGCAATCTATGAACTTAGTATAGAAATTTATTAACAAGGTTAATGATATAGGGCAGAGAGGAAGGGAGCTTTGTTATTCTAACGTATCAAGCTTTGCAGCCAATGGAGCTTACCAAATATATCTTGCACCAGAATGTGAGACTTGGCTATATGAGGTGCATCCTTGCTCAAAAAAGTTCACCAATATAAAACTGTGTTTCTCCAATAGATTTAAACTGCATTAGTTTTTACAAACAAGATCAATGATTCTGGACAAAGGATGGAAAATAGAAAAACGTAATTATGAGCAAAGTTTGATATATTAATTAGGTGAGGAAACAAAGATGAAACTCTAGTTTCTGCAATAATTGTACGGAAAGCAAGGAGCATTTGTTCTTTCCATGTGAATGCTCCTTCTCTAGAAGGATTTGGCAACAATTTGATTAATAATTGCTGGAGTTGTTGTAAAGAAATACTGTTGTAGTGGGGAGTAGTTGTATGGACTAGCCTGGGCTGGCACTATTATATTGTTCTACTTTAGATAATATGAAAAGGCTAACAGGAAACAATCTCAGCACATAAGTGCCAAAACCCAAAGTTTTATATGGTTCAACTTCAGGTACTTTGCAAATAAGTGGCTGACTCTGCACAAACACAATCTCAGCAAACACTATGGGCAATGAATTTCCAAAGAAAGATCAGATAGATGTTCAAGTCAAGAAAAGGCAAACCTTCAATGAATGCCTAATGATGAGGAGGAAACGGAGACATTAAGGCTTCAAATGATGAAACTAAAACCCAATTTTTGAAGTCATCGTCGCTAGAAAGCTCAACACCATAGTGCACAACACCATTTTCCATGCTTATAACTTTGTGCAACTAGCTTAATGATCCTCATCTGTGATCTGAGTCATCAATGACAACCATAAGAGAAGATTTAGTCATTGGCAATATTAATATGCCAAAAAGAAAAACTTACTTCATTGGCTATTTAGGATCTTTGCTTATATCCCCAAGTTCATGCCAAACTTCCTTTATATGTGGGTATTGTTTCTTTTGGCAGGGAGAAATAAATAAGCCTTGATGAGCTGATCTTTGATTTGCCACATCCAAGCATCTGGTATAGCTGCCTCGCCATTATGTTTGCCATTGTCAGTTTCTATGGGCATTTTCTATCAACCCTGCATGAAATTTGAGTGGAGTTTTGCACATGCATTTGTTGGAGGCAGATTTGCAAAGGAGTAGGAGATCAGAAGCCCAACGTCTTCCATACAAGGATTATTCAAGTTAACAAGCATCAATTAGAAGTAAGAAGTTTAAAGATGGCATAATATCGCAATAGACAACAATGAAAATGTTCTCAAAAAGAAATCAATTTTAAGATTTTAATCTCTATTTCAAGGAGTTATAACATGTAAAAAGGAATTTGAAATTCTAACCAATAAATAAGTAATGGATGAGACATATCATCTGCGCAATCAAAATAGTTAAAATAATTTTTTTTTTTAAAGTTTTACTACTGAGATAAATTAAAAAAAAAAAAAAAAAAACCCCAGCAAATATATCACAAAATAGTTCAACCCTGACACAACACAAACAACAAACTACTGCAAAACACAAAAACAATCAACACATCTATCTACTCTAAAACAAACACTAATATACCCCTGTAGCCAAAATGGCTCTATTTTGTACTGAGTGCTGGAACCCCATAAACTACACTAACGACGTCTAATGTCATTTTTTACTAAACACAGGATCTTCTCTTTGCTATAAATGACTCCCTTGTGAACATTAGCATTGCCTTGACACCATATACGATTAATGAAGGTAGCCCAAGCTAACTTGCAAACAATAGTTCTAAAACATTTACTTTCAAGGAATGAATACCTCAGCAAAACACTGAACTCCAATCATTCAGTTGCTTGTAGACTAAACAAAACCTTAATACCTATTGCTATAGCCTTTTATTAGAGGAATAGTCATAGGAATATGTGATCTCTGGACTCTTGCATTCTCCTGTAGAACACACATACTAGGTCAGACATATCCCCATTTACCAACCCTGTCAGGAGTGGGAAGTCTATCCATAAGAGTTAGCCAACAAATGAAGGCATGCTTGCAAATAGCAACAGAAAAACAAACCAAAGCCCTCTAATTAACAACTGGATGCCTTTACCTAATCTTATTCCAATTTGATCTAAACTAACAAACATCAAAATAAACAGAAATGTAGCAATTTGTTACTTCCTAAGCACAATGGGCATAAAAGTAAATCAGCATAGATAGTACCAATTCATGTCACAAAACAGAGCTACCAAAGACTTTCAAGAAAAAATAAGAATGTTTTTGTCAATTGAACAAACAAAACAAGAGTTACGGGAAAAATATATCATGTACCATATTTTGAGAGTCAATCTCTCCTAACTTTCCTTTTGGACTGGAAGATTCAGGCTCATGCTTATTTCTTTCCACAGCTGAATCCATGACCAGCCAAAATGGGTTGTTTTCTTTGAGATTGATCTTGATCTTCCTTCCTCATAAATGGTTTGTATCTTCTAGTCTTATGCTGTTTCTAATACCAAATTGAGATTATATTCAGATGAGTTAGATTTGACCTGCAGTTAACAAATCAATTAAAGCATAGAGAGTACCAGAGTTCCAATTGATGTGACATTGTCAATGATTTTAGGAAATCAAGCCACAACAACTTTTAGGTAGTCCTCCAAATTTCCTACAGAAAAGAATAATCTTTATTAAACAAATTTCAAATCTTCAAATTATCATTGTGTAGAAACTTCTAAATAACACATAACACATTCTGATCAAAATTAGGGATCTCCAAAAATTCAAATTTTAACTCCACATGACCTCAACATAGAAAACCAACTCTTTGTTTAGTTAAAATAGCATTCAAATTAATGAAACTTACCAGTGTTGCAGCCCATTAACTTTAGGACAATGATACCATTCTTAATGCTTTATGATTGGACATGGGGTGTAAGACCACTTTATTGAGCTTCCTAACAGTAGTGCCACCAAAGGATAATTAATAACGTAAACTAGGAAGAGGATAAGGTCTGATAAGAGAGTTTCAATATCAAATCATGGTTTTCTATTACTTCATGCTTTTTGCATGAAGTGGCCTTGTTCAATAAAATTTTTCTTACTTATCAAAAAAAAAAAAAATGTGGCCATCAAATTTTAGAGTTGCATACGCCTTGAGGAGTACTGGAAGTCATCATCAATTGTGTTCAGTATCCAACCACTACAACTGTAAGCCCACACCTCCTAATTTCCTGCATGAAACAGGGCTTTATTAAAAACCGCATACAATGACTGGCAATCTTTTCCATTTCTATTTTATAATGATCATTTCCATCTCGAGGATAGAGCACAAACCCTAAGAGTGGCAAGAGAGGGAGTGATCCTTCTGGTTTAGAGGCAATAGTCAAAGAAATGCTGCAAAAGGGAGAGTTAACAGAGGCTTTAGATCACTCTTGTCTCTCACTATCATCATTCAAAAAACCTCCACTTGTATCTAAAATTCATGATCCCTGACACACAAACACACAAAAATTCAATAAAACCAATCAATAAAATGCAAATATAGTTTTAAATTTTAACAACTATAATCATGAATCAAAACACAATTGGATTCAAAAAATTGATTCAAGATAGAAATATTAACCATAACCAGAAATAATAGGCACAAAGTAGAAATAAACACTGATTGAAAATGATGATCATGAAAAATAATCAAGGAATTTCACCTCATCATTTCTTCTTTTTAAAGTCTTTGTCTGCTTCAACACCCTCCTCTTACTACCCTGTCCCATAATATGTATCTGTCTTCTTCTGTGTATGTCAATCGCCCTGTACTGTTCAGCTTCGCAAATCACGCTTTCATCATTGTCTACTTCCACTTCTTCATCCGCTTTATACTTAGTCCAATTGATAAGTCGTTATGCTTTAGTCCCATCTTCTTAATCACTGTTATCCTCAATCTTGTATACCTCAACCACCTAATCTTTGTCATAGATTTCTTGCTCGGATTCATTGTCTTGATCATCATTAATCCACATCCATGCCTAAAAGAAAAGCACAAGATCTATGTCACATTATTCTAAATGGCCAAAATAAAGAAACTCCACATAGACCCGTACAATATTTACTAATCCTAAACCATATTCAATTACACTACAGTAATCATGTTTTTCTTTGACCTCATGTACAATGTTTTTCTGAAACCATTTCCCTTGAATGAACTTTTATATGAAAAAAAAAAAAAAAATCTTAAAATAGCTTTCTTTGCAACAGGAAGTACATGTTCAGATCAATCCAATAATTTCTCAAGTGTTAACTCTTTGATTTGTTAAAAAAGCTATTTAGATGAATGAAGCTTACCACTGTAGCAGCCCATTAACTTGACAACACAGGTATCATTCTTAATACATTACGATTGAACATGGGTTGCATGAATTATTTCTTGAGCCTCCGAACAATAGTGTCACAACCAAAGGATATTATAACCTACACTAGGAAGAGGATGATATCCAATATAAGAGCCTCAATATCAAATCATGGTTTAGTATCAGGAGATATACATGACCATCAGATTTTAGAGTTGTGTATGCCTCGAGGAGTACTGGAATGCCATCGTCAATTGTCTTCAGTATTCCTACCTCTGCAACTGTAAGCCCACACCTCCTAATTTCCTGCATCAAACAGGGCGTTAAAAAAAACCACGTACTATGACTCAAAATCATTTTCATCTCTATTTTATAATGATCGTATCTATCTTAAGGAAAGAACACAAATCCAAAGAGTGGCAAGGAAGGCAGCAGGGAGGGATTGATCCTTCTGGTTCTAAGGGGAGAGTCAAATAAATCCCAAAAAAGGGAGAGTTAAAGTCACCCCAAACTTCAATAACAGAGGCTTCATATCCCTCACTATCATCATTTATAAAAAATCTACTTGTAACTAAACTTCATGATCCTTGACACACGAACATGCAAAAATTCAATAAAACCGATCAATAAAATGTTAATATAGTTTTAACAAATATAATCATTAATCTAAACACAATTGGATATAAATATTAAAGGTAACTAGAAATAATAGGGACAAAGTAGCAATAAACACAGATTGAAAATGATGACCATGCAAGTAATCAAGGAATTTCACCTCATTGTTCATCTTTAAAGTCTCTGTCTTCTTCTGTGTATGTCAATCAGCCTATTCTGTTCAGCTCCGCAAAACACCTTCTTATACTTAGTCCAATCTTCTTTTTTGATAAGTCCTTAATCTTGTATACCTTAACCACATAATCTTTGTCATTGATTTCTTGCCCAAATTCATTGTCTTGATCATCATCAATCCACATGCATGCCTAAAAGAAAAACATAGATTTATGTCACATTATTCTATATAGCCAAAATAAAGAAACTCCATAAAGACCCATACAATATTAACTGATCCTAAACCATATTCAATTACACTACAATAATCATGTTTTTCTTTGACCTCATGTACAATGTCTTTCTGAAACCATTTCCCTTGACTGAACTTTTATATGGAAAAAAAAAAAAAAAAAAAAAAAAATCTACACAAACAACAATTCCTGGTTCTTTTTCTCTATGCTGATGCAACCCACAATTTTCTTAATAGGCACACCAGAAGGCCAACTTGATGGAAAAACCTCACCGTGTTTGACCAAGTTTTCATCTTCAAAATCCTGCTCAGGTTACAGGTGGTTCTCCCTTTACTACATGTTGAACATCTTTCCTGATAGGCACTCCACCAGACCAACTTACTAAACAAACCATATTACATTTAATCAAATACTATTTTTCTACAAACTACTCTCAATGCCTTGCTTTTATATTATTTTTAGCTCAGGATACTGGGTGTAGAGATTTTCCACTAAATCCTTTCTTTTTTTAATTTTTAAATCTTAGCACCCAAAAACAACTTTTATATCATTGCGAAACCCCTGCTCTGACCATGTTCTTCACAATGCACCAAAATCATTATTCATCAAATCAAGAAAGCAAAAAATAACTCAATCTGCTACACAAGTAAAAAAGTGTTAGGGACCTTAAGGAAAAAAAAAAAAAAAAAAAAAAAAAAAAAAAAAAAACCTGTAAACTGCCACATGATTTACCTATAACCAAATCAATGGTTCTTAAGTTTGCATCTTGTATAGAGGTTGACAATTCCTAAATGAAGGAATTGTCATGTTCTAGTGCTATGCTTACCATTTACTAAACTGAAAAGGGGGAACTCAAGCAGTTGAAATTACATTAATGTCTCTAGCACCATGTCAGAAAGCAAAATGAAAGAAATAATAGGCAGTCCTTAAAGTTAGAATTAGTCGCTACATAAATAATCCTCTCCAAGTTCTTTCCTTACTATATTTCAAAACTGAGATGTTCACAATTTCCAGGCATGGCAAACAACACAGTTAACTCCAAAGCAAGACTTACATCCTAGCATCCATACCTAAATCCCTGAGATATCCACATAATCATGTCTTGCTAGTCTTTTGTATGCATTCTTTCAAGAAGAAGTTTCGTAACTTCAACAATTACTATAACCATGTGCCCATTTTCTTTGTCTTTTCACAATAAATTCAAACAATCCTGTAGCTCCTTCAAGATAAAATGGTGACTCTGCAATCAAGCAACACTCCACATCTCAGCTAACAAGGGAAACATGCATTGCTATGAATCTTTCATAAAATTTTATAACCTACAAGAATTTGGAGAAGCTAATTCAAGAAAGATTGTTTCTCTTTAAAATTGGCAGATTTGATCAAGAAGAATTAATGAAGGGAAACACTTCAAAAAGAATAAAGTCAATGAGAAGTGTAATTGACCTTGGCAGCATAATTACTTGATGGATGTGCCTCAGTCAGCATCCTGAATTGACCGATGATGATCATTTAAAGACGCTTAAGTTTGTTTGAGATAGAAGTAAAGAAGAGCAAGGAAAAAAGTGAAAGTGGTTCAAACTGAATCTCCCGAATAAGGGAGACAATATTGACATTAACATGGAATAGTAGGAATGTATTTATGGTTTATTTTTTTTATTTCACCAAAATGGCAAATGCAAAAACATTTTTTTTTTTTTTTATCAACTGGTTATGATTGATCACATGAATTAGTGAGAAATCAAACAAAAAATAACAAATCATACATAGCTCAAAATAACAAGCAAGCAATAAAAATATGGGATTGAAATTAATTGTCTTTGGTATTTCTACCTCAATTGTGAGCCCACCCCTCCTAATTTCCTGCATGAAACAGGGCTTTATAAAAAATCGCACACCATGATTGGCAATCATTCCATCTCAATTTTATAATAATGATTTCTGCATAAATTTTAGCATATCCCATTACTCTCCAAATTTGAGTTATAAAAGAATGTTTGCATTTACTGCCGTACAGATCAGTGTCAATGCCAAATTAAACTAAATTACCTCAAAAATCATAGAAGCCATTTTCTAGGTTCTGCCTCCTTTACTTACGCAGACCTGAGTGAACATGAGATGGTAATAATTTTCAATTCCAGATATGGGCAAAAGAAGACGCAATAGTGTACAATTAGATCTGGATTTATGAATGAATAGACAAGTTGATCTGATTAATGCTCCAATCCTGAATGTTGTAAAAAATTACTATGGACCCCTCATGATGCGCCAAGAATGATATCAGCTTGTTTATGGATGTAATTCACTACCTTTGGTGTCAAAGCAAATGTATTTCAAGCATAAAAGTCCCGTATCCTCCTCATCTGAGCACAAAAGCCTCTTTAGTCAACACCATTTGGATCATGCATTCTTTTGACATCCAATTTCAAATTTGTGTCAAACACTATCATCATTAAAGCACGAATCCCAAAGTTGATCTGTAAAATCAAATTTTTAGTCTCTTTTTGGATGTCATAATTCATAACCATGTCAAATTTCTGGAGATTGCATAGTATTTTGTAAATTGCATATCATTCTACATTAGTTTAAGAAAAAAACAAACAACAACAACAACAACAAAAAATTGAAATTTAGGATGGTGCAAGTTTGGAAAGCAAAATAAATTTAAAAATTTTTAAAAAAGTATTTTGTTCATTCATAAGTGAAAAAAAAAGAAAAAAAAAAAAGCCTGCTTTATCAACAAACAAATTGAGCAATTTCTCCAACATCAAAACAAGTGATATGACAATTATAAGTTATGAATTAAAAAATAAAAAATCCACATGTATGTAAATATTTCATTTAAAAAAATTGATTTGGTAACAGATACGATTAAAAGATTCACCATGTTAGAATGGGATTTAAGATCCAACAACACTAACATAATTTTCAGCTGCAACATGAACAGTATTGCAGGTATTGGATGTAGTCGTTATGATGTCAAGATCATCTTTGCATCAAGCTTTTCCACCATTTAAATTGATTTCACTGCCATGATCAAGTAATATGATCAAAGCATGGAATTGAAATCAGGACCAGTAAAATATTACAATAAGAAGAGTAGATACAAAAACAATAAAGCACACAAACCTGCACTGTGAGGCTAGGGAGGAATTGACCCTTTTGGCTACTTGTAGCTAAAATTCATGACCCCTGACATGCAAACACAAAAAAATTCAATGAAACCAATCAATAAACAGCTAAAGTAGTTTTGATAACTATAATTGTTAACTGAACACACAATGGGATTGAAACAGTCAATCCAAAATAAGAATATTAGCGGTAAGTAGGAGTAAGAAGCACAATGTAGCAATATGGACACAGATTTAAATGTAATGTTCATAATGTTCATGCTGGTAAAAAGGGAATCTCACCTTGCTTGCTCTTACTACCCAATCTCATAATATGTATCCGTCCGCTTCACGAATCCCCCTCATCAATGTCTACTTCCACTTGTTCAGCCGCCTCATACTCAGCCCCATCCTCCTCATACTAATGCCCAAAAGAAAAGCACATTAGTTGTGTCAGATTAATCTAAATTCGGAAAATCAACAAAACTTGCAAGACCCATATATTATGATATCAAACCAAAAATGAACAAGAAAAATAAATTTTAATCAAAACCCAAACTATTAAAAGATTGGGCCAACAAGGACCAAAACCATAAAAAAAAAATTATCAAATTTAAGCAATACGAATTTTCAGCTTATGGGAATTATAGATATAAAGAACACTACGAATGCATAGAAAGAAAAATAAGTATGTTAGATTTGGAAATAATTAATGGGCATACGAGATTGAATGATATGGTGGCAGTGGATTTGTGAATTTGGGTAATCTGATAAAATGTATCAACTTTAAATGGATGAGAGTTGGAGTTAACTAAACTTAAAACTTCCGTCTAATTTGCAAAATTAAAAATAAAAGAAGAAGACGAGAGAAGAAAGAAGGAGAGTTACCTCTGATAGATTGTTTGAACCAAACTGGGGTTGATCGTTATTTTACGATATGTTGATTGTTGGGATGTGAGAAATAATGGGCCAGTAATCTCCTATCTCTCTTTCACAACGTTGCTCGAGAATTGAACAGCCACGAATGTTTAATTCCTGTAATGGAGTAGTACGCAAGTAGTCTGGCAGACACTTTAATTTGTGGCAGCCCTCAATTGTCAGGCTTTCAAGCAGTGGCATTATTTTTATTATTGGATCTGAAACCAAACCACTATCTTTTTCTTCTTCCATTTCTCTCTTTCCACCCATCCCGATCCATTCTTCACAGCTGTACAAAAACTCAATTACGAGAACTCTAAGGTTTGGGAATATATTTATGATGTGGCAGTCGTCTTTCTTGCTTTTGTTTTCGGATTCTATTCCTAAAAATTCATCTCCCAACTTTTTCACATTTGTTGCAGCCCGTATATTTAATTCTTTGAGCAATGACAACTTCCCCAAAGGTGGCAAACACTCTAGCTGCCAGCACCCATCTATATGAAGACTTTTCAAATTGGTCAAGGACGTCATCCAATTAGTATACACTGTGGTGCCCATGAAGCTCTTAATTGATAATTTTTCCAAGCGTGAAGGTGGTTCTAAGGCATTCAAAACTGCTAAATCACTCTCCATTCTTCTTCTACTCTCTTCCTCTTTCTCTTGGAATTGATCTTCAACGTAAAAATCTAGTTCCAAATCGTGGAGATGTATCTTCTTCTTCAACTGTGCATTCTGGGCCTCCCCTACATCTACCACATTTCCCAACCCATGCATTTTAAAGCTCCCTCGAAGTTGGTTCAAATTTTTTAATTCTCCAAGTTTACATCCTTCTTTATCATCCTTACCACCTATGTTGAAATCACTTAATGTTCTAAGACAAATCAATTTCCCAATCCCTTTTGGAAATTTTAGTTTGTACCAGCCAAAATAATTTGTTTCAAATCTAAGCTGTCTTAAATTAATTAGTTTACCCATCCCCTGTGGTAATTTCTTGAAATATTCACCATTATCAATATTCAAAGTTTGCAAATTACAAAGATTACATAAGGTTTCAGGCAATTCTTCTATTTCAACATTCTTATACATATGGAAACACCTTAAATGTATCAAATTTTCCACCGCATCTGGAAGAATCGTAAATGGGCAATCCAAAATTAATGTTTGTAAACATCTAAAATGATGGCATGAGTCGGATAGGTGAATGTTAAACTCATAGTCCCTTTCACGAGAACGAAGAAAGAGTGTGCGTAGATTTTTTGCACGGTAAACGAGTTCGAGAATTTGCATTTCTTTTGAAATTTCTAAACTTAAATGGTGAAGACTTTTACAATCTATCTCCAAATTCTTATTACCATTGATTTCAAAACTTTTATTTATCCTGACTGATTGGGCAAAGTCATACACAATATCATGCATTTTGCAACTTTCAATTCTACCAAACATCTCATCTTTCTCAAAATCTTGTAAAAATGATCGCATGGCTAATTTTTGAAAGTACTCTTCCGCTATGTCTTCCATCTCCATATTTCCTTTTGAGCCGATATATCCTTGAGCCATCCAATGGACGATTAACTCAAATCTATTAATGACATGATCTTTTGGGAAGATAGCACAGAATAAGAAACATTGTTTCTCAGCTGGGGACAATTCATAATAGCTCAACAACAATGGTCCCAAAAGACCTTTTTCAACGTCTTCTAAATCCCACAAACTACTTTCCAAAACCTTCACCCACTCTTCTTTACTTCTCTTGTTCCACATGTAACCCCCAATTAGCTTTGCAGCAAGTGGCAAGCCTTTGCATTTAACTGCTAGTTGTCTACCTAGGGGTTCAAGATCTTTATGTTGATCTATATTACCATCAAAAAATGCTTTTTTCCTAATAATCAACCAGCAATGCTCGGCTGACAAATTCCCTAAATTGATAATGTCGATTTTGGCACTCCCCATCATGTGCGCAACTACCTCATTATGTGTGGTGACTAGAATTCTACTACCTTGGACACCACATGTGAGAGCATTTTTGAAAGGCTCCTACTTTTCAGACTCTTTTGTGGAGTCTTTGGCCCACACATCATCAAAGACAAGAAAGTACTTCTTGTCCCTAATCAAATCACAAACTATACGCAATAGAGCTTGCAATGTAGAAGTAGTATTATTAAGGGATTCATGTTTAGGGTCAAGCTCCTGAATGATTGCTTTGGCAACCTTGCATTGATCAAAAGGATCAGAAACGCAAACCCACATTCTTTTATCAAAATGGGCCTTCACCTCACTATGATTGTAGGTTATTTGGGCAAGAGTGGTTTTTCCAAGACCTCCCATGCCCACCAAAGATATGACACGGGGTTTTCTTTCCTTTGGACTACCCACGCCTAAGAGGTTGCTCAACAGCTCCTCCCTATAGTTATCACGACCAATTATATTGGACTCATCCACAAAGGATGTAGTTATCGGTCGCTCAACTAGTTCAGGTTGCCTGTTAAAGTCAATCCCATACTTCTCTCTGTCATTGAAAATCTCATCTAATTTTTCGTTCAGTTTTTTAATCTTGTGACCAACATCATGACGCAGTGGAAGGTTAAAACAACATGATGGAGATGGGAAGAAGGAGCATACCTTCTTCTTCACAACAGCAGGAGCGTTAACATCAGCTGGTTTTCCTTCTTTTTTCTCTATCTCTGCTTTGATCCTTGCAGTGCTCCAGGTGTCCAAAACGTCATCCATATCGTAGTATTTGTCTTGGAGCTGCTCTAACCAAAGCTTCTCAGTATCCAGCTTCACTGCATGTCTTTTATCGGCATCATCCAGCATTGCCTTGATGAATCCGAGCTTGTCTTGAAGCTTTTGGACTTCTTTATCAACGCCAACAAGCAACTTGATCTCTTGTTTAGCCAGCTGAACAGCGATTGAAGCCAACCGCTCAAAGAGATCAGTAAGTAGTGCATCAGCCATAGTTAATGGGGACTGAAAATTAAGTTTGGATTGATAACACAGCAAGAAATGAACAGAAAGTGATTCAGAAAGTAGAAATTAGCAATAGTGCGCTTGAGTTTGTGCTTCGTGATTTCTCATATCAGCTTCTTATAAGGTAGTCCGTAGTGGCAACGTGAATGGATCCTCTTTTCCTTTTCCTTTTAAAAATCTTTCATAAGTCAAGTGGTAACATGTTGAAACATTTTAAATTACTGGCATTTTTTTTTTTTTTGATGAATAAATTACTGACAGTTAACCTATACAAATAATACTTACTAATATTTTTTATAATCTAATTTATATTTCACAAATTATAATATGTCATGTATTTATTTGATTTTTTTTTTATAAAATAGTTAAAATTTAAAATAAAATAAAATAAATAACTAGTAAAACATAAAATCAAACACAAAAAATTGTGCGATCAAGTTGCAGCATGTTTGTCCATGTGACAGTAATAGGTGCGTGCCCCAATAATGTGGTTCAATATATAATTAATTAAAAATTAAAAGTGAAATTAATTTTTAAATCCTAGTCCTTTTAGCTTCATTTTTTACCAAAAAAAAAAAAGGATTGTTGCCAAAATGGAAACTACAATTCAGGTCCACAGTAGTCCTTGTCCTTAGAGCATCCGTAGCAGATGTTGTAAAAATTATGCCATTTTACCACATCAAAGACCTACTTTATTATTTTACCACATCATTTTACAACATCCCATTTATCAGATGTTTTATCATTCAATTCTATACATTAAAATAATATTTACTACACATTAAAATAATATATTATCATATTCCTATTATCATCAACAACAACCACAACATCAAAGTCCAATAAAATAATAATTTTTGGTTTACCACATCTGTCCGTACCATTGCAAATTTGCAATGGTACGGACACAAATGGTATAATTTTACAACATTTGCAATATCTGATGGGGAGCTGATTTTCCTGTTTGGTGTGGGATATGTGCTAAATATTTAGCATTTGGTACATATCCCACATCTACTGTGGGTGCTCTTACTAATCAAAGTCTAACAAGCGAAAAGTCCACAATTGACAAAAGGTGAAAACATTTCAACAAGGTAAATTTGACAAGCATGATTCTGCCGACACAAGAAGACAAAAACAGTAGTAAACATGTGATTCATCAAGAAAGCAAATGTGACCAAATGAATTTCATACTCATAATCCTTTCTGTTCTTCCAATTCGTAATCCCTTTCAAATTCTAAAATTTGTAAATCTTTCCTTATCAGTAGAAGTGAAATATAAGCGAATCTTTAGTAAGGTCTTGCTCTTATTGATATTTTAAATTTGCATTGAAATTATTTAATTACTGGATATTCAATTGCTTCACTGGCTAGGAAATTTGAAAATTTGATATTCGATTACGGGATATTCAATTATTCAATTGCTCAGCTTGATAGAGATTTGAAATTGACAAATAACTGCTAAAAAAACACTAAAAAAAGAAAATCAAAATTTTAAATTTTAAAATATAATTCCACTAAGCATGATTGAAGGAAAATTGTGTAAATTCGACTAAGCCTGATTGAAGGAAAATTGTGTAGGGTCAACAAACAACTTGTTTGAAAATAAATGATCATATGAGAACAAACAAAGGAGGAAGACAATCAAAAGATGGGGTCTTAGGGCTTCCTATACATAACACAACTTGTTTGAAAATAAAATATTTACACAATTGGGTGGGGTTGTTATAATTCCACCAAGCATGATTGAAGGAAAATTGTGTAGAGACAACAAACTAACTTGTTTGAAAATAAATGATCACGTTCTTATCAAAATAAAATAAACAACTTGTTTGAAAAGTCCATTCCCTAGCTACGTGTGTATATATATGCAGGGAAAAGTCAACTTGTTTGAAATAAAAGTCGAATTGTTCCATATATAATATTTATTTCAAAAAAGTCGACTGGCATTTGGATATAGTCGACTTGTTTGAAATAAAAATGGACATTGTTGTAAATATATGCAAGGCAGGACAAGCCTAAATCCATCTTTGCCCCACCTTAGGTTGCAAGGCAAAAATCTCACCCCATCTCGACTTCACCATTTCTATAAGGTGGTGTAAGTCCGGCAAATCAAAGCAAAATTGTCATCCCTAAAATTAGAAATGATTTTCTTTGGCACCAATGACCCACACACAAATCTACAGGTGACATCGTTTAAAACAAGATAATAAGAGTCTTCTTTCATTTGGAAGCCTTTGAAGGGATGAGCAGCCCCTGAATCTTTATGGCATCAAATAGGCATCAATTCTCGAGCTCCGCTGTTATCTGCTACAAAGAATTCAACACGGCCACTCAACATAATTAACTAGTTAGATTAGGTGAGTGTGATTTCTCATGAATGACAAATTAAAACTTGAAGGGTATCAATTTCTCACTAACCAATTTAGTTGACAGGTCCCTATCATTTTTTCTTTTCTTTTTATTTTTTTTTTATTTTTTATAGAGATAAAATTTTATTAAAACCACAAACAGAAGAACAGACAAAACAGAAAAGGAAGCAATCCCTCAATCGAGGAGCTGTTCCTCCCTGATAATAGTTATAACATCAGTAGCAAACAAAACATCAAGACACCCTGCACTAGAAGACCTTAAGGAGTAAGGACCACTTGGGCTAAGGCTGTTTAAGTTTGTGGGAGTTCGATCGGCCTGGTTCTCTTCACTAAATGAGCCTTGTGAACCAGTTTGTGCACAAAACAATACTCCAAGACACTAAAGAACAATATATAAATGATCAAATAATCGTTAGATTCCGGTATTGTCAAAGGACGGCGAATAACAATGGCACCTCCTTGCTTTTCCTTTGGTCATGCTCCTCTCGTTCTCTGCCTTCTTTGTCTATTCTGTCTTTCGTGCGTGTTCTCTCTAATGAGGATGACAAGTTTGCTCTTATCCCTTTTTAGAAAAGGGTGTGGGCCTTTACTGGCCCATTTTTCTCTATTGGGTTATAAAAAAATGGAAGGGTCTAAGGCTCTATTAATTTTTTTTGGTTTGCCCAAGTTGTTCTGCATCAGATTTGCCCAGGTTGTTCTGCAGCGGATTTGTTTTGGCCTTTTTCCCTTTTCTGTGCTATTTTGGGTTATATTAGGCCCACAATTACTCTTCTTGAAAGATGCCCGTTCTAGGGGTTACCTTTCAGTTTCATTCCCCCTTTAAGGTAGGCTGGGCCATTCTCCGGCCCCCTTTTATTACCTTATTCAAATGTAGTTTGCAGCAGGCCATTTACTCTACATTTTTCTCTTAGCCTAGGCATAAGCCGAAGTAGTGAGCAATTTCAAAACTGTTTTCCATTCACATTCAATTCAAGAATACAAATAATGAAGTTCAATTGGTAGGATTATTTTATTGAACAGATTTGGGATATAATCATTGATTGAGTTCATTCATATGTGAAAAAACACTCCATTTATCAATAATTAAACTGAGCAATTTCATCAATACTAGTAAAACGGTATCACAAAAATAAGAGAAATTAAAAAAGAATCAACGTTCACTCTACTTGTATGTTATAATTTTCATTTAAAAAATTGAAGTGACAATTGTTGATGCCAAAAATCATCAGTTGAGTTCTTCGTCTACGTGGATGGACAATAACAATTGATTCATCCAAAGACAAACCTGCAATAAGATGTGAAACAAAGAAAAAGAAATACACCGGTGTGATGTGTGTCAAAAACCCTCTGATAATTAAGTCAGATGGAATTCAATTAGAATATCACAATAGAATTCAACTTTGGGAGTATTTTTGGGATTAGAATTGTGTACCCTTTGGTTCTATTCTTCTCTAGCTTTATAGCCATCTTGTCTATAATGAGCAATAGATCTTTGTATTTATTCTCATTTGTAACAGTTAATACGTTACAACTGATACTTTGATTTGTGTAACATCTTCTTTCTTGTTGCTCCATCTATTACTCTTTGGCATAAATGCTCGCCATAAATGCGTAAGTATTTTGGGTTCATCCATAATGCATGTGCGAGCAGTTTCCACTTATTGCATGGCTTTCATGAAAGTAGTTGAGTGTGTAAACAAATAAAATATGGGACTAGGTTTATTTTTAGCATCAAAAACACCATGAATCTTCATCATTTTGGTGTAAGGACCTCTTGTAGTTGTAGATTACTTTATGAGGCTAATGTCATTGAGTATCAATGCATTTCCAGCGTCTTTTAATTGTTCTGACTCTATTTTCCAATGTATTTTAATTGGTGTATCTACACTACTATTTAAGAGGCTTTTCCTGTTTGGGATCCTCAAATTACATACCAAAAATACCCTCAAATTCATTCATTTCTAAGGCTTAAATCATAGGGTTAGACATATGAAATTAGAAATTAAACTCCTAATTTTAGTTAAATTAAAAATAAAAAACAATTTTTTCTCCTACCTTCACATTTTTTTCACATTAGTTGTCAAGTACTAATACAACTTCTTCTTTTTGAAAAAAATATAAAAATATAATTGCATTTTTTTTCACAAATGTACAATTTTTTTTTATCACTAAACTGTTTTTTTCCTACCTCCACATTTTTCTCTCACATTAGTAGTCAAGTACTAATACAACTTCTTAAAACAAAAAATAAAATAAAATTGCCTTGAGTAAAATGTATAAATCCAAAAATTAAAAATTAAAAAGCATCATTGCATGCACGAAGTGCGCATGATGGATTATACCCCTCAAAATTTGGGGTGTTTGGATTTTATAACTTGACATTTCAAAATTTGAATTTTACCCCCTAAAGTATGGAGGTGTTTGAATTTTATCCCCCTAAATTCTGATATTTTATAGTATAAATTTCAAATATTCTCAAACTTTAAGGGTGTAATTTGCAATTCACCCTATTTAGTACTCTAAGAGCATCCACAGCAGATGTGGTATAAAAAATGTCATTTTGACTAGGGCTGTCCAAATAAACCGCCCACCCGCCCAACCCGCCACACCCGCCCGGAACCGACCCGGAATCACCCGATCCGACGGCTCCGGTGGTCGGACTCGAGTCCCGACTTCGAAAACCCGACGCCAGCAGGTCGGGTGTCGGATCTCTTTCTCTAAAACCCGTGAAACCCGACCCGCCCGACGTTCCATTAAAATCCGGCCATTTTTTCCAGATTCCGACCATTTTTCCCAGATTCCGACAACTTTTTCCAGATTCCGGCCATTTTTTCCCAGATTCCGACCATTTTTTCCAGAATCCGGCAATTTTTTTCCAGATTCCGGCTAATTTTCTAGATTCCGACAATTTTTTTTCCAGATTCCGGCTAATTTTCACTTAAATCCGTCGATTTCTGGCACAATAAACATCAGATCTGGCCGAACCAGTGATTTCTCATCACGATTTGGCAGAAATCTCGCCGAATCCGACTGGATCTTGGATGGATCTGGCAAGATCTTGCCCGATCTGGCGAGATCTCGCCGCGTTTCGAAAGATTCCAGTGATAATCGAGTTCACCCGAAACCGACGACCACCCGCCGGCAATCCGAACCGACGAACCCGTTACTACTATGGGTCGGTTGCGGGTTGAAAAAAGACCACCCGATCTTGTACGGGTCGGTTGCGGGTTGGGCAAAAACCCGACCCGCCCGACCCATGGACAGCCCTAATTTTGACACACCAAAAGCCTATTTTATTATTTTACCACATCATTTTACAACATCTCATTTATCAGATGTTTTATTATTCAATTCTATATATTAAAATAATATTTACTATACGTTAAAAAAATATATTATCTCCTCCCTATTATCACCCTCAACAACAACAACGGCACATCCACCACTGCTGCAACAACGGCCAGCAACAGCAACAACACCGACCAGCCACCACCGGCACAAACACACATCCACCAACGCCACCTTAAAAAAAAAAAAAAAAAAAAAAAACACATAACCGAAGAGATCGGCACAACCACAAATCCCAAAATCAACCAACCACCGCTCAAATTAGCCAACCACGACTCAAATTAACCAAACACAACCCACTACAACCATCCAAAAACACAAAACCATCAAACACAACCCACAACAACCACCCTAAAAAACACCGCCACAACCATCGCAAGAGAAAGAAGAGAGATCCGGCAATGTGCGAGATGGTGGAGGGCGAGATTGAGGCGAGAACGATGCTGTCCCATTTGTGGTGTTTGGTTACACTGCCACGGCCAGCCATGTTGCTCTGACCTAACAGGATGAAGATGTTTGAGGTTGAGGGAGGAGCTGGGAATCTAATCTGAAGAGGAAAGAAAACCGGTTAGGAGAGAGAGACAGATTGTGAGGAGAGAGAAAGATGAATAAAAAATAATAAACCATATGCCATTCGGTGTCCGTACTGTGCCAAAATTGTAAGGGTACTGTTTAATGTTACAAAAGTTTGACACATTTAACACATCTGATAAAACTCCGTTTTTGGTATTTGGCGTGCCAAATGTACCATATTATAGCATTTGGCACAAATACCACATCTGCTGTGGATGCTCTAAGAACATCTCATCACTCAAGAATAGTAGGTCCCGTCATAAATTTAATCACTATCAGATAAGAGAAGGGAACATGCATTTATTGTATTCCACAAGAATAATAAGTCCTACCATAAATTTAATTACTATCAAGTATGAAAATGGAGCTCACATTTATTGTAGTTATTGTACTGCTAGAACAGTTATCATCATCAACAACAAAAGCTTTGGTCTCAAAGAGTGAAAATGTTGGGGTGGCTATAAATCCTGAAGAGATTGATTAGAGTTGGCATGTGTGTAGACAAACCAAAATTTTTGCATCTTTTACTGATGCATAGTCCAACCCAAGAGTATATGAGGGAAAAAAATATTTTTCTTTTTAAAAGAAAAAAACTAAAATGAACCAATATTAAATTGACTAAATAAACTAAAATTTGGTAATGGGACACCTTGGAGGCAAAGATCTAGATGGACCGGCATCCTCATTTACAATCAAAGCAGCAAGCTCCATTGATTTTGGAGATTGGATTAAAGGTCATTACAAGGAATAGTGGAAAAAGGTTTGTGGAGATGATTTTACCAAGTAACAAAACTCTTTGCTAAAACAACATTCCTACCGGTCAAAAGCCACTTGTTTTGAATAAATCCCAGAAAGGAAAGAAGGAACAGTCCATTTAGAATGCGTCACATAATCAACCAGAGAATCTCATTGTTTGTTAGCAATCTGTTGAAAATTTACGGGTTAAATGACAAAAGATCATTGATACTAGACTAGAGTATCACCTAAAGGCTAAAGCTGTGAGTGACATTGGAAGAGGTTTCTTCACAACATAAGGCAGTGATCCATATTCTGAAAGTCTCCAAGTTTCATTCTGAGAGACATAAGGCATAAAATTTGGGGGTAAAATATTTGCTTTGTGACAACATACATATTGGGAATGACTCTACACTCTAAAGATAGGAGGTTGACTTGTATCATTATTTATCAGAGTCTTAACAGATGGAATTGCTTTTGTAGCCTTCAAAGCAAAGGAATGTGGCTTTCTCCTGGAAGTGGCACATATATTTGATAACGGTAAAACAGTCAATAATTAAAAGAAAAGGTGTTATAGAGGAAGCACTAGAAAATGACAAAATTTTCCAAGGCATATACGGATGCTCAAGGCCATTTTCAAAAGATAAGCACGCATACTCAGATTACTTTATATATTCAAAATAATATACTGTGGTTCTTTTCAAAAGTATTGTGTCAAGAAGCTCAAGTAGGCCCCATCTACATAGGACAATTTCACACAAAAATGTTTCGAATCAGGTATTTCACACAAAAATGTTACGAATCAGCAATGCTAGAGCAAACCGCAAGATTTCAGAGGACATACTTTACATAATTAGTGTCAACTATCAACATAGAGGAAAAAACAAAGGGATACAATAACACAAAAAACATCAAATTAACAGCTACTCTAATTGGACAGTGTTACTAGTCACTTTATTCAGCCATTTTTTCTTCTAATATGGTTGTTCCAATCTAAGAGTTGGTGGCTCTTCCTCACTATTTCCTCGTGACATCTTTAGGAACTCATATATGCTTAGGTCTTGTTGCTTCCAAATGGTTCTGCCTATTTATTGATAAAATTTGTGGTACATCCCTTCTTTCTATCCCCGATCGAGGACATCTATATGGTCCAAGTCTTCAAGAAACTCGACTAATTGGTTGAAGACTGTAGTTTTGCCCACATCATGTCACTTATCATGACCTTGCTTTGTTTCTCACTATTTCTCAATTGCACACTGCACGCACAAAATGAGCAACAAGTCCATATTATATTAATGGCTAGTTGCCAATCATAAAACCAATGTGCTCCTACCCCAGTTGAATGAACTCATCTATCATCTAATGAAATTTTGAATATAAACTTGCTTACAGGTTCATTGATCACGTTTCCAGATCAATAGGTGCAACAAGCTATGTGTAAAGCAGGCAAGATATTTAAAGGTTGAATGAATGGACATTTGTTCAATTGGCCATTGTGGACATGTATAATGTAGCAAGAAGCATAATCTCACACAAAGGGCACACAAAGGGTATATACATGTGCAAACCCACAAACACATACATATAGCTCACAGAGACAGCTAGACATGAGCGAGGAAGATTAAAAATTTCCAACCAAGAAGAAACTTAAATGAAATGGAATATAAGAATGTCTCCCATTAATAGGCTCAACTGCAAATCCATATATCCTACCACTGAACCATGAATAGCCCTGTGTGCAAGGAAGGTTGAATACACTATTCAAATGCATTGCTCAGAACAACACAGATCATGTAATTGGGATCTGCAAAACAAGCAAACAAAGGCTTATCCTTTGCCCATCAATTTGTAGGACAAGGGACAGAGGAAGGAACTGTAAATTTTCCTTCTATATCGATTTTAGACTTCTCCAAATACATGAATATCTCTTTAGACATAAATGACAGCTTGACACGATAACATTCAAGAAAATGACCCAAAAAAAAAGTAAGTTTAAAATGCATGGAAAATACAAACAACATTAATATTTATCACTATGTTCCAGGAAACTTTATATCTCCAACATGAGTTTTGGGCGTTGTACGTAGTCCAACATGTTTCTCCACATCAGATTATAGGACATTGTAAGAACAATTAATTTTTAATAAAGTAATGGTTATATTTGAGATAGATACCCATGTTACGCAGCCCAACATTGACGCCAGCTTTCTCTTGCAGTACACACAAACGAGATCACAATTGTATCCCCATTTAGCAACCCTATCATGAGGGAGAATTCTATCCATGAACGTTAGCCAACAAATGAAGGAATGCTTAGGAATAGCAATACAAATCCAAACCAAACACCATCAATCAACAAATGGAATCTTTTACCTAATCTTATTCCAAATTGATCTACATTAACAAAATGAATAGAAAAACAGCAATTTATTTACAATAAGGAGCAAAAATAAGGACTCATTTGTCAATTGAACAAACAAATCACAAGTTAAGGGAAAATTATATCAACTACCATGACTAGTAGCATTAATCTGTGACCACCTAGATGGGTTTTCTCTTTGAGATTGATCTTGATCTTTCTTCATCATCCATTGCAAGTTTTTTGTGTTAATCTGCTAGGCTTATGCTATTTGTAAAATCCAGAGGACCTGTCTTTGATCTGAATCATAAGTGCCATACAGATTAAGATTATCTTGAGATGAGCTAGATGTGACCTAGTTGACAATCATTTGAAGCACATAGAGAGTACTAGAGTTCCAATTAATGTGACAATTGTCAATGATTTTAGGAAGTCCAGCCAAAAAAAATCTGGGGGTAGTCCTCCAAATTTCCTACAGAGAAGAGTAACCTTTCACACAAATTTCAAATCCACAAATTATCATTGTGTAGAAACTTATAAACATCACATAGCCCAGTCCACTTTAAATTAGGGATCTAAAAAATCTCAAATTTTAACTCCATGTGACCATAACATAGAAAACCAAAAATAATGCTAAATCAAATTGCATTACCTTACAAACCACTGAAGTTCTTCTTGAGCTCCTGCTACTCTGAATGAATAAACTCTTGAGATGCACAAACAAATAATTATCAAAGAAATAAATTGGAGCTGTTTGCAAGGTGAAGACAACTACATAGGCTAAATCTTAAAACTTATTAATGGTAATGAAAACATATTTACTATAGGATGTGATCCTGTATGCTTACAGGAGACTAAAGTTGTCATATTTGTTATAAGAAGTGGGTGAGGGGGATTCGAACCTTGGTTCTTCTCATAAAGGAGACTATTCAATGCCATTAAGCTACACAACTCTTGGCATACTTAACAACACCATGAGGAGTCTTTGTCAGCAAACACCCTAGCATGTGGAGAGCTGAGGACACCACCTGCACTTTTCAATGCCCCATGCACTTATTTGGACCTTACTAAACAACCTTGAAATATGAAACCACAAGGATATTATGCGTTTTTTATGAAAAGCTTTATAAAATTTTTTCTCCTATGTACATTCTTCTCCATTGAAAGGAAAATTAAATACAGATAAACGAACTACAGTTAATATAAAATTTCAGATATATATATATATATATATATATATATTTTTTTTTTTCCAGAAAGGTACACATTTAGCCATGTTCCAAACCCCCATTGCATGCCAGAACATGACAAATCAAAGATGCAGGATAAACACAACTTCCCATAATATGAAACCTTGCATCTTAGAAGACTATCTAAAGGCATACTGAAGCTCCACAACAGCAGCATGGGTTGTCAAATGTTAAAAGGTAACAAATTAAATGATTGGTCCAGTGAGTCAAGTGAGCTTGACAGAACACAACGGTGGGGAAACCCAATTCCAACCAAAGAGTATTTATTATTATTATTATTAAATCATTCTTTGTTGTTATTACTAGAGTTCACTTATTTATATAATACTTTCTTTTTTTTCATAATTTTAATAATACTCCTTTTTACATACCAAAAATACATAAAGGGAACCTTTAAATAATTAAATGTTCTGCACAAACATATCAACAGTATCTATAAAAAAAATCAAAATAGAAACAAATTACAAGTCTGCATGATACATCGTAGCCTCCATGCATGTAGACTATACATAGAAGCTATAGAAAATCGATGATCCTGGAAAAGTCCCATTGAAATTATAGTAACAAAAATTAAACAAAAAATTTATGATCTACTACCAAAAATAATTACCGTGAAAACATACAGACAAAAAGACAAATTACATCACGAGCAGAAGAAACTGAAAATAGATGATGTACCTGAACCATCTCAGGAGGCCCCTCATCCTTTGCAAGCAACCACTTAGTAAGATATATTGAGAAAAGGAAGCTAATAATACAAAGGGAGAAGACAAAAACAATGATTGGAGAAGTTTTTGCTCCAACGTAAAAGATTGCAAAATTGTCATTACATTTAGGAAAAATAGTTATTCTATAACTAGTTACAATAGTTTATCTAACTCTAACGCCAAGAGCCATGTAGCTTAGTGGCAATGTCTGCTCTCTTTTGCAAGAAGAGCCAGGGTTAAAATCCCCCTTCCCCCATTGTTTTAACTACTCCCTCCACCTCAAATCATTAGTTCTTCATTCCATTTTGGGATGTCTCAAAATGTAGTCCTCTTTAAAAAGTCAATATATATAATATTGATATTCCTAACTTATCATTTACTTCATTCAAAAAGTTTTTCAAACTTGATCCCTTTTATTTGAATGACTGCATTACATGATGTTCCCTTGAAAAGTTGGATTTTCTAAACAACACCAACAATATGGGACGGAGGGAGTATCTAATTAACAAAATAAATAAAAACATATTTGTCTAACTCTGACAAAGCACAGTTGCACTGTTAGTTCAAAGCTATGAAAGGTTGCACCATGTTGTTCTGTCTGCGAAAAGCTATAAATTTAAAAATGGAAAGAGAGAGAGAGAGAGAGAGAGAGAGACAAAGGCTGTTAGCAATGCAATACTGTTTAACACAATACAGCTCCATCATACCAATCGCAAATCATAAGCACAATGAAAGAAGAAAAGTCCTAAACGTAGTCCACTAAGAATCAAAAGCATACATGAATCTTACACCCCAAGAAAAACAAATACGCTTTGCTACAAGTGATCATTTATTAATCTGACAATGAGACCAATTCACACAAAATAAGAACAAATGAAGATACAGGTTCAATCCCATAACAGGCTTTTTTGTATTGAATTGTATTTACCAACGGGGTGTGAACTTTACTATGCATGCTGGGAAAAACCCTTGGCCTGTCAGCATATGGCCCAAGATTACCACCTTCAACGTCGTTATCCATGAACATTGTAAGAGTGTTTGAATTTACCCTCTGAAACTGGGGCAAGTCACCCCCCGAGCTTGGCCGCTGAATTTTGAATGACCTGCTAAGACCAACAATTCCATAATAAACAATCCAGAAAATCGTGAACTTCATAAATTAAATTGACATTTAAGCTAAACTATGATTCCAAAATCCTACTTCTGAATTTTTGAAACAATGCAATGTATGAGCTAAAAAGAGTCCAAATTTGAAACTAGGTTAAATGTCAATTCAATTACAAAAAATTCAAACTTACATTCAATAAACGCAGAATCAGAAAATTAGAAAATAAAAACAATGATAAAAGAATCAAACTAGATTAAATGTCAATGTAATCCAGAAATTAACACTTTTTACACTATTGAAATTCACACTAATTTCATAACAACAATTCGAATGCTCAATTTGGTTTCCGAGAAAATGAAACAACCTAAAAGACCTTAAAAAAAAAATCATTTTTTTTATTTACTCATTTTCCAAACAACCAAACAGAGCAATATACATTCTTCATTGAAATGACAAATGATCATTTCCTACCTAAGACCTCAATTTTTTTTTCTCGGAAACCAAACATGAATCACCAAAACCCAAAAAGATCCGAAATTGAAAAACGAAAAACCCTAGGTAACATCATGAAATTCCAAGATCTAAAATTGGAGAAAGAGAGAGAGAGGAATCCAAGAAGCAAAAAACGACAACGTATTGAGTAGAGAGAGAGAGAGAGAGAACCTTTGGCACGGTGGGTCAATGGGAGCAGTACTGAGAGAGAGGAGTACGATTTGCGTTATTGGTTTTGCGAAAATGAAATGGAAAACCACGAAGCAAAATTTTGATGTGAGTGCGAAACTGAGATCTAAAAATAAGAAAAAACACAGGCGTAGAGTTAATATAAATAATAGTAGTAAATAGGAGTGACAGAGCTAGAGTTAGAGTCAATGACTCTATGTATTTCTATCTATTTCTCTATGCGATAAAGATTTGTTTTTTCGAGTCTATATAGTACTTATCATCTCGACCTTACTCCACCAATCGAAGAACAGTTTATTTGTTTTTTCAAAAAAAAAAAAAAAACAGTTTATATGTTATCAGATATCAGTCAATGGGATCATTCTACCATGTCCCCTCTTTTTTTGGAAAAATTATTAAGTACTTCCGGAGTATCATAAATACGTACTCCCTCCTCTCACATGAATGGTGGGTCCCACCATGAATTTAATTAGTGAGACCCACCATTCATGTGAGAGGAGGAAGTACGCATTTATGATACTCCGGAAGTACACAATAATTTTCCCTTTTTTTGAGGGTATGGTACCCACCTAAATCTAAACCATTAAATGAATAAAAATTTGATCCGGACCATTCATTTAATTTGGAGTAATTTAGAGTGAATACTGGCTACTGGTCAAACAAGTTATATATATATATATATAAGTAAAAAAAAAAAAAAAAAAAAAAAGGTATTCACTGTGCGCTTCTCCTTCTCAAAAACAAAATTCTCTCTATCACGCTCCTTTCTCTTTATCCCGCTTCGGACTCTATATCACTCTTCCAATTCGGTTTATCTAAAGAACCTAGAATTCGGCTTCTTCTGTATTAGCTTCTTCTCTTGCTAATCAACCAAAAGAACCCAGGGCAGCTAAACAAAACCCAAAGAATAAACAATATCGGCCGTTCTCTGCCCGACGACAATATTTGAAATAGGTTTGTGTTTCTCTTTCTCTCAGACGAAGTTGATTTTACTACTAATATACAGATTATTAAAGTTTCTTTGACTATCAACGCATGATTTGTATTTAGTTTTATTCATTGTTAGTAATCCCTAATAATGCTATTAATTGATTGGGGTTTTTATTTTTATTATTTTGATAGGAGATTTGGGTGTTGTTTGTTAACTTTGTTTTGAAAGTTGATTTGTATCTTTATTCTTGCATATGATTTTGATTTTAGGTGTGAACTCTTAAAAATTGGGTTTTGGGCCAAGCTTAATGCAGAGGAGCAGCACCTCCTTTGTTATGCATTTATGTCCATAATATTAGTCTTTGTATAATTTTATTTGAGCATATGTTTTTACTTTTCGACCAAAATTTTGTGAAAATTTCAATCCATAAGCTCTTAAATTTCTTTTCTTATTTCATCAATCAATAACACTTCTCCAGCAATAACAACCAATGGGCTAACCCATAGACCCAAAAGGATTAAGTTTGAAATAGGAATATTTTCACTAGATTAGTTTTGGCTATAAGATATACCATAGAAGTTATTGGTTGGGTACTTTGTTGAAATTTCACTTTCAGCTTTTCAACTTATGAGTAACTCGACATTCAATTATGTTTTTTTAATTGATGATTATACAGATATACTTACAAGTTGGGGCATAAATTGTTCAATGGTACATATGTTTGGAGTCAACAATATCAGTTTGGGGGATCTCCTTATCCTGGTCAAAACTCTCTACAACGTGTAGTTATTTTTGGTGGCATGGGGAAGGTTTGAAGTCTATTGGAAAATTTTATGTACATCTAAATTATTAAATCCCATATTGCAGCCATGGCTAATCAATGACTTGTGTGTGGGTTATTGCAGTTAATTTATATTTATCATCGGCAACATACTAATTTATCTTGCTTAGCTTTTTTTTGTTATAATATTAAATGTACAAATATCTGCCTAATCTTGCAGTAGTATATTCAATTTCTCACTTTGAATGCACAATGATTTCATTCTCTTAAACTCAGAATATTGATCTCCAAGATCAAATCTGCCATGTATTGAAAATTTGCTGCTTTAAGTTTTAGGATCAATGTTTAAGATCATGAAGCCCTATCCAATTTTTATGTAGTTTCTACAATTTTGCTTAAACCTTTCCCTCTGCAGGATAAAGCTGATGGTTCCAACAAATATAACAATTTCCAGCATGGCTCTCTTAACACTACTTGAGAGCCTTTTAGAGACTTAAAGAACATTGATATAGTTTTCCACATTGGAGATATTTGTTATGCAAATGGATACATTTCACAGTGGGACCAATTTACAGCATAGGTTTAGCCAATTGCATCAACCGTGCCATAGATGATTGCAAGGTTTCATCTTAATATATCACTCATAATATTTGAGCTTATACTTGTCTTGCCTTGTCTTATGTGCCACTTGGTGAACAATCCTTACAGTGGTAACCATAAGCGTGACTGGCCAGGGACTGGATCATTCTATGGGAATATGTACTCTGGGGGGGAATGTGCCGTGTTGGCGGAGACTATGTTTTATGTCCCTGCTGAGAATAGAGCCAAATTCTGGTACAGGAATATCATTTCAAACTTTTTGTGCTTTCCATTCAACTATATGTCTGTGTTTTTATATGAAAAAGTAGATTGCTAAGTGATTGGCATTCACCTATAGCTGTGTATTTATATGTTTTATTAATATTGTACCAATACAATCTCCCCATATGTGGCCTACAATAGACTTAATTTCTAGATGTGCAAGAAACTGGTGTAAACAATATTATTTTCATTTTCCAGGTACTCCACCGATTATGGCATGTTCCACTTCTGCATATGTGACACTGAACATGATTGGAGGGAAGGAATCGAGCTATACAAGTTCATTGAGCATTTCTTGGCATCAGTCGATAGGCAAAAGCAACCATGGCTAATTTTTCTAGCACATTGAGTACTTGATTATTCATCTGGTATCAGTTATGCAGTTGAAGGATCATTCGAGGAACCAATAGGGAGGGAGAGCTTGCAAAACTATCAAAATTGGTGATCTTCTTGGAACTGAAGAAGAAGTACTTGTGGTGAGGACTATTGCTTTAGAATACAGTTGTCTTAGAAAGGATGGTTATATCTTGGTCTAAAGAATCTCAGGGCAAGGTCAAAAGAAAATGGCAGTTAATGATCATCTACTAACACTTCCGAAAGGGTCACTGAATGATCACTGGGTATCAGTGACTTCTGGAAGTGAGGAGTATTGTCTTAAACATATGCGTAGAAATCAGTATGAAGAAAGTCTATTCAGATGTGAAGATGATAGGTAAAAGACTTGATAGAAGCCTTCATCAGTTGTGAATTTTCTTGCTATTTGTTAATATTTAATTTAGGCAAAAATGCAAAACTGACCTCTAACTTTCAGTCTTTTTCATTTCAGTCCTCTAATTTTCAGTTTTGTCATTTTAGTCCTCTAACTTTCAATTATTGTCAATTTGGTACTCCGTTAAACTCTAGTTATTTCTTGCCGTTAATTGAGCCAAAACGACGTCATTTTGGCTCTTTTTTTTTTTCATTTCAGTCCTCTAACTTTCAGTTTTGTCATTTCAGTCCTTTAACTTTCAATTGTTGTCAATTTGGTACTCCGTTAAACTCTAGTTATTTCCTGCCGTTAATTGATCTAAAACGACGTCGTTTTGGCTCTTTTTTTAAATAAATAAATAAATAAATTTCGGAATTTAAAGAAAATTATTTTAAAAAATTTTGATATTAAAAAAAGAAAAGAAAAAGAAAACAGGTAAGGGGAACGACGACGTGTTCCTTAAAACAAATAATTTCTGATATCAAAACCCATGCACGCTGCTACCTTAAATCAAATCAATCAGTGAAAAACGATACCAATCGAATCGTGTTCCTATTGGAACTTTTAATAATTACCTTTCCCACCCAAATGCCATCATCGTCGTTGTCAACGACGACTCTCAATTCTGACATTATAATAAATCCTTAAAACCAACTCTCAACTCTCGTATCTCTCATAAGTACAACAAATGCAAAACACCACTTATTGCTACCCATCAAAATCAAACCCCAAACAAACACAAATCTTCACGAAAAATCAATAAAAAATGCGAACTTTATCAAATTCTTCTAACAGAACAGAAAGGGAAAAAAGTCAACTTGGAAAGAACAAACCTCACAAATGCCATCATCAAGCAATTTTGGTGAAAAAGTGAAGCACAAGTCAAAAAAATTTGGGGAAATTTCAAGCCAACTCTACTGTACCTGAAATGGGTTTCGATTGTCGCCGTGTAAAACCCCTTTCCCCGCACCGGCGAGGTCAATTAATGGTGAGGTCCTTTCTGAAAATGGAGCGAAGTCGAAGAGAGAGGAAAGAGAGCACGGTCAAGAGAGAGAGGGAACGCAAGACAGCAAATAAACAATGGATTTTTATTGTTTGGCGATAACAATTCCCTCGCTAGAGCTGGTGAGGTACCGTTCATGGCTTAGGGATCTGTTTCTTCTTTTGTGGGTCTTGCTTAGGGTTTTGTTTAGTAATCGTCTCTCTAGATAGGTTCTTGTGGATGGTTTCGATGAGAAAAATTTGAGAGAGACGAAACTAAAGAGAGAAGCATAGACTATAGAAAAACTGAGAGGGAGGAGAAGAAAGTCAGAGGCTCAGAAACTGAGTACTCCTCAATGTGAATATGGTACCATCAAAGTGGGCCAAAATGGGAAATTAACCCTGATTTTCAAACAATATAATTAGTAGGCATTGTTTTCAAACTATATTTTTAACTAGCATCTCAAGTTTAAAAGACTCGATTTAGGGCCTATAAATCAAGTCTCAAAGACTCGGTTTCCATGGTCTGATCACATCTGATGTGGCATTTTTTCCACGTGGCGTCCACCTGGAAATCAAGTCTCTAAGACTCGATTTATAAGCAAACCCAATAAAATGTTTTAAGGCTGCATCTTCAGCCTCCTTACACAGTCACACATGTTCAGCTTTCCCATCAACGGCCTCTATTCCATCACCGCCATCACGCTTCTTCTCATCACCACCGTTCCTGTCACTCCATTTTACGAATTCGCCACCGTCAAGGCTGGCGCCGTTAACATCCTAGAAGACCGTTACTTCTCCAACGTGGAAGGAGAAGCTGACGTCAGCAGGGAAGAGGCCGAAGCTGCTTCTTGGTTGCTTCCGAACCCGAATAACAAGGTTATGGAGAATACGGATCTGAATACGGGTCAGTTTCTATTACCAGAAGTGGATTCGTATTTAGATCTGGAATACGGGCAGGTGGATCCGAAATTGGAAGCTCAGGAGCAAAACAGTTCTGGTACTGATGGAGTAGTACCAGTACAGAGCAAGAATGTTCAACCTCCATTGCTTAACGACCACTGCTTTGACATGGAATTCTCAGCCTCCAAACCCATTCCATTGCTTAATAATTTTCCTTCTTAGATTTGTGTTTCGTTGCTTCGATTTTCTGATCTGATATTGTAATTTTCCTTTTTATTTTGGGGTTTTTACTTTTTTTAATCTGGATTTTAGGTGGTTGTTGGGGGTGGATTTGGTTGGATTTGTGCTGAATTGTTGGATTAATGCTCAGATCTATAGGTTGATAGTGGCTCATCTGTGCTTGTATTTGATGGTGGTCGATCTGGAGTTTTTTTTTCTCTCTCTCTCTCTTTCTTCTCTGATGAGATGAGAAGGTGTAAAGGGTGTGCATTGTACTTGTTTTGTAAAGGCTTATAAATCAAGTCTCTAAAACTCGATTTCCAGGTGGACGCCACGTGAAAAAAGTGCCAACTCAGACTCGATCAAAACATGAAAACCAACCCTCAAAGACTCGATTTATAGGCCCTAAATCGAGTCTCAAGAGAACCACCAAATGTGACAAAAATACAGTTACATGTGATGTTGGTACTGTGCAATGTGAGGATGGTACCATAAAATGTGAGAAAAAAAATAAGAAAATCATCAAATGTGACAACAGTACAGTCATATGTGATGTTGGTACTGCACAATGGAAGGATGATACCATTAAATGTGAGAAAAAAATAAAGGAATCACCGAATGTGACAAAAGTACAGTCACATGTGGTGTTGGTATTGCACAATGTGTGGATGGTACCATCAAATGTGAGAAAAAAAATAAGGGAACCACAGAATATGACAAAAATATAGTCACATGTGATATTGGTACTATGCAATGTGAGGATTGTACCATCAAATATGAGAAAAAATAAGGGAACCACCGAATGTGACAAAAGTACAGTCACATGTGATATTGGTACTGTACAATGTGAGGCTGGTACCATAAAATGTGAGGAAAAAAATAAGAGAACCATCGAATGTGACAAAAGTATAGTCACATGTGATGTTGGTACTGTGCAATGTGAGGATTGTACCATCAAATATGAGAAAAAATAAGGGAACCACCGAATGTGACAAAAGTACAGTCACATGTGATATTGGTACTGTACAATGTGAGGCTGGTACCATAAAATGTGAGGAAAAAAATAAGAGAACCACCGAATGTGACAAAAGTATAGTCACATGTGATGTTGGTACTGCGCAATGTGAGACTAGTACCATAAAATGTGAGGAAAAAAATAAGGGAACCACCGAATGTGACAAAAGTACAGTCACATGTGATGTTAGTACTACGCAATGTGAGGCTGGTACCATAAAATGTGAGGAAAAAAAATAAGGGAACCACCGAATGTGACAAAAGTACAGTCACATGTGATGTTAGTACTGCGCTTTGTGAGACTGATACCATAAAATGTGAGGAAAAAATAAGGGAATTACCGAATGTGACAAAAGTACAATCACATGTGATGTTGGTATTGCGCAATGTGAGGATAGTATCATAAAATGTGAGGAAAAAAAATAAGGGAACCACCGAATGTGACAAAAGTACAGTCACATGTGATGTTAGTACTGCGCTTTGTGAGACTGATACCATAAAATGTGAGGAAAAAATAAGGGAATTACCGAATGTGACAAAAGTACAATCACATGTGATGTTGGTATTGCGCAATGTGAGGATAGTACCATAAAATGTGAGAAAAAATAAGAGAACTACTGAATGTGACAAAAGTACAGTCACATGTGATGTTAGTACTGTGCAATGTGAGGATGGTACCATCAACTGTGAGAAAAAAATAAAGGAACCTCTAAATGTGGCAAAATACAGTCACATGTGATGTTGGTACTGCACAATATGAGGATGGTACCATCAAATGTGAGAAAAAAAATAAAGGAACCACCGAATGTGACAAAAGTACAGTCACATATGATGTTGGTACTGCGCAATATGAGGATGGTACCATCAAATCTGAGAAAAAATAAAGGAACCATCGAATGTGACAAAAGTATAATCATATGTGATGTTAGTACTACACAACGTGAGGATGGTACCATCAAATGTGAGAAAGAAAATAAAGGAACCATCGAATGTAACAAAAGTACAGTTACATGTGATGTTGGTACTACATAATGTGTGGATGGTACCATCAAATGTGAGAAAAAATAAGAGAACCACCGAATGTGACAAAAGTACAATCACATGTGATGTTAGTACTACACAATGTGAGGATGATACCATCAAATGTGATGTTTTGGTAACCTGATATAGCAGGTTACCTACTAGTGGGTACCGTACCCCCAAAAAAAGAGGGGGTACTGCAGAATTACCCCAGTCAATGTGATAAATTCCTATGCAAATAGGGAAATGGAGATTTTTTTTTTTTTTTTTTTGGGTTCAAATGTTAGGCATATTCCCTATCAAAAAGAAAAAGAAAAAAGTTAGGCATATTCCATTTTATTTCTTTACCTATTGTTGTTGTTGTGGGTAGAAATGGTGTTCCATGTATTGTGAAAGATGCCATGTCACTTCTCCAATTATATTTTGCCATCTAACCCATCACTCCATAAAACTGTTCTTTTTTTTCTTTTTTTTTCGGTTGAGCTCCACAAAACTAATTATGTCACATTTCTCTTTGCTTGTTTATCTTTATTCTGTGATCTTGTAGCTTGGATAACTTGGATATAGAGGAAAATTATTATATGATCGAGTCGGTTGTAACTTAAAATGTATTGAATTTACCTTCTTTTCAATAAAGCTACAATCTTCTTATCAAAAAAAAAAAAAAAAAATCATTCTTATGATTTTTTGTTCTCTAAAAGAAACCGTGTAATTATTAATACTATTATTTGTACTTTTTATTTTAAAAAAGATATTTGTTTCTAAAAATTCTTGTGTTTTGTGGTTTTTTTTTGGGTCAAATCTAGCTTATATAGAAAAATAATGGGTATGGGTATCTAAATTTAATAATAAAGTCAAATGATATGGAGATGACCTAATATGCTATTATTTATATGCATATGCCCAAAAAAAATGGTTTTTTTTTTCTCCAATATGAAACAAATGATAAGTTTTTGTTTTTTTTAAATACCTTTATCATGATACTCTTTGGATTTAGCTTTTGTCTTATTATATTATATTATATTTCTTCTTCTATTTTTCTCTTTTTTGGAGATATTGTCCTATATATTTCAAGCCAACAACAGTTTATCATTTTTTTTAAGGTAAAAGGTAGAAAATTTATTGATGATAAATATACATGACATGTAACAAACCCTGACCATTACAATAACATAAGGCCATCAAGGGAAGCAGCAACTGGTCTACAAACCACACAAATATGCAGAAAAAAAAATGTTGATGTTCTTCTAAAAAAAAAAATCTTAAAAGTTGATGCCACTTTTTTATCCATCTAAGAATTGTACCTTTTTTTCATACTAATTAGAATAATTAACTAACGTAGAAGCAATGTGTAAGCCAAATCAACATTTTTGTTAAAACAAATGACAACGATGATAAAAGTAAATTTGTCTCAAAAAATTCAAAACCAAAACTAAAACTAAAACACTCTATATTTATGAGTACGAAAAGATAGGTCCCATTTGATACTGTTGTGTTTAAACAAAACAACACGTATTTCCACAACATTTTTTAACTCACCAATATTTCCACAACACTTAGGCTCCACTTGGGAGTTCATAAGGGAATGGAATGGAATAGAATGAGATGGTTATAAGGGAATGAAAATGAATGAAATGAAATAGAATGTATTTAAGTAAGGGAAAGGAATGGAAAAGAATGGAATTGAATGGAATTTAAGTAACCTTGATTGGATGTTTTAAAATAAAAGAATGGAAATGAATGAAAATAAATGGAATGTAAGTAATTCTGTTTGGGAGCAACATGAAGAGAATAGAATGGAATTATTTTATGACAATATTATTATTAGACTCATATTTTAAAATAAAGGGTTGAATGTATAGGGGTATTTTGGGAGTTTTAGTAAAAAAATCATTAAATCTAATTTCATTCTCTCCCATTCCTCCCAATTTCGGGAAAATGAAAATTTGAGATTTTAAGGGAATAGAGAGGAATGAGTGTTCCCTCCTACCCATTCCATTCTCTCTCACTTAAACTTCCAAATAAGGGAATGGACTTTCCATTTCCTCCATTAAAACTCTCAAACAAGAGAAGGGAAAAATATTCTAAAATTATTCTTTTTAGTCATTTCCATTCCATTCCCTCCTCCCAAGCGGAGCTTTAAACAATGTTACTAAAAGTCTCTTACCAAAAGTCTCTTACCAAACAGCCTTATTTTTTTGTCTAATTTCGTTTGACAAAATCTTTTAAGTGACTTGATAAATTTAGAGCATTAGCATCAGTCACGAGGGGGCACATAACATGATGTTACCTTTGGACAAGTGACAATGTCGATTGAGAGTTCACATATAAGTCTAGTCACATTGAGACAAATTTGGTATTCATTGTGGTATGTAGTGATGGCATGAGGTCAAGATGGAGAAGATCTAGTTGTCGATGGGTGGTTTGTGGTGATGGCATGGTGGTTGATTGTTAATAGGTCAGGTTGCAACATTGAGGTTGGATCGTTGATGGGTTCTATTGTGTCTTAGCCGACCTTGATGCTTGATCCACACATATGCGCGCACATAGAATAATCTAAAAACATTTGTTGATGAATAGTATTTTATTAATTTTTGTTAAAATGTTAGTTTATTGAAGTAATTGAAAACACTAGAAGGTGCAAACCAATTGAGTTACAAGGTTATTGACAAAAGAATACATATTTTGAAAAAATTTTAAAGTATAGTACTAACTTTTATCATCCAGCTGTATTTATATACTATGTTATTTTTTGCTTCCGTTGACTATTGGTAATAGAGTAGTTCTAAGTTCTCTCAAAAGAAAAAAAAAAAAAAAAAAAGTTTAACATAACTTTGCTTTGAGGTTGGAAATATTTTATTAATTCAGCACATATTAGAAGGTTTTGTTGGCAATAAATAATAATCCAATAAACAATGGGTAGTATAGTACTCTTCTCTGAGATGCAATTTTTTGAACGTGACATGGATGGTACCTCTTACCTCTTACCCGCTTAAATTAGGCAATTTTATGGGCAGAGTTTCTTTGGAACCATTGTTGATCTAATAAGCAGATGGGTCAATCTGTAATCTAACTTGACTCTCCTCATTGGTTTCCCTCGAATATATAGATTTGTGTTGCTTTGCGGCAGACTCCTTTGGTCACCTGGGTCAGTTTTGTGATCAGTCTCAATCATATGTATATGTATATTTTGAATACTTCTAGAAACAAATATGGACAAATTATGAATTTTATATACATAGCATATATATCCCATTAACAGGTGGTGATATGAAGTTATGAACCACATGTTGTTCCTCCAAAAGTTATTCGTTGTTGTGTCCTTCACTAGATGACAAATATTTTAAAACAGAAGATATTACAGAAAGAACTTTTAAATAAAATTTTCAAAACAATAATGATTAAGTGAATTTTTTAAGAATTGAAGGGGTTAATTAAGATATTTGGATTGAACTCTCTAAGTTCTCTATCGAGTCATCAAAAGCTATCAAAATATTGCTCACTCTCATTGTGTGTGTGTTTTTTTAATATATATATATATATATATATATATATATATATATATATATATATGACTTGAGTTCAAGTTACACCTGGTGTAACTTTAAGCAATGTTACACCACTCAATATTTTTTAAATGGATGCGAATATTGACAAATCCACCGTTAGATTACATTATCTTCATATATTCTCCATACTTGCAAAATTTCAAGGTGATTAAAGATTAATAGCCATGTCATTAATCAATTGTTAAAGTTTAAGTTTTTGCAGTTTAAAATAATGTATAAAAGATGAGTTTATGGATCAAATAGTAAATAACATCCAATTGATATAAAAGTTGGCATGCATGTTAAGAACATATAGAATATGTAATTCAGCGGTTAGATTTTCAAAAGATTAATTTAATAACAAGTTATTGGGTGGTGTGACATTACTTAGAGTTATATAATGTGTAACTTTAACCCAACTCGATATATATATATATAACTTTTAAAAAGTTATACTTGATATAACTCTTAAAAAGTTACACATTTTTTACACCATAGATTTATAAAAAATCTAACGATTAAAAAAACATTATTAAATGTTATTACCTTCCATCTTATTGCCTAATTAATACTTTTTTTTTTCTCTCCTTATTTAATTGGTTTCCACTTGACTAAAGCCCATACCACCATTTTCGATAACCACCATTTCAGCAAAGAAGAACACCAAAATTTTTTAATGAATTTTTATTTTAAGGTAAATTCCACTAAACCCCCCTGGGGTTTGTACTAATACCAACTAGGTTCAAAAATTTTTTAAAATGACCAACTTGATCCTTAAAAGACAAATTTATCCCTGACTAGCCCAAACCTTTCTCCTTTCAGACCCAAACCCTTTTCCTCTCTCTCAGACCTCTGGCTCCCTCTCTCTCTCACCCACACCCACGGCGGCTCCCTCTCTCTCACCTATACCCATGACGGTTGAAGACTCCCTCTTTCATGGTTGAAACCCATTTTTTTCACTACCATCTTCCACTCTCTTCTCAAATCAGTGTCATGGAGACATTTGGCTAGGGATTTTCAAGCTTCGCATCACCACCACTGCTATTGTTCCATGCCAATAGCTTTGATTCGGTGCCAAACGTGTTTGGGTCTTTATTTCTGGGTTTGGATCTCTATTTCTAGGTTTGGGTCTCTATTTCTGGGTTTGGGTCTTTGTTTGTGTTTGGGTTTGTGTGTTAAACGTCAAGGGAACGTTTGACAAAGACCCACGAGCTCCGCCACCACCATCGGCGATGCCACCAATGGTGGCCGTCGATCTCTATCCTCTTTCTTTGTTCTAATTTTTTTTTTTTTCCCTCTTTTGGTTAGGTTCTTTGTTGGTTTGGGTATTGTTCAATTTATGGATTGGGTTTTTTTTATGTGATATAAGGATTTGGTGATTTTTGATTTGGGTTTGAAAGGGGGTTTAGGTATAGTCATTTGCAGATTTGTGGGTATTTTTTGATTTAGGGTTTGTCTCGAAATGGCTCTAATATGGTGATTTTGTTAGTGTGTGCATATGAATCTATGTATGATTGGTAATCTGGGATGATTTTGGGGGGTTTCAGGTTTTGGAATTTGTATAGCTGTGTGTGTGTGTTTGTGTTCTATGAGATGGTGTATCTATGTAGCGTGATCTGTGCTCAAATCCATGCTCATATTAGTGTAATCACAGTGAATAGAAGAGAGGGCCTGAGATGAGAAAGAGAAGAATTTAGGGATAAAATTGTCTTTTAAGGACCAAGTTGGTCATTTTTTAAAAGTCTTGGACTTAATTGGTATTAGTCCAAACCTCAGGGGGGTTTAGTGGAATTTACCCTTTATTTTATTTTATGTAGATTGAGGCCTACACCTTTTAAAAATCCCAATTGGAACCAAGCACTAAACAATAAGTTCCTAGGGGATGACACTTATTTGAGCTTTAGAACTCAAAACACTTCATATATGAAGAATCGGACAAACTGCTAAGCCAATAATAACATGGGCCCTTTTGGATGGAAATGGGTTGAAACCCACACCCACCCCACAATATACACACTAATGTTCTCAATATTTATTTAGCAATTGAGCTACGGTAAACTGTCATCTATGTCAGTCTACTATAGCTCAAAGTTATAAATAAATATTAATATTATATTCATGTTTCTGATTTTTTAATTGAAAAGTATGCTCTCTCACCATTTTATCTTTCTTCACTAATAGTCTCCTTCTTCTTTTCCTATTTTCTTTCCTCCTTAACCCGAGTCCCTGCCATCTTACTAAATCTTGCTCTTGCCCTCTTGCTCTATCGCCACTACCCTAAGGGTATTGGATTAGGAAATATTTTTAGAAAATTTTTACGGGAAAATAAAAAAGTAATTAATTTTTTTGACGGTTTTTTATATATTTCATGAAAGTGATGTAAAAAAATTTCTTATAATAGCTTATTAACAATTGCCCTAAGAGGGCTTCCATTAACATGACTCATATAATATGGAGGCTTTGAGGTTCAAGTAATTGTAGAATGAGGATAATTTTCATATACTTTTTTTTTTTTGGTCCTTTTGGATTTTTTTTTTTTTTTTTGGGGGGATGTTATAAAATTTTGATTTGGAGAATAATGGTCAATTTCTAGCATACTTTTGATCATCATAATGTATATAATAATGATTTTTTTTTTTTTGAGAATATATATAATAATCATAATTGTTTTAAAAATGTATCTTGAATGAAAGATAAAACTCATAGCCTTAAGCCATGTAATCCCAAATTTTAGGCTCCAAAAACCTTCATACCTTTCCAACCAAATTAAAACTTTTCTAAAATGGTTAGTTAACAGATGCTCAAAGGGCACCTATTAACGGTATCCTAAATTAAATGACACTTTGCATTATTCCTTAAATGATATTATCTCCTCAAAATTTTTCCAAAAAGTGTGGTCTATATACCATTACCTTATTAAATTAGCATGTTATAATTACCCTAGAAAATGAAAAGTCTATCATAAATATTACATAAATGTTTGCCATTTAAAATTATTTCCTTTTATGTATTTTTATTTTAGATTATATATATATATATATATATATATATATATATATATATATTTGTTATACATAAAGCTAAAGTTGAGAGAAAATTCAATTAGATTCTAAATTGTATTCCAATTTTTATCTAATTTTACACCACAAGGCCACATGTTTTGTCTAAGTTTTTTTTTTTTTTTTTAGTTGAGTTAATGTTGTGCAAAAGATGAAGAGTCTAATATAAATAAACCATCGAAAACCCGATCATAACAAAAAAAAAAAAACCCAATAAAAAAGAAGAAGAAGAAGAAAGAATAAACTCATATGTATATGAGAATATCAAAAAAAAAAAGTAATACTCATGCATATATCTATGGCTTAAAAAATATGTAACTTTTACACTGGATATAATTTGAACTCATGCATATGTGTAATTGTGATTGTTTTTAATTGAACAGATCATATACACGAGTTATACACTAGTTCCTTTTAAAATTTTAGAGCTTAATGGAAAATCTAATCTAATCTAATGTCTAATACTTCTTCTTCTTTTTTCTTTTTTGTTGAGAAACAACTAATAATCTAATATATCTAACAACTAATAATCTAATATCTAATATCATATATAGTTATTTTATATTAAAAAAAAAATACTATATATAGTTACATAAGCTTAACATGGTGACAGACTGACAGTTCTATTTTTCGGTCCAATATCATCAATTTCTCACATCTTCTTCCAAAATGAACCATGGTCCAAAAACTAATGAGCAAGAACTTCAAAAAAAAAAAAAAAAAAAAAACTAATGAGAAAGAAGAGTGTGAGTCTGATCCAGAAAAACCTTAACGAATTCAAAGAGATCTTGTCAACCCATACTCCAGAAGAAAGGGCAGTTGGCCCATGGATGTCTACGAACATGAAGGGTTTTGGTTAGTTCAATTTTTTATAGAAGGAATTTTGACAGCGCAAGGTCACTTCAGGCCTTAATCCAAGCAGTTGACACGATCTCGTTTCAATGAGTCTACAAGCCCATTACAGATCACACTTGCACATGATTTGGTGCCCTTCTTGGAGATCCTACTTAGCTTAAACACACAAACGTTGAATCTCGATGTTCCACTTGTGGCTACACGCATTCCCCACACTTCCTGGATCCTTTAAATAAGCTTGCAAGATGAATTATGAATTTAGATCAATTTACGTTCAATAATATGAAGTTATTATTATTTCTTGTGGATTCAAGCCCCATATGGATTTAAGGGTTTTGTTAACCTAGAATGTGATCTAGCCTCATTTCACCTTTACGTCCTCCATCATCTACACTCCTTTCATGGCTTCCAAAAAAATAGTTGAGTATGGCAATTGAATAAAATGTGGCACCATTGCCTGTTTTGGCATGTCAAACACCATGACTTATGGTCATTTTGGTATAAGGACCACTAGTAGGTTGCTTAATAAAGTGAGATTTTTTTTTTTTTTTTTTTTTTGAGAAAGCTTTATAAAGTGAGATTGATCCCTGCTAGTGTGTTGTATTAAGTATTAATGTTGGACGTTGGATCTCTGCCAGTAATCCAGTATGAAGGTTTTTAGTGCGGTCCATATTCCTTAGAAGGAATATTGTTGACGGCCCAAGATCAGTACTTCAAGCCTCCACCCAACCAAGTGATCTTGAGTAGTACCCCGAAGTCTGGCACAACTTGGCTTAAGGCTCTAAGTTTTGCCATTATGACACGATCAAGTTGCGACGAGTCTACAAACCCATTGCTCACCAAAATGGCACATGATTTGATACCTTTCTTGGAGTTTATAGTTGGCTCAAATGTGCAAACATTGGATCTAGATGTACCACTTGTGGCTACGCACATTCCCTACACTTCTTTACCAAAATCCATTATAAATTCTTGTTGTAAAATTGTTTACATATGCAGCGATCCAAAGGATGTATTTGTCTCTCAGTGGCACTTTGCTCATAAGTTGAGTGCTACCACCGCAAAAGCCTCGGCCATTGAAGATCTTCATTTGGATGATGCATTTGAGTTCTTTTGTGAAGGATTATCTCCATATGGACCATATTGGGATCATTTATTATGGTATTGGAGAGCAAGTTTGGAATCACCAGAGAAGATACTATTTTAAAGTGCGAAGATTTGAAGAATGAGAGTATATATTGGGTGAATAAAATGGCTCAGCTCATGGTTACCCCTTCTCCTTTGAAGAGGAAGATAAAGGTGTGGTAAAAAACTGTAATTTTGAGAACATGAAGAGCTTGGAGGTCAATAAAAGAGGGATCACGCAATTTAGAGCCAACGAGTTGACAACCAAAAATGACACGTTTTTTAGGAAATGTAAAGGTTGAGATTGGAATAATCATCTCACACTTGACATGGCTATGCAACTTGATCAAACAACCAAGCAAAAGCTAAGCAGTTCTGGGTTAACATTGCACTGGGTTAACATTGCACATCACATAATTCATGAGCGAGCAATTTCCTCTCGTTTCATGGCTTCCATAAAAGTAGTTGAGAATGGCAACAAAATAAAATATGGGACTAAATTTTTTTTTTTTTTTTTAGCATCGAAAACACCATGAATCATCGTCATTTTGGTATAAGGACCATTTGTTGTTGTAGATTACTTTATACGGTGAGGCTAGTGTCACTGAGTATCAATGCATTTCCAGTGTCTTTTAATTGTTTTGACTGCATTTCCAATGTATTTTAATTGGTGTGTTTCCATTGCCTTGTTTTATGATTTGGTATATATATTCTAAACTGTGGTAAAGTATAATTATTTTGTGGATCACTTAATTGAAATAAATTGATAATTTCACTGCGTAGTTAATATAGGAATCTAAACTAGAAATTTCATGGACAATCCCTACTACTCATTTTACTTTCCAATTGTTGCTTCTAATATGGTTGTTCCCATGCTGGCATTTACTATCGTAGTTTGTGGTTCTTTCTCTCTCTTCTCCTCCTGTTATCTCTAGGGTCCCTTAGCTCTTGTTGCTTCCAAATGGTTCTCTGCATTTCTTAATAAGGTTATTTACCAAAACCATTTTGTTGTTAATTACCTCGGGCTCAATGGAAATGATTTCAATTCAGCTAAGCCACAAGATGAGCAAGCGACATTTATTCGAGCCATGCTCTCGACACAGCACGACTAATTGAGTTAATTTGGGAGTTCATATTTGAACCCTCACTGGATGACGCAGCAATAGAAAAAGGTGTTGCTACCTTTTCTTTAGTATTAGTAGGAGATTCTTTGGCAAGTGACTGAACCCATGACAGATCAGGCTCCTCTCCATTGTCCCTAAGCTCAAATGAAGATGACCTACGGTGCTTACCCAATTCATCTGTACTAAGTACTAAGTAACAGCCCAATCTGGCTTCCCATTCCCAGCATGATTCTCTTTATGTTCGGAATAAACAATCTTCTAAGAAACAAAAACAAAAACTCTAGCGATAGTACTTTCCATACAAGTGAAAGTCAAATTCGTGTAATTATTTAGTAGAGTAAATTGCAAATTATATCCCCTAAGGTTTGGAGGTATTTTGATTTTACAAAATGAAATTTCAAAATTTGGATTTTTACCCCCTAAAATTTGGGGGTGTTTGGATTTTATAGCATGATGTTTTAGAATTTAAATTTACCCCCTAAAGTATAGAGGTGTTTGAATTTTATCCCCCTAAATTCTAAAATTTTATGATGTAAAATTCAAACACTTTCAAACTTTAGGAGTGTAATTTGCAATTTACCCTATTTAGTACTCTAAGAACTTCCCATCACTCGTGAATAGTAGGCCCTACCATAAATTTAATCACTATCAAATAAGAGAAGGGAGCATGCATTTATTGAATTCCACAAGAATAATAAGTCCTACCATAAATTTAATTACCATTAGGTAAGAAAATGGAGCTCACATTTATTGTAATGCTATGACATTTATCATCATCAACAACAAAAGCTTTGGTCTCAAAGGGTCAAAATGTTGGGGTGGCTATAAATCCTGAAGAGATTGATTAGAGTTGGAAAAATAAAAGTGCATTTAGATGGGAGGGATTGGGGAGCAAGAATGAAATTTCTGTGCTAAAGAGAACTTGCCACATGTTCATCAGAAAAAAATTAGGTTGAAATTCTGTTGGCCCTTCAACCTTGCACAACTCCAGTCCAATATTTGGGAAAAACCACAAATTCTTGAGGTTGAGCCATCAAGTGAGAAATCAGTTTTGGGGGCAGCTGAAAAGTCTAACAAAGGATTACATAGTATGAGATTAACATGAAAATTTGTAACAAATTATTAGAAAAATTAGTAACTATACTGGTGTTTGGACCATTCCAATTCTCTAAGACCTGAACATGGTTATGGTATTAACAAGATTTAAAGCAGACATGTCTCCAGCTAGGGTTCTCTGAATTGTGTTATGAATTGCGCAATATGTTCCTATTCTCCCAATACCTGCACTGTGAGAGAGAGTCTCAGACAAGTGTACAAATGACTTACATAGCATCATCATGGCATATTTAGATGCATAAACATGAGCTGATGAGCTGAACCTGCAGTGCACCACAACTGGACCAAGATTGGGTGGTACAAGGTATATTCTTTTCAAAATTTCACGCACAACAATTGTGGTCCTTTGGAACCCTATGATCAAGCCATTCAGGATACTGGATATGTAGAACAGACATGGGTTCCTCCTCTGACTGCAATATAAATGACAATAAATATGAGGAAAGTGTGATTTGACACATTTCCATGGGGGGAAATGGGCATTTGCCCCTAATTTTAAAATTATGCAGTAAAATGTTCCCGTTTTGAAATTATTTAGCAAAATGTTCCTGTTTTTGAAACTCCATTTTAACAAAATTGAGTTCTGTGTAACACTCGATATTCTCAAAATCGAGTTGTGTATATTTTTAGGTGTAACTTGACATTAGCAATGTCGAGTTCTACTTAAATTTTCAAAAAAATTTAAGTGGAAAAATATGTATAAAACTCAACATTAGCTACTAATGTCGAGTTCACGTGTAACTCGATTTTGTTAAAATCAAGTTTAAAAAATAGAAGCATTTTGCTATATAATTTCAAAACAGGAACATTTTGTTGTATAGTTTGTAAATAAGGGACAAATGCCCATTTTCCCCCATTTCCATAGCAAAAGGTGGGCCATAAATTACAATTTAAACAATAAGCCTACCAAATAATCAAAAAATGGATGCATGTCCAATAGTAAATTTATTTGGTAATTGTTATTAATTGAGGCTAAAGGCATATAGATAGTAAAGCATACTATAAGGGGCTCCCAATGTATCTTGTGTTGTTTTTTTGCAAGCTTTTTTTTAAGAAAAAAAATATAAATATTAATAGTATAGCTAACACCTCCAAGGGAAAACACCACATATATGAGACGACAAGGAACGTTTTTCTTTTTTTCTTTTTTTTTTTTTGATAATCAAGATAACTGAAACTTTCATTAAACTGAGGTAATGCTCAAATGAGCTACATCAAACAACAATTGATTTGCAATAACAGGTGGAATATCTTCCACCCATATACAGCAGTCAGTTATAGACTTGGCAAACTTTGCCATGATATGTGCTGCAGAATTTCTGGTCCTGCACACGTGGTTTACTTCCCACGAATTAAAAACACTAAGGTTCATTTTAATCCCTTCTATCACCTTTTGGATGGCACTCACTGGACTCTTTGCACTAAAGGCTTTTATGACAACCTGTGCATCAATTTCCACACTAATATTTCTAAGACTGAGATCCCTTGCAAAGATGATGCCCTCCTCCACTGCTTTCACTTCCGTTTCCAACGCTTTCAAGGGCAGCTCCACCCTTTTACTCATTGCGCCCATAATCTGTCCTTCCTCATTTCTGATGACCACGCCCACCCCACAACAGCCCAAATCTTTGAACACTGCCCCATCAACATTGACCTTGTATTGCCCCCTTCTCGACGAAGTCCAATGTTGCCCAACTGAGCGTAATGGCCTACTCTACACCTCATTTTTCAGCCTAACTTCCTTAGCATATGCAGACGCTTCGCGCCCTATCAAGTCCGCTGCTTTGCTCTTCCCTCCATGGCAGGTTGAGTTCCTATTGTTCCACAGGCTCCACGCTATGATCGTGAATAATTCCCAGTCTATTTCCGGCTTCTTGAGCTTTGTTTCCCACACAACATCTATGAAATCCCTGGGCGTAGTCTCAAAGAAAGGTAACTTCAATCTTATATTTCCTCATACTTCCCTTGCCAATTTGCAACCCCACAAAGCATGTCCCGTCGTTTCACAGCAGCCATACAACACACATTTATCATCTTGCCCAATTCCCCTGTGTCTTAGCTGGTATTTTGTTGGGAGTATGTTCAGGCATGCTCTCCACATAAAGTGTTTTATCTTGTGGGGGCAATTCAAACTCCAAATCAGCTTCTACAAGTTTTGTATACCTGAATTGTTTGAGGTCTCCCCCCATTCCAGCTTTTGGTCTGCCTCTCTCAACAACAACTGGGCCACTTTGTATGCACTATTAATAGTAAATTTACCACTTGGAGTCCAAGCCCATACCAGTGAGTCTTGAGGGAGTCTAGGACTGATGTGGATGCCTAGGATTGCTTGGGCTTCTTGGGTCATGAAAGTATTTCTCACTTTGGGTACATCCCACCCTCTCTTATCCATATCAAGAGGCTTGCCTCCAGCCCAGAATCAGCATGAGGAGGTCTTTGGCTTATAACTTTGAATGAACTCGGGATTGGGAGCCAATGATCTTTCCAAATACGAACCTATTCCCTGTTTCCAGAAGACCATTTTAACCCCCTTTCTACTACCTCCCTAGCAGCCATGATGCTTCACCATACATAGGACGACCTCCCTCCTAACTGAGCTTCCATAAAGGAACACTGTGCAAAGTATTTCGCTTTAAACACCCTATAGATCAAGGAGGTCTGGTTTTTCTGGATTTGCCAGCCTTGCTTAGCGAGAAGGGCCAAGTTAAAGACTTTTAAATCCCTAAAGCCCATACCTCCCCTTTCCTTTGGAGTGCACAATTTTTTTCCATGAGACTCATGCCATCTTCCTTTCCCTATCCTTTTGTCCCCACCAAAAATTACTAATCATGGAGTTTAGCTCGTTGCACAACGAGTCCGGAATACTGAAGCAGCTTATTGTGTTTGTGGGTGTGGCTTGGGCCACCGCCTTGATGAGGATCTCCCGACCTGCATTTGACAACAACTTTCCTTTCCAACTAGCTAAGTATCTCCCCACTTGATCCTTGATTCGGTTAAAAGCTTTACGTTTCCCTCTACCAATTAAAGGTGGTAGTCCTAGGTATTTCTCATAGTGATGGACAATTTGAGCTCCAAATCTTCGCTGTACATACTCTTGGGTCTCTCTAGGAGTGTTCTTAATGAAAAAAAGGGAGGTTTTCTCCTTGTTAAGCTTCTATCCTGAGTCCCCTTCATACTCCTCCAAAACATTGATAAGCCTATCACATTCTTCCACTGATGCTCTACAAAAAAACTATGCTATCATCAGTAAAAAGCAAGTGGGACACGTGCGGAGCACCTCTGCATACAGCCACTCCTTTAATTTGCCCATCTCTCTCTTCCTTCTTAAGCATAGTAGATAACCCTTCTGTACACAGTAGGAAAAGATAAGGGGATATAGGGTCCCCTTGTCTCAGGCCTCTAGTTGGATTTATTTTTCCTTTTGCTTCCCCGTTAATCAGAACCGAGTACTCCACTGTGGTCACACACATCATAATGAGAGAAATCCACCTCTCATGAAAGCCCATCCTCCTCATCATTGCCTTCAGATAACCCCATTCGACCTTATCATAGGCCTTACTCATATCTAGCTTCACTGCCATTAGAGCTTCTTTCCCCTTCCTCCTTTGGTCTATGCTGTGCATAGTTTCGAAAGCCACCAAGACATTATCCGAAATGAGCCTACCTGGAACAAAGGCAATCTGGGACTCATCAATAATCTCTGCAAGCTTACTTTTGAGTCTATTAGCAAGCACTTTAGAAATTATTTTATAGATAACATTGCATAGGCTTATTGGTCTATATTCCGTAATTTTTTGGGGTGATTTTACTTTAGGGATAAGGCAAATATACGTTTCATTAATTCCACAAGGCATTACACCAGAATTAAGAGAATTTAGAACACAATTAATCATCTCAGGACCCACAATATCCCAATATTGTTGGAAAAAGATCGGGGATATACCGTCTGGCCCCGGGGCCTTTGTGGGGTGCATTTTCAACTGTCAAGCTCTCATTCATCTCCGGAGATACCCTTTGGTTTATAGCATTCGGACTTGCATCGACATTTGAAGATTGCTCTGACTTGAAAATACCCTCGAAGTACTCAAGAATAATGCTTTCAACATCCTCTTGGTTCTCCTGCCATTCCCCATTCACATTCTGTAACCCCCCAATTATGTTTCTTCGTCTTCTTTGGCTAGCCATAACATGAAAGAATCTTGTATTGCAATCACCCCATTTAATCCACGCCGCTCTGGACCTTTGGCTCCACATAATCTCTTCCCTGACCAGCATTTCATTAATTTCTTTTCTTAATTCTTGGATTTCCTCTGTTTTTTCGTGTAGGCTGCTTAGATTTTCCAGTTGCTGAAGTCTTTCTTACTTTTGCTTCAGAGTTTTGTTTACATTTCCGAAAGCCCTCCAATTCCACCATTGCAGGTTCGCTTGGTAGCTCTTGAGTCTATCTGTGACTCTATACTCCTCATCCTCTCGATACAGATCCCATGCTTCTTCCACTACCTCCCTGCACCCTGCCTCTCTAACCCACATGGCCTCAAAAAGAAAACGCTTTCTAGCTGGTTTCTTTTATTGCCCAATCTTCAGGGTAAGAATCAGTAAACAATGATCCGAACTTGACATTGAGCGATGACGCACTCTGGCTTCTTGGAAAAGCGTAGACCAGCTTGCGTTAGCCACCATTCGGTCAAACCTAATCAGTGTTCTATGGTCCCCCAAATGCCCATTACACCAAGTGAAATTTTGCCCCATAAAGCCCAAATCAAAAAGACTACACCGACTTAAGCATTCCCTAAAACTTTCCATCTGATTAACATCCCTCTCTAACCACCTAATCTTCTCCTATTGGTGTATGATTTCATTGAAATCACCAAAAACTATCCATGGCATCTTACACTGATCTCTCAACGTTTCCAAAAGTTGCCAAGAAGCATGTCTCTTGCTGGCGTCGGGATGACCGTAAAAACCGGTAGAGCGCCATAGGATCGTCGATGACTCTTCTCGAACTACCACATCTATGTGGGAATGCGAACAGCTCTTGAAGGTCACCACTGAACCCTTTCTCCACAGCAAGGCCAGGCCTCTGCTCCTTCCATTACTCGATACCACAATCCCTTGTGTGAAGTTCATTTTGTTTTGAATCCCCTTTATTCTACCCGTACTCGCCTTTGTCTCTGATAGAAAAACCAACAGTGGATCCATCTCTTTCACCGCATCGGTGAGTGTGCGAACTGCCAGGGAGGATCCGAGACCCTCATAGTTCTAGGCAAGGATGCTCATGAGGCTCGGCAGTGCTGCGCCACAAGCACCGCCTCTCCGCCATCCATACTCTCTGTTTCGTTCTCTGTATTTCCATTCTCTAAATTACTCTTACTTCGTTTCAGACCTTTCCTTCGTTTCTGGTTTAAAGTGTTAGGATCCAACTCTTGTAACGGGGTTGGGCCCTCCCTTTTTCCAGACTTCAAGCCTTTTTTTCCTTTGGCCTTATTTTGATTCACCTCACGTGCTAATCTTTTCCAATGCTTGCTTTTTGGGCTGAGTTCAGCAGCCACCCAACCTTCATTTGGGTTATAACTTAAAGTCATCGGGCCCATTACAGCATCTTTATCACTTGGGCCTTCCACATAACTTCCCACCTTCTCATTTGGCGCCACTACGTATTTGAAGATGGGTTCTTTCTCTGGAAAAGGTGCCTTCTCCCAATGCATAAAAGCTGACTGGTCACCATGATTTGTGGATGAGGCCGAGACACTTTCGCTTGATTTGGCTATCTTCTCATGCTTCTTTTCCACACTCTCGCACTCCTTACTATTTTCGTGTAAAACATCCTCTGCTTGATTTGAAACACCAAGCTTTGACTCTCCCGATGTGATTGGTGTGTTTCCCCGACCTGTCGTCTTCTCCATGTAAGCCCTACCAATCTCAGTTTAAAGTTCTGAGATCTGCGCTATGGCCACCATCTGTTCCGTTCCACCACCTGAAGCCACCTTTCCGTTTGGTGGATCACCACGCACTACCGGTTTCAAAACCTCATATCCACCCCTCCTACTTGGTTCACCCCTTAACCAAGCCCCATACTACAGTTGGCTATCATCCGTTTGATAGTTCAACCCAACTAACTCCGGACAATCCCTAATCGCATGGCTAAGGAGACCACATCTATAGCAGAAATTAGGTAGTCTTTCATATTTGAAATGTACCCACCAACTCTCCCCTCCCTCGATAGTGATTTTCTTCCCACGCACTAGTTTTTCTGTAACGTTAATCTTTACTCTTGCCTGGAGATATTTTCCCCATTGAATACCTGAGTCAGAGACGTCCACCTCCATCACTGACCACAGCTTAGACCCAATTGCCCATACCGTCTCCTTTGTTCTGCATTTGAGTGGCAGGTTGTAAATCTGGACCCAAAACGGAGACCATCACATCACTATTTCCTTTGGTGTTAGTTCCCTCTCAAATTTCTGTAAGAGGACAAGTTGTTTCTCATAGCTCCATGGGCTCATGTCAAGCACCCTTCTCTTCTCCCTTTCGTCCCCAAATTCTACCAAGAACAAGTCCTCTTCAAGTTCACTAAACTTTATGCTCTTGCTTGGTTTCCATAGCATGTTCAGAGTCTTTCTAAGTACTTCCACGTTAACACATTTGTGGGATAGGATTTTTAGAACCACACAAAACCTCCCTCGATCCCTAGCTGCCTTAGTACTGTTGCTTCCCAGATTGATACCTTCGTCTTCCTCCTCAGTAAAAGACAGCTTACTCCACAGCTTCTCTAGTTCCTCTGCCATGTTTTCTTGCAGTCGAAACCCACTTACACACACACCCTCTCACACCCCACCAAAAGAGGGCACACAACTTCTTGCACAGGGCAAGAACACTCAACTGCTTCTACGTGCTCGAAAGCCCGAAAGCACACTTAAGTGCATAGTTAATTGGTAGGAATGCTACTTTTTCCTTTATTACATTACTTTTTAGGCGACAAGGAACTAAAAGTGCCTTTAGAGCAATGGACATTTCCTAAGGACAAAGCTTATATAAAAAAAATAATAGAAGGAAGAGGAGGGAGACTCCGAGGCTCTGTTACATACAGATCCAAGATTACATGGATCTTACGATCATGTTTTTACATCTAAAAGAAGAAAGGGTAACAGAAGGCAAGGAGGGGGGGGACCACTTTCCAGCTGTAAAAATAAGACAATCCAATCATTCAAACCACCAACCTTTTCAAAGAGTCGGAAACCAGTCCTCTCTCCCTTCTCTTTTTCCCTCTTTTTGTTTTTGGAAAAAGAGAGAGGATGGGGCGGGGGGTGGTTCTTTAAATGCATAGTAGGTATGAGATGTAAAGGTTTTTGTCTCAACCATAAACCTTCATGCAAGGGGTCTACAATTTATTTCCAACTAATATAGTAATATATTCCATTTTCACCAACTGTAAAAAGATCTGTTAGTCTCCAAACTTCACTCTCTTTCCAAAGTTCACTTCCAACTGCCGGAAACCTCTCTCCTCCCCTCTATATTCTTTCAACATTATTTTCTTGTAGAAACAAAACTCAATCACTAACTTCAAACATAAAAATAGCTTCAGCAATCCCCAGTTGTTTCAAAAATCCTTATTCTATAAAAGACATACTCTCATAGTAAAATAAACTCTCCCTCGCTGTAAAGTTGCACGATCAAGCAAAACTAAATTATCAGTATACTTGTTTCTAATTATTTTTTTTGATAAGTTACATATGCACCCAATGGGTCTTGAATCCATTGACCTAATCCTCCACCTAACACTTCTAAGGGGAGGAGCTGCCAGGGCTCAAGCTCATTGGCCTTGTTTCTAAATAAGCACCATGCATTACCTCTAAAATAATGTCCCTCCATAAGGCTGACATAAGAAATCCTTTTGGGAGAGATTAACTACAATAACTAAAAAGGGCTTGCCAATGCACTAGGCTCCCACTTCTTGGAGTTCTAGGAGAGGTAATTGGCAAGCAGCCTTACCCCAATTTTTAGAAAGGTTGATTTTCAAACTCAAACTCGGACACATCACTGGGATGGAGGGTACTTACCATCTGCAAATAAAATTTAAATTCAGAAAAGTTTCTGAAAGAGAAGCCTGAGGTAATGTGATGGGATAGGGGATTGACAAATCCTCCACATAAAGTAGAAAACATTCGACTTAGTGTTCAGAAATGGCGGTAACATCAATGGGGTCTGGTTGATACAGCAGAGTAAGGGTTTAATGAGATTGATAGTCTTTAAGAAGGAAGGGGTTAGGTGACTAGCTCAAGTGGTGGAGAGTTTTCTATGATATTTTTATGAATATTTCTACTCGAAACATAAGTTTTTGGAGCCCTTAAATTGGCCTCCCATGTGTAATAAAATAAAAATATGTCAGTACATGTTTGTTCTTTGAGGCTCTTTAATGAATTTAAGAGTTTGCATTTAGCAAGAACAAGATCTAACTCTTTCACCGTTCCCATTTTCATTGTAAATATACCCAGCAACTAACACGGTTGATGTTACTAATCCTTCATATGATATTTGATATTTCACAACAAAATTTATTTAGTTGCAACAGATATGCATTGGATGAGAAAACAAGATCTAAATATGAAAGATCTTCATTTGAAACAGTAATTTACATATCCAATTAAAACTTTGAAACCTTTTTGATGGACTACTTATCCAGATATCAAGAATCCCAGTCCCACTGATAACAAAACCTGGAAATTACAAAAATTACCTTAAACTCTACACGGTGAAGTACCTTGTAATTGTGGACTAACCTAGTCAACATCACAACCACAGGGCAAGGGTACTGCATTATCATCTCCCAGAAATCGTAGTCAGTTTGTGGCAATAAACTGAGAAATGTTTTCGGAGGAAGAAGTCTACAATTAAGAGACATATTGAAGGGTCAAACCAAGAACATCCAAACTCCATATAAACTCCTAACAGGCATTACCAACTAAACATTATGTTATTAATTTCTACCGTGATGAGGCTCGCATTGATGTAGCCCCTCGCTTCCAGTCTGTAATCCTTACAAGAGTTAAGAACAACCCTATTCTTGTCAACTGAAATCAACAAAAATACGGTAATCTGGTCACTCTTATATTTGCCCTTCAAACCTAGTATGTGAATATAAAGATATGAGCAACATTATTTGAAAATGACATATACATGGTATGACATCTGAATAGCGATTTTTGCTCAAATTGACACTGTCAAGAGCCACGGTACAGCTTCTCCTCATCTCAGATGGTGTTATTCTATTGGCCTGGAATCACATATAACAAAACTTAGTACTGTAACAGAAAGAAACATTATTAAAATTTAAAACAAATAACTATTTGGACAATTACCCCCATCTTTCTGTCTCTGTGAACAGACACCCAATATCAAACCTAGTTGTGTAACTAAAGCCTTCACAGCCATCAATAAGAAATCTGGTTTAATATTCTCTACTTTGTGCCTCTACACTGCAAATGCCGAAGACAATTATACACAAATATGTTCTTTCCTAGATTACATTTTAAAAAATAAATAAATAGGACCCTCTTCCCAACTTCCAGACTTTCCATAAACCAATTCTATCACAAGAACACAGTAAAACAAAGTAAGATTGCCAGCTGGATATTAAGTGAGCAGCCAAATTTCAGTATGATTTGTGCAACGACATACCGACTTAATAACATATGTTAATTGAACTTGACTCAAAAGTCCAATGTACTATAACCAAATACAAATATAGAAGATAAATCCATTAATACTACAACCAAATACATTGAAAGTCCAATGTTTAATGAGTCCGTGCAATCATATCCTTCAAATTGTATAACAGACACCGACCCATTCCAGTTGCAGACCATGGATGATTTCACCTACAAAAAAACCAAAGGTGAATAATTAAGCCCAAAAACATCAAAGACGAATTAAAATGAAAGATGTTGTAGACATGAACTCATTAAAGTAACATTCAGAACTATATTTACACCATCTACCAATATATTTATGCCATAGGAATGAAAAGAAAGTAGACAAACCCAAAAAAAAGACCCCAAAAAAGGGGAGAAAAAGAAAGAAGAAACTGTTAATATAATGGAGATGTAGCAGAAAAGAATTTGCTTTAAGAGACCACCACAAGATGAAGCAGGAAAGAATTTGCTTGTAATGTAATGGAGAGGTAGGTTGTGGGTTCAGGACCTAAATACTTGTAATATATACTTGTACATATAAATTTTGCTGTTACAATATTGGAAATCAATACTAGTCCCTATAATGATAAACCTTATAACCAGTCATTAACAATCAACATGAAAATATATGGAAAGAGGTACTTAAGATACGCATAATGCCCATTGCGTAGTTTCCTATTCATGTGTCACTGCTTGACCTTATTTCTTCTTGACATCCATGACATAATACATTCACAATGTTGAACGGAGTCTCATTGCTAGCATAGCTACATATATGAATTTAAGTTGAAGCCAAAATGGTAATTACAAGATGGATGTGCCCCAGTCAGAATCAACACACAAACTCCGCGCGTACTATAACTGGTAATCATTCTCGCCATCATCATTCGATACTTGTAGCTAAACATTAGTGATCCCACACATGCAAACACAAAAATTTAATGAAATCAATCAATAGAAAGTCGAAATAGTTTTTACGACTATAATCATTAATACACACAATGGGATTCAGTTAATTAATCCAAGACAGAAATATTAATGGTAACTAGAAATAAGAGGCATAATGTAGAAATATAAATATAGATTTAAAGATAATGTTTAAGAAAGTCCTAAATATTATTAAGAGGATCATATTCAAGCTTATTTCAAGTGGACCTTTAAAAAATTATGGCCAGGTGTTTTAATATTTATTTTAAGGGGTCAAAAAAAAAAAACCAAAAAAAAATTTAAAAAGAATTGTATTTAATATTTTTTATTGCTTGTTCAGGGCTTCATTTGAATCCCTGGGGTCTAGGTCGTTGCAACGCCCAAAAAGGTAGCTGGTGCAATTGTGGTCAGTCTCACAAGTCACAAAATATAGTTCCATCCTTTTCAATGATCATTCATTGCTTCAAGAAATTGAAAACTACTTATTAATGTTCGATTCATCTTCAGGTGTGTACACACCAACACGGCACAGGAACATGTAAGACAACCATGGGCTTGTCTTCTTGTTATGAGATGTACATGAAAAGACAAATAAAACTTCCTTTGAAGTAAATTTAATAACGATTTTAAACGATAAAATCAAGAGGCCAGACAAATTATTTCTTTTTTCTTTTTCTTTGAAATACAAATACAGTTTATATACAAGTACCGGTAAGAATAATGGCTGATTGAATGCCCCATGTCATTAGATAGCTAACAGCCTCCCAAATTGTTTGGAGAATCACCCAGGAATGATGAACCAAAGCATTCATATACCACTGGCTGATTGAACATTATTAACACACTAGCACTTCTCTCACCTGCAATATTATCTTAGGTCATTAATGATCAGAAAAATGAAATTTAACAAAATCATGCACTTGTACAAACAAATCTTTCTGCTACTTTAGACACCACCACCTGCCCCTATAATGAATGATGAACCTAATAACCAGTCATTAACATTCAAACAAAAAAGGCAGGGAAAGTGATACTTATAGATATGCATAACACCAATTGCCTAGTTTCCAATTCATGTGTCTCACTTGTTGACCTCATTTCATCTTGACATCCATGACAAGCTACATTCAAAATTCTAAGTGGAGCCTCATCGCTTAGCATAGTTGCATCTATGAACTTGGTATAAAAATTTATAGACAAGGTAAATAATATAGGGCAAAGAGGAAGGGAGCTTTGTTATTCTAACATATGAAGCTTTGCAACCAATGGAGCTTATCAAATATATCTTGCACCAGAATGTAAGACACAGCTATCTGAGGTGCATCCTTGCTTAACAATTTTCACTAATATATAACTGTGCTTCTCCAATAGGTTTTAACTGCATTAATTTTTACAAACAAGGTCAATGATCCAAGACAAAGGATAGAAAATAGAAAAACATACTTATGAGCAAAGCTTGACACATTAATTAGGTGAGGATACAAAGATGAAACTGTTTTTTTTTTTGTGTTTGATTAATAAGCGCTGGAGTTGTTGTAAAGAAATATTGTTGTAGTGGGGAGTGTAGTTATTGAGAGGGAATATCTTCAAAGCCATTTTGTATGAACTAGCTTGGGCAGCCATATTTATATTGTTCTACCATAGATAATATGAAAAGGCTATGAGAAAAGAGCGATAGCTACTTGTATTTGATGAGATATACAGTACCAAAACCCCAAAGTTTCACATGCTTCAATTTCAGGTACTTTGCAAATAAATGGTTGCCTGAGGACAATTTCAGCAAACAATATGGGCAATGAACTGCAAAAGAAAGATTGGATAGCTAAGAACATATGTTTTGTGCACATAGTCACCACAAATAGATGTTCAAATCAGAAAAAGGAAAACCTTCAATGTTTGCCTGATGATGAGGAGGAAACAGAGACATTAAGGCTACAAATGATGAAACTAAAGCCCAACTTTTCAAGTCATCATCACTATTAAACTCACCACCATAGTGCACAACACCATTTCCCATGCTTATAAATTTGTGCGACTAGCTTAATGATCCTCATCTGTGATTTGAGTCGAGAATGACAACCACAATTAACATACAAATGCTGGGAAATGTAGAAGTTTAAACAATTATGTGCCAAATATAGAAAGAAATAAAGCATCAGATCGATTCTTGAAGGACAATTAGAGAAGATTTAATCAATGGAAATATTAATATGCAAAAAGGAAAGACTAACTTCATTGGCAGTTTAGAATCTTTGTTCATATCCCAAGTTCTTTCCAAAATTCCTTGTAATATGGGGATTGTTTCTTCTGGCTGGGAGAAATAAAGAAGCCCTGATGATCGGACAAATCAAGCAAAGATATCACGAAGCAGTTCAACCTTGACACAACAAAAACAACAGATTGCTGCAGAACATAGAAACAACCAACGTGGCTCCTCTAAATAAGAACACAACACAAACAGCAAAACACTACAGAACACACAAACAATAACACTTTTTACACTAAAACAGAAACTGATATACCCCATTAGCCAAAAATTACTATTTTGCACACTTTGTGAACTCTAGTATTGCCTTGAAGCCATATATGATAAATGAAGGGAGCCCAAGCTAACTTGCAAACAATAGTTATGTCTTTCAAGGAATGAATATTTCAACATACGACAGAATTCCAGTCATTCAACTGCTTGCCTGGACTCTAGACATCTCCAACAAAACACAAAAATGAGATCAAAATTGTATCCTCATTTACCAGCCATGTCAGGAGTGGGAAGTTTATCATGACAGTTAGCCAAGAAATGAAGGTATTGCTTGCAAATAGCTGCTGAAAACAAAGCCAACCCCTCCAATGAACAAATGAATGCTTTTCCCTAATCTTATTCCAAGTTGATCTACATTAACAAACTTCAAAATCAATAGAAAAGAATCAATTCAATATTTCCTAAGCACAATGAGGAGCGTAAAAGTAACCCAGCATTTATAGTATTGATTAATAAGGTTCAAGTACCAGTAAAACTAATGGCTGATTGATTGCCCCATGTCATCATATAGCTAATAGCCTCCTAAATTGTTTGGAGAATCACCAAGGGATGATGAACCAAAGCATTCATATACCACTGGATGATTGAACATTATTAACACATTAGCACTTCTCTCACCATGAATATCATCTTAGGTCATTAATTATCAGAAAAATGAAATTTAACAAAATCATGTACTTATTTATACAAACAAATATTCTGTCACTTTAGAAACCACCACCTGCCCCTATAGTGATAAACCTGAAAACCAGTCATTCACATTCAAACAAAAAAGATATGGAAAGTGGTACTTGTAGATACACATAACGCCAATTGCCTAGTTTCCAATTCATGTGTCACTGGTTGACCTTATTTCTTCTTCACATCCATGACATGCTACATTCACAATGTTGAATAATACCTCATCACTCAGCATAGTTGTAATCTATGAACTTAGTATAGAAATTTATTAACAAGGTAAACGATATAAGGCGGAGAGGAAGGGAGCTTTGTTATTCTAACATATCAAGTTTTGCAGCCAATGGAGCTTACCAAATATATCTTGCACCAGACTGTAAGACATGGCTATCTGAGGTGCATCCTTGCTCAAAAGTTTTCACCAGTATAAAACTGTGCTTCTCCAATAGATTTAAACTGCATTAGTTTTTACAAACAAGATCAATGATTCTGGACAAAGGATAGAAAATAGAAAAACATACCTATGAGCAAAGTTTGACATATTAATTAGGTGAGGATACAAAGATGAAACTCTAGTTTTTGCAACAATTGTACGGAAAGCAAGGAGCATTTGTTCTTTCAATGTGAATGCCCCTTCTCTAGAAGGATTTGGCAACAGTTTGATTAGTAATTGCTGGAGTTGTTGTAAAGAAATACTGTTGCAGTGGGGAGTAGTTGTATGAACTAGCCTAGGCTGCCACTATTTATATTGTTCTACTTTAGATAATATGAAAAGGCTAACAGGAAACAATCTCAGCACATAAGTGCCAAAAACCATAGTTTCATATGGTTCAGTTTCGAGTACTTTGCAAATAAGGGGCTGACTCTGCACAAGCACAATCTCAGCAAACACTAAGGGCAATGAATTTCCAAAGAAAGATCGGATAGATGTTCAAGTCAGGAAAAGGCAAACCATGATGAGGAGGAAACGGAGACATTAAGGCTTCAAATGATGAAACTAAAACCCCATTTTTGAAGTCATCATCACTATAAAGCTCAACACCATAGTGCACAACACCATTTTCCATGCTTATAACTTTGTGCAACTAGCTTAATGATCCTCATCTGTGATCTAAGTCATTAATGACAACCATAAGAGAAGATTTAGTCATTGGCAATATTAATATGCAAAAAAGAAAGACTTACTTCATTGGCTATTTAGGATCTTTGCTTATATCCCCAAGTTCTTGCCAAACTTCCTTTATATATGGGTATTGTTTCTTTTGGCAGGGAGAAATAAATAAGCTCTGATGAGCTGATCTTTGATTTGCCACATCCAAGCATCTGGTATAGCTGCCTCACCATTCTATTTGCCATTGTCAGTTTCTATGGGAATCTTCTATCAACCTTGCATGAAATTTGAGTGGAGTTTGCACAACCATTTGTTGGAGGCAGATTTGCAAAGGAGTAGGGGATCAGTAGCCCAACATCTTCCATACAGGGATTATTCAAGTTAACAAGCATCAATTAGATGTAAGAAGTTCAAAGATGGCATAATATTGCAATAGACAACAACGAAAATGTTCTAAAAAAGAAATCAATTTTAAGATTTTAATCTCTATTTCAAGGAGTTATAACATGTAAAAAGGAATTTGAAATTCTAACCAATAAAGAAGTGATGGATGATACATATCATATGAGCAATCAAAAACAATAGTTAAAATAAATTTTTTTTTTTTTTTTTTAATTTTTACGACTGAGATAAATTTAAAAAAAATACCAAGCAAATATATCACAAAATAGTTCAACCCTGACACAAAAACACAAACAATCAACACATCTATCTACTCTAAAACAGACACTAATATACCCCTGCAGCCAAAATGGCTCTATTTTGTACTGAGTTCTGGAACCTCATAAACTACACTAATGATGTCTAATGTCATTTTTAACTAAACACAGGATCTTCTCTTTGCTATAAATGACTCCCTCGTGAACATTAGCATTGCCTTGACACCATATATGATTAATGAAGGCAGCCCAAGCCAACTTGCAAACAATAGTTCTGAAACATTTATTTCCAAGGAATGAATACCTCAGCAAAACACTGAACTCCAATCATTCAGTTGCTTGCAGACTAAACAAAACCTTAACACCAATTGCTATAGCCTTTTATTAGAGGAACAGTCATAGGAATATGTGATCTTAGGCCTCTTGCTTTCTCGTGTAGAACACACATACTAGGTTAGACTTATCCCCATTTACCAACCCTGTCAGGAGTGGGAAGTCTATCCATAAGAGTTAGCCAACAAATGAAGGCATGCTTGCAAATAGCAGCAGAAAAAAAAAACAAAGCCCTCTAATTAACAACTGTATGCCTTTCCCTAATCTTATTCCAAGTTTATCTAAACTAAGAAACATAAAAATCAACAGAAATGCAGCAATTTATTACTTCCTAAGCACAATGAGGAGCATAAAAGTAACCCAGCATAGATAGTACCAATTAATGTCACAAAATAGAGCTACCAAAGAATTTCATGCATAGTATAAGAAAAAATAAGAATGCTTTTGTCAATTGAACAAACAAAACAGGAGTTACGGGAAAAATATATCATGTACCATATTTTGAGAGTCAATCTCTCATAACTTTCCTTTTGGACCGGAAGATTCAGGCTCATGCTTATTTCTTTCCATAGTTGAATCCATGACCAGCCAAATGGGTTGTTTTCTTTGAGATTGATCTTGATCTTCCTTCCTCATAAATGGTTTGTATCTTCTAGTCTTATGCTGTTTGTTATACCAGATTGAGATTATATTCAAATGAGTTAGATTTGACCAGCTGTTAACAAATCAATTAAAGCATAGAGAGTACCGGAGTTCCAATTGATGTGGCATTGTCAATGATTTTAGGAAATCAAGCCACAACAACTTTAATGGTAGTCCTTCAAATTTCCTACAAAAAAGAATAATCTTTTTTAAACAAATTTCAAATCTTCAAATTGTCATTGTGTAGAAAATTCTAAATAACACATAACCCATTATGATTAAAATTAGGGATCTCCAAAAATTCAAATTTTAACTCCACATGACCACAACATAGAAAACCAACTCTTTGTTCAGTTAAAATAGCTATTCAAATTAATGAAACTTACCAGTGTTGCGGCCCATCAAAAAATAAAAAATGTGGCCATCAAATTTTAGATGTGTACGCCTTGAGGAGTACTGGAATTTCATCATCAATTGTGTTCGGTATCCTACCACTACAACCGTAAGCCCACACCTCCTAATTTCTTGCATGAACAGGCTTTATTAAAAACCGCATACAATGTCTGGCAATCTTTTCCATTTCTATTTTATAATAATCATTTCCATCTCAAGGATAGAGCACAAACCCTAAGAGTGACAAGAGAGGGAGTGATCCTTCTGGTTCTAAGGCAATAGTCAAAGAAATGCTGCAAAATGGAGAGTTAACAGAGGCTTTAGATCCCTCTTCTCTCTCACTATCATCATTCAAAAAACCTCCACTTGTATCTAAAATTCATGATCCCTGACACACAAACACACAAAAATTCAAAAAAGCCAATCAATAAAATGCTAATATAGTTTTAAATTTTAACAACTATAATCATTAATCGAAACACAATTGGATTCAAAAAATTGATCCAAGATAGAAATATTAACCGTAAACAGAAATAATAGGCACAAAGTAGCAATAAACATTTATTGAAAATGATGATCATGAAAAACAATAAAGGAATTTCACCTCATCATTTTGTCTTTTTAAAGTCTTTGTCTGCTTCAACACCCTCCTCTTACAACCCTATCCCATAATATGTATCTGTCTTCTTCTGTGGCCAAAATGGCCAACTGGCCCTAAAATTGTAACTATTTAGTTAGTAGGTTCCGTTTACAAACTATATCACTTACTAGCATCTCGAGTGTTTGAGGCTCGATTTTCGCTTATAAATCGAGTCTCAAAGACTCGATTTCCATGGTCCGATCTGACATATTTTTTGACGTGGCGATGACATGGAAATCGAGTCTTAAAGACTCGATTTCTAACTTTTATAGCTACCACAACCCACAGCCCAGCCAGAACTTCATCAGAGCAGAAAAAAAAAAAAAAACACCAGAAACAGAAAGAGAGAAGATCGAGATCGGAGCAACCACTGCCGCGAGACCCAGGCCGCGCACCGTGAGCGAACCAGCGCCAGCTCGCGCGCGGCCTGGGTCGCGCCCCATCGCGCCCCGTCGCGACCTGGGTCGCGCGCAGGCTGCGCATTGTGCGCGACCCAGGTCGCGACGGTGCGCGGCCTGCGCGACCCAGGTCGCGACGGTGCGCGACCCAGGTCGCGACGGTGCGCGACCCAGGTCGCGACGGTGCGCGACCCAGGTCGCGACGGGGCGCGACCCAGGTCGCGACGGGGCGCGACCCAGGTCGCGACGGGGCGCGACCCAGGCCTGCTTCGGCTCCTATCTGATCTGATTCTTCTTTCTCCCTCTAATCTGAGTCTTCTTTCTCCCTCTGATCCTTCTCCCTCTGATTTCTGGATTTCTGAAATTTTTTTTTGGGTATTTGGCTTGTACGAGAGACTGAGACTTAGAATTTTTTCAAAATTTTTTGATTTATAAATCGAGTCTTAGAGACTCGATTTCCAGGTAGGCAAGTAATGCCAGATCAGAACATGGAAATCGAGTCTTTGAGACTCGATTTATAACTAAAATCGAGCCTCTTAGACTCGAGATGCTAGTAAGTGATATAGTTTGTAAACGGATCCTACTAACTAAATAGTTACAATTTTAGGGCCAGTTGGCCATTTTGGCCTCTTCTGTGTATGTCAATCGCCCTGTTCAGCTTTGCAAATCACGCTTTCATCATTGTCTACTTCCACTTTTTCATCCGCCGTATACTTTGTCCAATTGATAAGTCCTTATGCTTAGTCCCATCTTCTTAATCACTACTATCCTCAATCTTGTATACCTCAACCACCTAATCTTTGTCATTGATTTCTTGTTCACTGTCTTGATCATCATTAATCCACATCCATGCCTAAAAGAAAAGCATAAGATTTATGTCACATTATTCTAAATGGCCAAAATAAAGAAACTCCACATAGACCCACACAATATTAACTAATCCTAAACCATATTCAATTACACTACAGTAATTATGTTTTTCTTTGACCTCATGCACAATGTTTTCCGAAACCATTTCCCTTGAATGAACTTTTATATGAAAAAAATAAAAATAAATCTTAAAATGCCTTTCTTTGCAACAGGAAGTACATGTTCAGATCAATCCAATAATTTCTCAAGTGTTAACTCTTTGTTATGTAAAATAGCTCTTTAGATGAATGAAGCTTACCACTGTAGCAGCCCATTAACTTGACAACACAGGTATCATTCTTAATACATTACAATTGAACATGGGATGCATGAATTATTTCTTGAGCCTCTGGACAGTAGTGTAATAATGGTTTTCTATTGGGAGATATACATGACCATCAGATTTTAGAGTTCTGTATGCCTCGAGGAGTACTGGAATATCATTGTCAATTGTCTTCAGTATTCCTACCGCTGCAACTGTAAGCCACACCTCCTAATTTCCTGCATCAAACAGGGCGTTAAAAAAAAAAACACATACGATAACTTGAAATCATTTTCATCTCTACTTTATAATGATCGTATCTATCTCAAGGAAAGAACACAAACCCAAGGAGTGGCAACGAAGGCAGCAGGGAGGGATTGATCCTTCTGGTTCTAAGGGGAGAGTCAAATAAATCTTAAAAAAGGGAGAGTTAAATTCAACCCAAACTTCAATAATAGAGGCTTCATATCCCTCACTATCATCATTTATAAAAACTCTACTTGTATCTAAACTTCATGATCCCTAACACATGAACACGTAAAAATTCAATAAAACCAATCAACAAAATGTTAATATAGATTTAACAACTATAATCATTAATCTAAACACAATTAGATTTAAAAAATTGATCCAAGATATAAATATTAAAAGTAACCAAAAATAATAGGGACAAAGTAGCAATAAACGCAGATTAAAAATGATGATCATGAAAGTAATCAAGGAATTTCACCTCATTATTCGTCTTTAAAGTCTCTGTCTTCCTCTATGTATGTCAATCGCCCTTTTCTGTTAAGCTCCGCAAAAAACCTTCTTATCATTGTCTAGTACACTTCTTCATCCGCCTTATACTTAGTCCAATCTTCTTTTTTGACAAGTCCTTATGCTTCGTCCCATCTTCTTCATCACTAATGTCCTCAATCTTGTATACCTTAACCACATGATCTTTGTCATTGATTTCTTGCCCAGATTCATTATCTTGATCATCATCAATCCAAATGCATGCCTAAAAGAAAAGTCTAAGATTTATGTCACATTATTCTAAATAGCCAAAATAAAGAAACTCCATAAAGACCCATACAATATTAACTGATCCTAAACCATATTCAATTACACTACAACAATCATGTTTTTCTTTGACCTCAACAACAACAACAACAATTTCTTGTATCTTTTTCTTTATGCTATTGCAACCCACAATTTCCTTAATAGGCACACCAGAAGGCCAACTTGATGGATAAACCTCACCGCATTTGACCAAGTTTTCATCTTCAAAATCCTGCTCAGGTTACAGGTGGCTCCCCCTTTACTTCATGTTGAACATCTTTCCTGATAGGCACTCCACCAGACCAACTTGCTAAATAAACCATATTGCATTTAATCAAATACTATTTTTCTACAAACTACTCTCAATACCTTGCTTTTGTATTATTTTTAGCTTAGGATAATGGGTGTAGAGGTTTTCCATTTAATGTTTTAAAAAAAAAAAAAAAATTTAATCTTAAGACCCAAAAACAACTTTTATATCATTGCGTAACCCCTGCTCTGATCATGTTCTTCACAATGCACCAAAATTATTATTTATCAAATCAAGAAAGCAAAAAATAACTCAACCTGCTACACAACTATAAAAAGTGTTAGTGACCTTAAAGGTTTCACTGGAAAAAAAAAAAATGCAAACTGCCACATGATTTACCTATAACCAAATCAATGGTTCTTAAGTTTGCATCTTGTATAAAGGCTGACAATTCCTAAATGAAGGAACTGTCATGTTATAGTGCTACGTTTACCATTTACTAAACTGAAAAGGGGCAACTCAAGCAGTTGAAATTACATTAACGTCTCTAGCACCATGTCAGAAAGCAAAATGAAGGAAATAATAGGCAGTCCTTAAAGTTAGAATTAGTCGCTACACAAATAATCCTCTCCAAGTTCTTTCCTTGCTATATTTCAAAACTGAGATGTTCAAATTTCCAGGCATGGCAAACAACACAGTTAACACCAAAGCAAGAATTACACCCTGGCATCCCTACCTAAATCCCCTAAGATATCCGTATACTCATGTCCTGCTAGTCTTTTGAATGCATTATTTCAAGAAGTTTTGTAACTTCAACAATTACCATAACCATGTGCCCATTTTCTTTGTCTTTTCACAATAAATTCAAACAGTCCACTAGCTCCTTCAAGATAAAATGGTGATTCCACAATCAAGCAACACTCCACATCAAAGCTAATAAGGGAAACGTACATTGCTATGAATCTTTCATAAAATTTTCTAACCTACAAGAATTTGGTGAAGCTAATTCAAGAAAGATTGATTCTCTTTAAAATTGGCAGATTTGATCAAGAAGAATTAATGCAGGGAAACACTTCAAAAAGAATAAAGTCAATGAGAACAGAATTGACCTAGGCAGCATAATTACTGGATGGATGTGCCCCAGCCAGCATCCTAGATTGAACAATGATGATCATTTAAAGACACTTAAGTTTGTTTGAGATAAAAGTAAAGAATAGCAAGGAGAAAAGTGAAAGAGTTCAAACTGAATCACCTGAATAAGGGAGACAATATTGACATTGACATGGAATAGTAGGAATGTATTTAGGGTTTAATTTTTTTTATTTCACCAAAATGGCAAATGCAAAAACATATTTTTATCAAGATGGTTAAGATTAATCACATGAATTAGTAATAAATCAAAGAAAAAATAACAAATAATATATAGCTCAAATAACAAGCAAGCCATTAAAAACATGGAATTGAAATCAAGAACAAAAAAATATTACAAGAAGAACATCTAATATTAGGAAAAAGCTTGGAGAGAGTTTCATAAACAAAGGCTTTATATCTCTCCTTGCTCTCGCCATCATCATTCGAAAAAACTCTACTTGTAGCTAAAAATTAATGATCCCACACATGCACACACAAAAATTTATTGAAATCAATCAATAAAAAGTTAATATAGTTTTATCTATTAAAATCACTGATCTAAACACACAATGGAATTCAAGCAATTAATTGAAGATAGAAATATTAAAGGTAACGAGAAATAAGTGGCATAAAGTAGCAATATAAACATAGATTTAAAGGTAATGTTTGAGAAATTTAAGAGGGAATCTGACCTCCTCATTCATTGTCTTCTTCAACACCACCCTCTTACTACCCAGTCTCATCATAATGTATCTGTCTTCTTCTGTGCATGTCAACTGCCCTGTACTGTCCAGATTTAAAAATCCCCTTCATCAATGTTTACTTCCACTTGTTCATCCGCCTCAATCCCAGCCCCATCATCTTCCTCATGATTACTGTCCTCAATCTTGTCCACCTCAACCACATCATCACTGTTTCAGAAGCATAGAGCCTCGTCCCACCTTTCCAACACGTCTTTCAGAAGCACTGCCCTGCAAGCATCGAGTTCTATGACACCCTTGCAGTCCAATCCAGGGCAAGTAACAACGGTTATGCTTTCTTGGATCTTTGTGGCAACATGTTTGCCAATGCAATCAGAGCAAAATGAGTGAACACAACTCTCAATTTTGAACATCTGGTCACTATCTTTCCTTTCCAGACAAATCTCACAGAAGCTATATGATGATTCTGCAGCTTCTTCTGCATCTACATGCATCTGGTCACTGTCATCATGCATCTACATGCATGTCCAAAAGAAAAGCATAGCAGCTATGTCAGATTAGTTTAAATAACCCAAAATGAACAAAACCCACAATGACCCATATAACAATAATAATATTAAACAAAAATAATGAAATATAATAGAACCCATAGCACTGAGAGATTAGAGCAACAAGGATCACAAGCCAAACAAATAGAATGATTCGGTGGCGGTAGTGTGTTTGTGATATTGGGAAAATTTATCAAGGGACGTGGTTGGTATTATAATTAATTGTTTTTGATGGGATAAATATAGAAGTTAAGTTAATTAGCTGCGTCTATTTGCACAAATCCATATATGTATTTATGTATTTGATAGGATAGTTTTGCAAGAAAAGAAGTGTTACCTCTAAATCAGGGATGTCTGCAATGATGTCTGCAAGAAAAGAAGAGTTTCCCTTGAATGTGGTTCAAATTTTCTGATTCTGCCAATTTACATATTTCATCACCCTCACTGCCTACACCTACAGGGAAGTAACTTAATGTTCTAAGAAAAATTAATCTCCCAATTCCTTTTGGAAACAATTTTATTCCAATTTCATCAAAATCATCATCAAACAGGCAATTTCTCAAGTTCATCATCTTAAATTAATTAGTTTACCCACCCCCTGAGGTAATTTCTCAAGTTCACTACACTCGGTAACATCCAAACTTTGTAAATTACATATACTTTCTGGCAATTCTTTAAAATCAAAGCAAGATAACTTGAGGTATCTTAAATGTATCAATTTTTCCACCTTATTAATTAGAAGTTCCGGAATGAATTCACCTTTCAAATATAAAGAATGTAGACATGTCAAATGGTCGAATAACTTGGGTTGGACAGTTTCAGAAGAAGCCAAAATATTCAAATTGAGTTCAGTACACTACCACCGCAACTGCAAGCCCAAACCTGCTAATTTCATGCATGAAACAGGGCTTTATTAAAACCACGTGCTATGACTAGCAATTATTCCCGTCTCTATTTTATAATGATCATTTCCATCTCAAGGATAGAGCACAAACCCTAAGAGTGGCAAGGGAGGGTTTGATCCTTCTGGTTCTGAAGAAATAGTCAAAGAAATCGTAGAAAAAGGAGAGTTAACAAAGGCTTTAGATCCCTCCTCTCTCTCTCTATCCTTCAAAAAAGCTCCACTTGTATCTAAAATTCATGATCCCTAACACAAACACACAAAAATTCAATAAAACCAATCAATAAAATGCTAATATATTTTTAACAACTATAATCATTAATCTAAACACAATTGGATTCAAAAAATTGATCCAAGATAAAAATATTAACGCTAACCAGAAATGATAGGCACAAAGTAGCAATAAACACGGATTGAAAATGATGATCATGCAAAGTAATCAAGGAATTTCACCTCATCATTCGTCTTTAAAGTCTCTGTCCACTTCAACACCTTCCTTTTACTACCCTGTCCCATAAGATGTATCTGTCTTCTTCAGTGTATGTCAATCATCCTGTACTGTTCAGCTCAGCCAATCACCTCCGTTTGACCAAGTTTTCATCTTCACAATCCTACTCAGGTTACAAGCAGTTCCCCCTTTACTTCATGTTACATCTTTCCTGATAGGCACCCCACCAGACCAACTTATTAAACAAACCATATTACAATTAATCAAATACTAATTTTCTACAAACTACTCTCAATGCCTTGCTTTTATATTATTTTTAGCTTAGGATAATGGGTGTAGAGATTTTCCATTAACTTTTTTTTTTTTTTTTTTTTAAAATCTTCACCCAAAAACAACTTTTATATCATTGCTTAAGCCTTGCTCTTACCATGTTCTTCCCAATGCACCAAAACCATTATTTCTCAAATCATGAAAAGGAAAAAAAAAATTCAATCTGCTACACAACTAAAAAAAGTATTAGGGACCTTAAAGATTTCAGTGGGAAAAAAAAAGGGCATGTAAACTGCCAAATCGATGGTTCTTAAGTTTGCAACTTGTATAGAGGCTTTACATTCTCTATTCAAGAACATCTTATATTAGGAAAAGACATGGAAAGAGTTTCATAAACAAAGGCTTTATATCTCTCTTTGCTCTCGCCATCATCATTCAAAAAAACTATACTTGTAGCTAAAAATTAATGATCCCACACATGCCCACACAAAAATTTAATGAAATCAATCAATTAAAAGTTAATATATTTTAACGAGTATAATCATTGATCTAAACACACAATGGAATTAGACCAATTAATCCAAGATAGACATATTAAAGGTAACTAGAAATAAGAGACATAAAGTTGCAAATAAACATAGATTTAATGGAATGTTCAAGCAATTTAAAAGGGAATCTGACCTCCTCCTTCATTGTCTTCAAACTTTTTGTCTTCTTCAACACTCTGCTCTTACTACCCAGTCTCATAACAATGTATATGTTTTCTTCAGTGCATGTCAACTACCCTGTACTGTCCAGATTCACAAATCCCCTTCATCAATGTTTATTTCCACCATTTGTTCATCCGTCTCAAACCCAGCCCATCATCTTCCTCATCATAATAGAAGCCATGGCACTGAGAGATTAGAGCAACAAGGATCACAAGCCAAACAAATAGAATGATTTGGTGGCGGTAGTGTGTTTGTGATATTGGGGAAATTTATCAAGGGACGTGGCTGGTATTATTAATTAATTGTTTTTGATGGGATAAATATAGAAGTTAAGCTAATTGCGTCTATTTGCACAAATCCATATATGTATTTATATATTTGATAGGATAGTTTTGCAAGAAAATAAGAGTTACCTCTGAATCTGCGCTGTCTGGAAGTTGACCGTCTTTTTGCACATATTTATAATGAATTTTGATGTTTTGAATGTGAGAAATGTTGGGCCAGTAATCTCCTATCCCTCTTTTGCAACGCTGCTTGAGAATTGGACATTCCCTGATGTTTAATTCCTTCAATGGAGTATTACGCAGGTAGTCTGGCAGAGACTTTAGATTGCCGCACCACCCAATTTGCAAGGAATGAAGAAGTGGCATTATTTTAATTTTTGGAGTATTATTAGTAACAAAAGCATTAGCACTATTATCTTTTTCTTCTTCTTCTTCTATTGTTCCTCCCATCCCACTCCATTCTTCCCACTTGGAAAAATATCTAAATTCGAGAGATTTAAGGTTTGGGAATAATATGATGATGTCTTTGTTGTTATTGTTTTTGGATGATTCTGATAATTCTTCTTCTTCTATGTCTATTCCCAAAAATTCATCTCCCACCTTTCGAATCTTTGGAGCATAATCTATCACTAATTCTTCGAGCAACGGCAGCTTCCCCAAAGGAGGCAACTGCTCTAGGTTTTGGCACCCTCCGATAAAAAGGCTTTTCAAATAGGTCAATTTGGACATCATCCAATTAGGATACATTGTGGTGCCCTCATAATAAACAATATGTAAAGATTCCAAGCGGGGAGGTGGCTCTAAGGCATTTAGAATGGCTACATCTTTCTCCATTTTTCTTCTTCTTCTTTCTTCCTCTGTCTCTTCCTTAATAAATGTGTTAAAACGTAGCACCAAATCACGGAGGTCTTTCTTCTTCTTCAATGTATTCTCGATCGCACCAAAATCTACCACATCACCCAACCCTTCTATTTGAAGTTTCCCTTGAATGTGGTTCAAATATTCTAATTCTCCCAATAATATTTCTTCGCCCTTACTTATAGGAAAGAATACTAGTGTTCTAAGACAAGTTAATCTCCCAATTCCCTTCGGAAACGATTTTATTTTTACATGACTAAAACATTCACCCAATAGGAGGTGTCTTAAATTAATTAGTTTACCTATACCCTTGGGTAATTTCTCAAGTTCCAGACACTTTCCAACATCCAAACTTTGTAAATTACATAAATTACATATACTTTCAAGCAATTCTTTTATCTCTCTACAAGATAACTTGAGGGATCTTAAATGTATCAATTTTTCCACCTCATTTGGAAGTTCCAAAATGGACTTACCTTCCAAATGTAATGTACGGATACATGTCAAATGGTCGAATAACTTGGGTTGGACAATCGGAGAAGAAATAAAATCCAAATTTAAAAAGCGTAGATTTTTCGCTTCATAGACAAACTCAGGAAATGTTTCTCTAAATATTAAAGACAAATGGCGAGCCCTCTTAAAGTCTTTCTCAACCTTGTCACCCCTATAATTGATTTTGAAGCACACATCTTTAGCCATTGATTCCGCAAAGTCATGCACTATATCGTGCATTTTGCAACTTACAATTTTACCATCATTATCATCTTTCTCAAAGTCTTGAAAAAAAGAGCGCATGGCTAAATTTTCAAAGTAGTGCTCTGCTCTGACTTCCATCTCCATATTTCCTTTTGAGTTGATATATCCTTGTGCCATCCAATTGATGATTAACTCAAATTTATTGAATTGATAATCTTTTGGAAAGACAGCACAAAATAAGAAACATTGTTTCTCTGATGAGGACAATTCATAATAACTCAAAAAAAATGGCCCCAAAAGACCCTTTTCAATATCTTCTAATTCCCATAAATCATTGTGCAAAACCTTCTCCAACTCTTTTTTACTTATCTTGCCACGTATGTAACCCCCTAAAGTCTTTGCAGCAAGTGGCAAACCTTTACACTTATTTGCTAATTGTTTGCCCAGGTCTTCTAATTCCCTACATTGCTCTCCATAATCATCAAAAAATGCTACTTTCTTGATAATTAACCAACAGTCATTGGAGGACAATACCCCCAAATCCATTATGAGGGAACTCTCCATCATGTTTGCAACCCTAGTTTTACGTGTGGTCACTAGAATTCTACTACTTTCGGCACCACATTTGAGTGCATTTTTGAAAGGCTCCCATTTTGTGAAGTCTTCAGTCCACACATCATCTAGGACAAGAAAGAACCTCTTTCCCCCAATCAAATTATAAAGTTTATCTAACAAACTTTGTAATTCAGTAGCGTTGGGAGATTGACCCTCAAGAGATTCAATGATTGCTTTGGCAACCTTGCACTGATCGAAAGGATCAGAAACACAAACCCACATTCTTTTATCAAAATGGGCCTGCACCTCACTATGATTGTAGGCTATTTGGGCAAGAGTGGTTTTTCCAAGACCTCCCATGCCCACCAAAGATATGACATGGGGTTTTCTTTCCTTTGGACTACCCTTGCCTAAGAGGACGCTCAGTAGGTCATCCCTATACGTATCACGACCAATTATATCTGACTCATCCACAAAGGACGTAGTTCTTGGTCGCTCAACCATTTCAGGTTGCCTGTTAAAGTCCATCCCATAATTCTCTCTGTCATTAAGAATCTTACCTAATTTTTCATTCAGTTTTTTAATTTTGTGACCAACATCATGACGCAGAGGAAGGTTAAAACAACATGATGGAAATGGGAAGAAGGAGCATACCTTCTTCTTCACAACAGCTGGAGCGTTAATATCAGCTGGTTTTCCTTCTTCTTTCTCTATCTCTGCTTTGATCCTTGCAGTGTTCCAGGTGTCCAAAACGTCATCCATCTCGTAGTATTTGTCTTGGAGCTGCTCTAACCAAAGCTTCTCAGTATCCAGCTTCACTGCATGTCTTTTATCTGCATCATCCAGCATTGCCTTGATGATTCCGAGCTTGTCTTGAAGCTTTTGGACTTCTTCATCAACGCCAACAAGCAACTTGATCTCTTGTTTAGCCAGCTGAACAGCGATTGAAGCCAACTGCTTAAAGAGATCAGTAAGTAGTGCATCAGCAGCCATAGTTGGAGACTGAAAGTTAAGTTTGGATTGATAACACAGCAAGAAATGAACAGAAAGTAGGAAATTAGCAATAGTGCGGTTGGGTTTGTGCTTCTTCATTTCTTATATTCCGCTTTTTATAAGGAAGTGGCTAAGTGGTACGTACATGTTGGAACATTTTAAATTACTTAAAGACCAAGTTGCAGCATCTTTGACTTTGTCCATGTGATGGTAAATACGTGCGTGCCCCAATGCACAACGGTAGTTATGTGGTTCAATATACACTTACTAATTAAAGGGCATTGATCAGGATAAAGGGAAATGACGTTTTAAATCTTAGTCCTCTTCTTAGCTTCATTTCAACAAAAGGAACAGGTCTTTTCCGGAATGGACACTACAATTATGTACCGCTATAGTCCTTCCAGCTTCATCAGTGAAATTGTTTTCACTTTTTCATTTCTTTCTTTCTTCTTTTATTTTTTTTTTCAAAATTTTAAATCAATACTTAAATTAGGATCTCTACAGTTCTTAAAAATAAAAAACAATTAAGAAAGTAAAGGATAAAAAATATATGCTTAGGGAGCATTAACCAACCATCTTACCCATCAAGTAGAACTTGATGGGTAAAGGATAAAAAAATATGATATATGTTACGTGTGTTTGGTATGTGTATGTTTTTTTTTTTTTTTTTTTTTTTTTTAAGCTGAAAAGTTCAGGAAAAGTATCATTATTATTGAGAGAAAGTTCATTCATAGGGTATAATCAGGTGGGACCTACAATTTTTACCATATTTATAAAAGTGTTATTGAGAACTGTTATTTGAAAAGTGAGAACCGATGGGAGGAGTTCTATAAATTCAGTGTTCAAACACCCTAAAATAATAAACATAACTCAACCCGTCCTAAAAGAAATCCTCTACCAAATGAGTTTTATATATATATATATATATATATATATATATATATATTATGTCTGTAAAGACTAATACAAAGTGGAAATAATCAATCAAGAATTAGAAAAGAAAAAAAAAACAAATGTAAAGGATAAATTAGAAAGTTGTTAACCTTGATTATTGGCATAAACCCAAGGATGTCTAGGGTCTTATATTTAATTACTTTTATTCATGGATGAATTATGTGGATCATTAAGATTAAGGAATAAGTGAATAACTGAAATATTCTATTCGCTAGTACTCTTTAATAATTCTCGAAATCATATACTATTTTTTAACTGTTCCAAGGAATAGTAGGTTATGTTTAGAGCTATAAAACATTGGTGCTAAGGGCTTTCTAGTTGAATGGGTACCTTTCCATGCACAAAGCAGTTGCAGTTCTAGGATTGTTTTTTAGGGGGGTTAATAAGAAATTTAAATTATACAAAATTTAAAATAAAAGAGAAGTTGAATATATCAATACCACCAAAAAAAAAAAAAAAAAAAACAACAACAACAACAACAACCATAATATATAAACTTTTTTAATTGCTTTATACGATGTTTCATGTTTTGAAATCATTGCATGATATCTTCGTTATCAGTCTTACAAGTTACATCTCTTTCAATGTACACAATTTAACAATAATTATCCATTGTTTTCCCATTTGATTGATTTATTTCAAATTTTTTAAGATCTAAATGGGATTTTTTAAGTTTTAAGATTAGCAAATTTCTACTTTTGTTGTTGATCTTATTAATTTGTTTTCTAAGATTTTATATCAAATTGGTTTGTTATTGAGGTTTTTTTTTTTTTTTTTTTTGTGTTTAAAAATGTTAGAATATTATTAAGAGGATTATATTCAAACTTATTTTAGCTGGGCTTAAAAAATATTTAAGGTCATGATGTTCAACTTTTTATATATTTTAAGGGGGGTCAAAAAAAAAAATCATATATATAGTTTTTTTTGGGGGGGGGGGGGCAAGTTCGGGGGTTCATTTGAACCCCTTGAGCTCTAAGTGGATTCGCTCATGGTATAAAGTGCTTGGAAGTCTAAGAAGGAAAAACTAATTATAATTTTGAACTAATTTGTTTTTAATAATAGATACAATAGTATTTCAAACCTATGGCGTTCATGTTTTTAAAGATACAATAGTATTAGAAACTTTATATATATATATATATATATAAAAAGAGAAACAAGAAACTGTTTTTGTTTACAAGTTTTTATATTTTTCATCAAAATAGTATAAAAAGATTAAAATAGTCCATTAACAAACGAATGACTTGAGGGCACCTGTTATCCAGATTTTTAGTTTTTTTTTTTTTTTAATATATATGAAGATTGAGCCTTAAATTTCTTATTCGACAATAAGATATTTTATTAATAAAACTAAATGGAAACCACCTTTAAGACTAATCTTTATGGTTATCATATACTATTCTATTGACCATTCCAAGGCAAAGTCACGTGATAACATGTCACAGCATTTTATATATATAGTCACTGGTCTTTTGTAAGGAATGTTTTTACATAGAACATTGAGGATTATTAACTCATTCTATTGGTTCCATTAATAAATTTAAAAAAAAAAAAAAAAAAAACTTATTCTATTGGCTACTCTTTTATAATTCATGATATCATATACTATTTTTTATTTTCTATTTTATGGAAAAGTCACCATGGTAACATGTCACAGCATTTTGTATAATCAATTTAGTTCTTAAAGTTAACTTTTTTTTTTTTAGGAGTTCTTAAAGTTAACTTAGTTCTTAAAATAGTTGAGAAAAATAACTAATTGACCTAACAATTTTAAGGGAATAAATTAGCTTTAAGAACTAAATTAATAAGTTTTGAAAAATCTTGAACTTAATTGGTATTAGTCTAAACCTCAAGATTTATAAAGAAATTTACCCTTTGTTTATTTTTATTTTTTTAACGCTAAGGTAAAAAATTGATTTACAATAAAATTTAAGACCCTACAAATTACAAGGGCAGAGTTGGTCCACATAACGTTGGCTGATATGAATTGAAAGCACCTGCCAGCCATTACTTTATTTTCAAAAAAGTAAAACGCGCGACAGGTCCTTGATATTGTCTGTGGTACTGGTAATAATAATGTCCATAGAGTGGGCCTTCAAATAATTGAAGGTCATTATGTAGGGGAAATTTGTCGTGCCTGGCTGTTTCCAAATTCCAACCCAACGAGTTGCACGTTGGCTTTGATATTGAAAGCTCTATGCCATTTTTTTTTTTTTTTTTTTTTGGTTCCTTCCCACTCACCTAATTAACCAATGAGTATTCATAAAAAAATAAAAATATAAAAACCAACGAGTGAAACAAGTCTTCAAGAGCGGTAGGTCAAGAAGAAATCTAGTAATACAACCAAATCTCATTATAATTTTAAAATATTTTTGATTTGAGTTGTAATGTATATTAATATAATTTTATTATATTTTATGTTGATTTATGGTAGATGGACACTTGTTATAAAAATGCTATAACATTTTGTTATGGAACTCTTCTCTTAAAGCTGTCTTATATGATCAACTCTAGTTTAATTTATTTGTCAATTATTTTTAAATTAATTAGTCGTATATCCATTCAATTATTACAGATTTCACTAATTGAGCTGCCTAGAAGGCTAGAACCCACAAAATCTTTTCTAAGCAATTAAGTGGTCAAGTAGTAACATGTTGGAACATTTTAAATTACTGGCACTTAACGAACACAAATATTTTGTACTATCTTTTGTATTCCAAACTTCCAATACATTTTTTTATGTTCCAATTTATATTCCACAAATTATAATATTTTTTGTATTTATTTGACTTTTCTTATAAAATAGTTAACGAACAGGTAGCAATATGGTAATAGGTGCATGCCCCAATAATGTGGTTCAATATATACTTAAATAAAAACTAAAAGTGAAATTACATTTTAAATCCTAGTCCTTCTAGCTTCATTTTTTACAAAAATAAATAGGAATAGGATTTATGCCAAGAATAGTCCTTGTAGCTTCCTCAGTGAACATGTTTTCGTTTCTTTGGTTTCTTTCCTCTTTTTTTTTTCGATAGAAAGTATAAGAAATTCAATACTTAAATTAAGACATGTTACAGTTCTTAAAAAATAAAAATAAAAAGAAAGTAAAGTTCAGTAGAGGATAATAAATATAACTTAGGGACAACCATCTTATTTATAGGAGCCATCAAGTGGAGCTTCTTACTTTTTATATTTTAGAAAACCATCAAGTAGAATTTAGTATAGGAAAAAGTCAATTCCCAAAAAAAAAAAATATATATCTATATATCTTACAACATTTTCATAATGTCTTTATTTGCATTGTGATGGTCTCGATATAAATCAAGCATTAAAAAAATCAAATGTAAAGGATAAGGATAGAAAGTCGTTAACCTTGATTGTTGGCATAAACCCAAGGATCCAGTTTGATAGGATCAATCGCTTACCTACTACACTAAAAACTATAGCTAATGGTAAGGGTTTAATTTTATTCCCTTAAGGGGTGGTAGCCTAGCGTCAACGAATTGACTAAGACTTGTCCCAACCTAGCCTTTGCCTTTGCAGGATGTTGGACTTGATCCATTAGGTCTCCGCCCAACAATCCTACCCCCAACACTGCACATGCACAACAACGGAGTCAAACTCGTGACCTGGCTCTAATACCAATTGATAGGACCAATCACCTATCAATTACACCAAAAGTTATGGTTGATGGTAAGGTTGCAAATTTATTCCCTTAAAAAATGGCAATCTAGCATCAACGATTGACTAAGACTTGTTCGAACACGGTCAATTTTTTTTCTTTGTTTAATCTTATTCTAGGAAAAGTGATTGCATGGTAACATGTTCAAACATTAAACTAAATAGCTTAATTGTTCCAATTATGTTCAAGGTTTGATAGTAGGATCATGCACAATCTATATATTTATTATATACAAATGGAAGTGTAGCATTTGATTTTGCTAATTTGTTATGTTTATAATGAGCAATATCATTATTATTTTTTATATCAATGCAGCAGTGGATAAATGCCTATATATGAATTATGCACCTTTGCAAGAAAAGGTGTCATGGGCCATGGCTAATGTGCCTTCTCTTCTAGAAAAGTGTTTCCCTACAAAAACGTGCTACATGTTTCAAGGCAACAGAAACAGACACAATTGTACAAAGTTGAAGGGCATTAATTTTCATGAACATAGAGAAAGCAGCAGGTCCACGCAAGAACAGGGAATGAAGCCGGACCAACAAACAACACTTCAATTTTAGTTGCACTAGTCATTTAATTTAAGCTATATGATGATTTGGTTACAGGTCCGGACAAAAGACTGACAAACATGAGACTTGAATTAACAACTGCTTCTCAAAGTGAACTTATTGATATTATGATATATATTAAGCAAGCTTTAAGTACAGTTAGATGGAGAAGATTAATAATTATTAACACATCAGAAATATTATCTTATAAGTCATCTGTTTATACAGAATTTTTCTTCTGACCCAAGTAATTTACGTACTTTTGAAATTACTTTAACATATACGATACACCGTTATATATTACTTATTATGAGCAAAGGGTAATATAAAATATACAAACCATATCCTTCATAAAAGGATTGTGCATATTCACAATTTTAGCTATCAAATTTAGGGGAATTAAACTGTAGTAGTCTTGGTGTTTATAATCTCGTGGGTTTGAGTTTTTGTTTTTTTTAATATATATTATATAAAAATTATTTACACAGAATGAATCACAAATCTTGTAAATAAGAACTTCTTATTAAGATTCCAATAAAATTAACTACTCAAATTCATCACCTGTAATAACAAACAATTATAGATTTTTTAATGAAAGGCATGACCAAAATCAGTAGCAGACTGTCAAAGAGGAAACAGGAACTGGACCTTCAACTAGTTCTATAAAAACCATAAAACCCAGTGTTTTAACCGTAAAAAATAAAGGGTCATGCTAAATAATCAATTTTAGGAAATTTTTTATACCACTTTTATGGGAAATAAAAAAAGCTGTCAAAATATTAATTACTTTTTTTTTTTCATTTTCGATAAAAACTTTCTTTAAATGAATTATTAACCAGTGCCATAAGAGCACTCGTTAGCATTTTTCAAAAATAAATATCAGACTTTTTTTCAATATTTTAATCATTTAAGTTTTTAAAACCATCTAACTTATTGATGAAAGGAGAAACCACTGTTGATTTTTTGGCTAAAAATGGATGTTGTATGAGGGAGGATTTTGTTGTCTTTGATGTTGCCCCCTCGAATGAATTAGATAAATATCTTGTATTTGATAGAAATGGTCTGTACTGTTATAAGCAGATAGCCAATACTTTGACCTCTGTGGCCAGTATGTAAATTTATTCTTTTGTTGAATATAACGTCTGTTAACCAAAAAAAAAAGCAAAAAAGAAAGAAAGGAGAAACCACATACATACTAGAAAATGCAGATTCGCTGTGCTACTAAAGTCTATGAGTAATCTAAAGAGGGCCTCGTAATAATCAGTCATGCAAAAAGTAGAGTACAAAAACAAAAGTACTCATGATGGTTTGGATTTGGAAAATCTTTTCTCAGTAAAAAGTATCATATTTTATGTTTTTTTTGAACACTAAGGTAAAAATTTTATTCACAATAATTGAAGACCATTATGTAGTGGAAATTTGTCGTGGCTGGCTGCTTCCAAATTCCAAGCCATCGGGTTGCACGTTGGCTTTAATTGATTGAAAGCTCTATGCCATTATTTATTTTTATTTTTATTTTTATCTTTGGTTCCCCGCCACTCACGGACTCATCTAATTAACCAATGACCAAACTTCAAAAGTATGTGACAGTAGTCCACAGCTGACAAAAAGTGAAAACATTTCACTAAGGTAAATTTGACAAACACGATTCTGCCGACACAAAAAGACAAAAACAGTTGTAAACAAGTGATTCACCAAGAATGCAAATGTGATCAAATGAATTTCCTATTCGTAGTCCTTTATGTTCTTCCAATTCGTAATCCCTTTCAAATTCTAAAATTTGTAAATCTTTCCTTATCAGTACAGGTGAAATATAAGTGAATCTTCAGTAAGGTCTTGCTCTTATTGATATTTTAAATCTGCATTGAAATTATTTTTTTACTGGATATTCAATTGCTTCAACGGTTAGGATAATTGAAAATTTGATATTCACTTACTGGATATTCAATTATTCAATTGCTCAGCTTGATAGAAATTTGAAATTGAGAGAGAAATGCTAAAAAAAAACCACTAGAAAATGAAAGTCAAAGTTTCAAAATTTCAAGCTGCACCATAGAGTAGAGAAAAGACCTTTACAAATTAAAAGGGAAATCACTCCTTAGCACATCCCGATGTGCTTTTCTAAGGGATGTGGGACTTAGCAAGATTGCCACTCCCTTTAGTCATTCACAATCCGCCCCCCTTACGAGCATACAAGTCCTTGCGTGTGAGACCCACACTTCTGGTTAGAGCATAACTTTGATACCATTTGTAATGACTACACCCTAATTGTGTAGATATTGTCTGGAGGCCTAACAAAAGCTGAGTTCCATATCGCTTAAGTGAATGTCCTAAACTTGGTCCGTAAGGAGGGATGCCACTCTTTATTGTAACAAGGTGTTTTCCCTTCCTTTGTGCTAAAGGGGAGAAGCAAAGCCATGAGGCCTAATGAAGCCAAAGCGGACAATACCGCATAGTTGAGCTGGGGTTGTTACAATAAATCTTATGCAAAAAATTGTTATTAGTGGATAAAAAAATAATATTAATACTTGGCTTAATTAGAATCAATACCAACTTGTGAAATTATTGTAAAAATGTTGTGAATGTAGTAGCATTACTCTTGTTTTTGTTGGACCCAAATTTTTGTTATTCTCAAGTTAAAGTGTTCAAAATTTTTATTAAGATAGTCACAATAAGTTAGTTTAACATATAATATTTTTTTTTTGCAAGTGTATATGTACATTTTTTATGTTAGTCAGGGTGATCCTGTTACCATCTAACTTACATCTAGAGTTGCCACTGATTGAGACTTAGCCCAACAACTCAGCTCTAATACCAATTGATAAGAGCATTTGCAGCAGTGGAGCTATAATGCTATAATACTAAAATTTAGCTCCACAAACACAAAAACTTGGCTGCAGCAGTGGAGCTAAATCTAAAAAATTTAGCTCCATTGCTACAGTGCACATCTATATAGATGTGCACTGTTCATCAAAGCTAAAAAAAAATATTAATTTCTTATTATACGTTCACACTACCTTTTTATTTTTTATTATTTCTGTCTCTCCATTCTCCGTGTCTCTCTCCTCACTGTCTCTCCATTCTCCGTGTCTCTCCATCTCTTCTTTCTTCCTCCACAGACCTTCCCTCCATCGCCGATCTCACAAGCCCAGCCGCCGACCCTTTTCTCCATCCCCGATCTCACAAGCCCAACCGCCACAAACCCTTCTCTCCATCGCCGATCTCACAAGCCCAACCACCGACCCTTTTCTCCATCGCCGATCTCACAAGCCCAACCGCCACAAACCTTCTCTCCATCGCTGATCTCACAAGCCCAGCCGCCGACCCTTTTCTCCATCGCCGATCTCACAAGCCCAGCCGCCACAGACCCTTCCGTTTCGCTTTGCACTCATTCCGTTTCGATCGAGAAGGACCAAGCCACGCCGTTGGCGGCGAAATCGGGCGGTCAGTATCAGTTAGGGCTCGATTCGTCAGTGAAGACCGTGAAACCGTGCCCCTTGGCGCAGGTCTCGTCGGCCGGTACCGAAATGGACAGGGTATCGGGCATGGGTTTCAGTTTGGCTGTGTTGATTTTTCTGGGTTTTTGTTTTGTTCTTCTTCACTGGTTTTGATGGACACGGCGTGTTGTGGTTGTTGCGGTTGTGCAGTGATTTTTATGGATTTGGCGGTGGTTGTGGCTGAACGTTGGTGGTTGAAAGAAATATTATTTTATTGTAGTGTTTATATTATTTTATTGTAGTGTTTATATTATTTTATTGTGTTAAAAATTAAAATAGATCCACTGCTGTAGCATGTATGTAGGTAAAATAGATAAAGTGACTTTTTGTATAGCTCAATAGCTAAAATTTTACATCCACTGCTGTGGATGCTCTAAGGCAAGCACTTATCCACTACACCAAAAGTTATGGTTGATGGTAAATTGGTAATGGTGCAAATTTATTCCCTTAAAGAGTTGCAACCGAGCGTCAGTGGATTGACTGAGACTTGTTCGAACACAGTCAATTATTTTTCTTTCTTTAATCTTATTCTAGGAAAAGTGGTCGCATGGTAACATGTTCGAACATTAAACCAAATAGCTTAGTTTTTCCAATTATGTTTAATGTTTGATAGTATGATCTTGCACAATTTATATATTTATTACATAAAATTAGATGCATAGCATTTAACGTTGCTAATTTGTTATATTTATACTGGGCAATATCATTATTATTTTTAAAATCAATGCGGTACTGGACAAATGCCTATTTATGAATTATGCACCCCTCTGCAGGAAAAGAAGCCATGGGCCATGGCTAAAATGTGCCTTCTCCTCCAGAAAAGTGTTTCCCTACAAAAATGTGCGTGGATGATGGGACCATGCTTCTAGGCTACAGAAATAGACACAATTGTACAAAGTTGAAGGGCATTAATTTTCATGAAAGCAGCAGGTCCTCCGTCCACACAGGAACAGGGAATGAAGCAGGACCAACAAACAACAATTCAATTTTAGTTGCACTAGTCATTTAATTTAAGCTATATGATGATTTGGTTACAGGTTCGGACAAAAGACTGACAAACATGAGACTTGAATTAACAACTACTTCTCAAAGTGAACTTATTGATATTATGATACTATATATATTAAGCAAGCTTAGAGTTACTGGGAGAAGATTATTAACACTCGGGAAATATTATTTTGATAATCCTCGGGAAATATTATCTTATAAGTCATCTGCTTATACATAATTTTCCCTCTAATCCAAGCAATTTACATACTTTTGAAACCACTTTAACATATACGATACACCGTTATTACTTATTATGAGCAAAGGGTATATAAAATATACAAATCATGTCCTTCATAAAAGGATCGTGCATATTCATAATTTTAGCTATCAAATATAAGGGAACTAAACTGAAGTAGTCTTGGTGTTTACAATCTTGTGGGTTAAATTTTTTTTTTTTTTTTATAATAAAAAAATTATCTAAAGACAAGAAATCACAACTCTTGTAAATAAGAGCTTCTTATTAGGATTCTAATTAAATTAATTACCAAAATTCATCACCTATAATAACAAACAATTATATAATTTATAATGAAGGGCATGACCAAAATCAGTAGCAGACTGCCAAAGAGGAAACAGGAACCGGAATTTCAATTGGTCCAACAAAAACCATAAAACCCAATGGTTTAACCATAGAAATCGTCAGTTCAACCGATAAAAACTAAATACCAAACCTTTTTAGATTGTTTTAGCCATTTTAGTTCTTAAAACCAAAGGAAGTTGATGTAATTATTTGATGAAAGAAGAAACCACATACATATATACTAGAAAATACAGATTGCTGTGCTACTGAGGGCCTCGTATTAATTGAGTCATGCACTTTGCCCCTTTAATATTCTTTTAAGAGTACTACTATGACCACCAAATTTTTTATAATATTGATGGGTTCCATTATTAATTTATTAGGACAGCTTTGGATTCCGTTAGTAAAAGTAGTTGGCTGAAAATTGGTGTTTATCCAACAGTTTTTTTTGATGAGTTCCATTATAAGGACAGGTTTGGATTCCTTTATTAAAAGTAGTGGCTGTGCTAGTGCTAATAAAGGCTGTAGAGGGGCTCAAAATAATTGAGTGAAAAAACTAGCGTCAAAAAGCAAAAGTACTGGCTAAAGTCTCTAAACTTTATTAATTTTTTTCTTCTAATCTCTTTAAAATATTTTTCCTCCTAAAGTTTGTAAAAAAAAAAAAAATCAATAGTTTAGAAGTAAAACTAGGAAAAATAAAATTTTTTAATAATTTAGGAATAAAAAAATATTAATTTTTTTTTATATACAAATTTAAGAACAAAAAGTGAAACATTTTTATTAGTTTAAGAATAAAAAAGAATTTTTTAAAGTTGAGCAAAGAAACACGATTTTTTGGTAAAATTGAGAGACCAAATTTATATTTTAGCCAAACTTTTCTTTAGGCCGAAAGTTCCTCTTGGTATCAATGTGCCCGTTTGGATTCAGCGTTTTCCGCTGAATCTTGGGCTGCATTTTCTGATTTTTTTTTTTTTTTTTTTTTAGCCGCACTATTTGACCAAGTTAACCATGAACAGTGCACGAGTGCACTGTTCACAAATCCATAAATTCCACTTTTCAGTAACTTTTTCATTAAAAATGGGTCACACGATACTATTCACATATTTAAAAATTATTTTGCTACAGTGTTTTCAGTTTCAATTTTCAGTTTCAGCAAAAATAAGCTCAATCCAAACAGACCCAATAATGGCAAGGTTCATCAACCCTATATCATTAGAGTGATGGTCACTTTAGAAATATAAGATTGTGAGATGAGGGGTAAGGACTGGAGTTCAAATTCCAAGCCAACGAGTTGCACGTTGGCTTTATTATTATTATTATTTTTTAGAAAGTTTCAACCTATGACGTTCGCTTCTGATGATAGCTCTTTATTATCAAACCAAAACACCAATCGGTTTTTGGTATAAAGGGGAATTGAACTCCAAATTTCTTATTCAATTATTAGAAACTTTATCAATTGAGCTAATTGAAACGCACACGTTGGCTTTAATTGATTGAAAGCTCTACGCCATATTTTATTTTAGTTTATTTTTGGTTCCTTGCCACTTACTTAACTAATCAATGAGTGAAACAAGTCTTCAAATGTACCATAGAATGGTAGTTCACGAGGAAAACTAGTAATACAACAAAATCTCATTATATTTTTAAAACATTTTTCTTTTGAGTTGTGGTGTATCTCAATATAATCTTATTTTATTTTATGTTAATCTATGGTAGATTGACACTTCACTTGCTATAAAAATGCCGGTAACATTTTGTTATGGTCATTTAAGAACTCTTCTCTTAAAGCAGTCTTATATGATCAACTCTAAATTTAATTTATTTGTCAATAATTTTTAAGTCAATTTATGCCTTTTAGTATATCAAGTGAGAGTTTTAGAGTTTGAATATTCCTTCCAAAGAATAATTCAACTCGGCCACTCAATATGATTAACTAGTTAGATTAGATGAATGTGATTTCTCATGAATGACAAATTATGACTTGAAGGGCATCAATTTCTCACAAATCAATTAAGCTGACTGGTCCCTATCTAATAGGTATTATGTAGGGACAACTTTTTTGGAAAATCTTTGCCATCGAATAAAAGACCTGGGGTCTCCCTATATATATCACTGATCATCTGCACAGATAGATGTGTGTGATTTCTACCTGCTAGTGAGTAGGGTCCATGCTGGGGATGTTACTTGTTATCGTATTGTAGCCACTCATTGATGGTGATAGGCCAATGTTCTTATAGTGCGGCTCTGCGGGATGTTTTGCTTTTAGTAATGGACAACCCTTATTGCCTAAGAACAATGACTAATGAGTAAATTAAATTTATATAATCCTCAAATTATCATTTAAATAATAATATTTCACCGAAATTAGAGTTCACCTTAAAATTAGAGAACAGAGTTGAGAGATTACCTCGCTAGTACTTCAACATATCTCGTAACATTATATACAAATTAGTATTGTTAATTCCATGAGTTTTTAGATGGGAAGTTGAGGCATGGACTAGGTCGCTCTCTTGAGATGATACATGCCGTCAACAAAAATTCTGGTATAGTAGACTAGCAATTATGCGTGCTTGCCCCCAAGATACAATAGTCCAGCAAAATTGCCGATTATCCTTACAAGCCTACACCGCTTGTGATGCAGGATATGGAAGCGTCAAGAAACAAAACACATATATTTCTAGAAAAAAAAAAAAAACACGTTTTCTTCTAAAAATAACCTCGAATCAACGAGAGTTCTTTTAATCCATAAGGGTCCTTGAATCCACAAGGAGAAAGGGTCTAGGATCCACTAGAAAATAGAGAGACAAAAAGTCTAAATTTTATTAATTGAATAATTGCTAAAAAAACTTAGGGCCCTATTTAAGGGGCGCTGTAAAACTTGATAGATAAGAAAATATATTATAAAATAACTCCTAATTAATACCTATCTATAACAAGAACCAAATTTGACCTAAAAATCATATTAAAAGTACCTAAAAATAAGGAGATAAATGCCCTCAATCTAAAATAACGAAAATTACATAAAAATACCAAATATACTGAATTACAGAAATTAATTTGAAAATTATGTCCTATATCAACTTGTAGGATAAGAAACTGTCTATAATACTTTCTTTACTTAAAATATAATATAGTAGGAATATATATTATTTTCATAAAAGAAGAGGATAATATAATGCAAATATTTGTTGATGCATGCAATGGTGAGAAGATAAAACCGGCCCTATTTCTTCTTACTATCTCTATCGTTTTTGGCCGTACATATAGGCCTAATAATTAGGGATGGCAATGGGGTAGGGCGGGGCTGAAGGATGGGGTCTTTGTCCCCGCCCCGCATGGTTTTGTCTTACCCCATCCTCGCCCCGCCCCACATGACGGGGAATACTTTCTCACCCCATCCCCACCCCTTGGGGCCCCACGAAGTCCCGTCCCATCCCGTAAAACTCTACTTTTTGTTAATTTGCCCTACAACTAGTACAATTTTTTTAATGAAACCTATTTCATTGATAAAAATATACTTGAAATTACAACTAAATTTATCCCATCAAATCAAATCAATTTTTAGAAAAAATTGAATAATATATCCAAGTATTTAACAAGACAATCATTAAAAAATAAAAATAAATAAAAATCTCATTGTATAACACATAATAAATAAAGACAGAGAATCACATTGGGTAGAATAAAATATGCTAATATTAATATGTTTTTTTAAATAATAGGGTTTTAGGGTATGAAAAATTTACAATTATAACCTTTAGTAACACGGGGCGGGGCGGGGCAGGGACAGGGAGGGGCAAGGTGGGGTGGATCTAAAAAGCCTAAACCCATCCCTGCCCTGCCCCATGATGTGGGACTAAAATCTTGCCCCATCCCCGCCCCACCGCCTTTGCGGGGTGGGGAAAACCTGCGCGGGGTGAAGCGGGGAGGGGCGGGGAAAAATTGCCATCCCTACTAATAATTATGTAGCTAATATTGGTGACAATTACTATTTGGCATAAACTATGCATTATGCGTTTTTCAACAGCTAATAAGGTAAGTTAATGTGGCTATTAACTGTAAACGATTATATTCTTTCCTTTAAAAGACCATTTGAAAGTACATATATAATAATTGGGTAATGCTAATGAGTACCCTTCGGGTAATGGTTAACAATTCATTTTAGGAAAGTTTTGACACCACTTTTATGGAAAATGAAAAAAGCTGTCAAAACATTAATTGTTTTTTTTCATTTCCCATAATACATTTCTTTAAATAGATTATTAACCAATGCCCCTAAGGGCATCCGTTAGCATATTTTATGAAAATATTCCAACACTTATTGAAGATTATTAATACCAACACTTATTTCAGCTGCAATACTATCTTAGGATATTAATGATGAGAAAAGTGAAATTTAACAAAAGCATCATGCTTATACAAATCAATTTTGCCACAAACACATAAAGGCAATTGCTTAATTTCTTGTTCATGTGTAAAATGGTATTTAAAAAACAAGTGTTCAGGTTGTTTCGTGGTATTTAAAAAATGAAAATCATGATTAACTAGTTAGATGAGTGTGGCTTCTCATGAATGACAAATTAAAATTGAAGGACATCAATTTCTCATGAACAAAGCTGACAGGTCCCTGTCTAAATTTGCCACTAACCCAAGCAATTTGCACACTTTTGAGGCTACTTCACATATACTGTACACCGTAATAATATGAGCAAAGGGCAGTAATGTAATATACAAATATACAAATATATTTGGGGGAACTACACCAGAAATCACAAATCTTAAAAATAAGTACATCTTATTAAGATTCTAAATAAATTTACTACCAAAATTCATCACCTGTATATGATAACAAACAACTACAAATTTTATAATGGATTGGCATGACCAAAAACAATAGAGGTTGAAACTACTTATTACAAGAAAATACAAATTGGCCGTGCTACCTGTCTATAGAGGAGCTGGAGCTCTTAGCTCTAAATAATTGAGTGAGAAAAGTAGAGTCAAAAGGCAAAAGTACAGATTAAAAAAAAAAAAAAAAAAAGGCAAAAGTTATGCTTGATAGCTATCAAAGGGTGAAAATGAGTGTAACAGTGACCAAGAAAACTCACTTTCAAGATTCTCAGGACCCGGATGAATTTGATATTATTGCTGCTGACTGATTATCTCTGCAATACAAAAAAAATGTGGCTCCTACTCCTTTGGACAAATGTGAAATAATTTAAAAATAGACCTGTAATGTGACCAGACTGCAAAAGTATGTGATAAAAGGTCTTCCCAACGGGATGTTACCTGTTATTGTATTGCAGCCACTCACTGATCGCTTAGAGCTTAGTTATAGTGCTGGTCCTGCTGGATGTTTTGCTTTTAGTAATGGGCAACCCTTATTGCCTAATTACTGACATTACTAGTGCTGTAACCATTAAAGCTAGGCAGAGGTGACATGATTATTTCACTTTGTTATGCACTAATATTCTTTTAACATACATTTACAACAAAAGCATGTTGGGGCCGAGTGATCACAATGACACATTAAAATTGAAGGGCATCAATTTCTCATCAACCATGCTGACTGGTCCCTATCTAAATCTTATGGGAAGCGGCACCAACAGCACTTGAATTTTAGTTGTACAAGCTTGCAAGTCCACACAAAAGTACAACAAACATGAACCATGCAACTTGCTTATTGATGATTATTAATACTAACACTTCTTTCAGCTGCAATACTATCAAAAAAAAAGAAAAAAACTATCTTAGGATATTAATCATCAGAAAAGTGAAATTTAACAAAAGCATCCTGCTTATACAAATCAATTTTGCCACAAACACAAGCATCTACTTGGATGGAGATAAACGTCATTCACATTCAAAATAAAAATTTGTAAAGAATAATTTACAGATACACATAAAAGGCAATTGCTTAGTTTCTTGTTCATGCATAACTACTTGACATCCATGACGTGCTACATTCATCATGTTGAATGGAGCATCATCCATCAGTTTTTGTTGCATCCATGAACTGAGCATAGAGTTTTATAAACAAGGTCAATGATTCAGGACGAATAAAAAAGGGAGCTTTGTTATTGAGCTTTGCCTGTGGAGCTTCATCAATTAGCTATCTTGTGCCAAATTGTAAGACAAGGCTTTTTGGGGAGCAGCCTTGCTTAACAATTTTTACCAGTATAAAGTGTACTTCTCCAATAGGTTTAGACTGCAAAATTTTAAAAGCAAGATTAGGGATTCTAGACAAAAGAAGGGGAGAAAAAACAATATTTATGAGCAATTTGATTATGTTAATTGTTGCAACTCCAATGGAAACTTTTAGTTTGAAACCAAAATGATTCTATCAATTGACAATGCATGCAAACTACACTTGTATTGTTATTATTACTGCTGCAATACATACAAAAAATTGTGCAATTCAAAAGAAAAAAACAAAAAAAATGTGGCTCCTACTCCTTTGGAAAAATGTCAAAAAATTTAAAAATAGATCGGTGATGTGACTAGACTCAAAAAGTATGTAACAAAAATCCACAACTTGACAAAAGGTCTTCCCCACAGGATGTTACCTGTTGTTGTATCGTAACTTGTAACTCACTGATGGTGATGGACCAATAATGAACTCATTAATATTCTTATCGCCTTGAGCTCAGTTTTTTTTTTGGTTGAATGAGCTCAGTTATAGTAATGGATAACCTTATTGCCTAACTAGTCAAATAGACAAATACTAGTGCTGGAATTATTGAATCTAGGCAGAGCTGCCACGATTATTCACTTAATTATGCTCTAATGTCATTTTTTTTTTTTACATTCATTTATGTAACATAAAAACAAAATGTTTGACTTTTTGTGGACCACTTCTCATTGTGTCACGTAACTATATAAATTAATGTCACGTATACATTTAAAAACATCGAAAAGTTATGCATTTTCATTTTTCATTCTCGGTCAATAGACAACTTTTCATTCAATAAGTACATTTTCATTCAATAGGTGTATTTTCATTAAATAGACACATTTTTGACTAATAAGCACATTTTCACTAGATAAACACTTTTTCGATCAATAGGTATTTTTTGGTATATTCAATATGAAAGGTTATAACTTTTCAATAGGTACCTTTTGGTATATCAAATTTGAAGAGTTATAACCTTTTAATAGGCACCTTTCGACATATATATTACAAACTATCTTATGTATACCTATATTGTTTTCACTTAATTATTAATTAATAGTGTTGACATATATTGTTTTCACAAAAAACTACTAATTAATAAAACAACATTTTTTTCTTTTGCCTAACTAATAAAACTTTGTGCCATTTTTTACAACATTGTTTTTTATTTTATTTTATTTTATAAATTTCATATATTTTTGCTTACTAGTCAAACTAAAAAATAATGTCTTTTTTTTTTTTTTTTTTTTTTTTTTTTTTTTTTTCTCTTGATTGAAACTCATTCGGTAGTTATTTCCATTCATTGCACAAGTTAGCAACTAATTTATATATATTTAAAAGTTGAGACATAGTATTTAATGTTGCTATACTCTTATTGAGTCGCCTCATCAGCCATACCATACTCTTTTTCTTTTTCTTTTTAAATCATTTTTCTCTTTATGATTTTTTAATTTTTTTATATAAAATAATTAAATACAGATCATGAACAAACATTATTATTCAATAGATACAAATATTTGACTGTTCACCTACCCAAATTGATTTCAACTTTTCATTTTCTTCTTTCTAATTTCAAGTAATTATTAAAATTAAATAATTTATTATCTTTTTAGTGAATAAAATTAACATTTCAAGTATCTAAACCAAACTTTAGCACCCAAATCTCCAGCCCAGAGACTGAATGTTAAGTTGGATTGACAATACAAGAAATGAACAGAAAGTGATTCCGAAAGTAGAAATTAGGAATAGTGCGCTTGAGTTTGTGCTTCGTGATTTCTCATTTCAGCTTCTTTTATAAGGTAGTGGCAACGTGAATGGATCCTCTTTTTTTCGTTTCCTTTTAAAAAACCTTTCCAAGTCAAGTGGTAACATGTTGGAACATTTCAAATTACTGGCAGTTAACCTAAACAAATACTTAGTAATATTTTTTATAATCTAATTTATATTTCACGAATTATAATATGTCATATATTTATTTGATTTTTTATAAAAATATTATAATTTAAAATCAAATCAAATCAAATAAATAACTAGTAAAACATAAAATCAAACACAAAAAATTGTGCGATCAAGTCGCAGCATGTTTGTCCATGTGACAGTAATAGGTGCGTGCCCCAATAATGTGGTTTAATATATAATTAATTAAAAATTAAAAGTGAAATTAATTTTTAAATCCTAGTCCTTTTAGCTTCATTTTTTTACAAAAAAAAAGGATTGTTGCCAAAATGGAAGCTACAATTCAGGTCCACAGTATTTCTTATACTTCTAGCTTTACACTAGTCAAACTCTGACAAGGGAAACCATATTTCTTATCATAACTACAAAAAATATATTCTCTAATAAATATAAAAATTACATAAAAAATAAAGTTAGAAAATTTTGAAGTCTTTTATTTGACATTTCATTTAACCATATATATATATCCTTAAAAAAAAAAAAACAACAATTAATAAGTTGCATTATTAATCATTGCACATCCTTGATGTGGTGGTCATTCCACAAATATAAATGATTGTGGGGTGTGGGGGGTAAGGGCCATGATTCAAGTCTCCAAGGAGGAGCTTCACATACATATACACTTAGATTAGACTAGAGAAGAAATTTTATCATATATAAAATTACAAATAAAATAAAAAAATAAAAAGTTGCATTATTAGGACAGCTTTGATAAGTACATGGGACCATGCTTCTAGGCTACAGAAACGGACACAATTGTACAAAGTTGAAGGGCACTCATTTTCATGAAAATTGAGAAAGCAGCAGGGGAGGAAGCAGGACCAACAAAAACAACACTTCAATTTTCATTAGTTGCACTAGTCATTTAATTTAAGCTATGGTTAAATTAAATATTGAAACAACTGCTTCTCAAAGTGAACTTATTGATATTATTTTGATATTAAGCAAGCTTATAGTTTCTGGGAGAAGATTATATAACACTTCTGAAATATTATCTTATAACTCATCTGCTTATACACAATTTTTTCACTAACCCCAGTAATTTACGTACTTTTAATATTGCTTAACATATACGATACACTGTTATTATGAGTAAGGGGTAATATAAAATATACAAGGATTGTGCACATTCATAATTTTAGCTATCAAATATAGGGGAACCAAACCGAAGTTGTCTTGGTCTTGTGGGTTTGAGTTTTTTTTTTTTTTAAATAAAAAATTATCTAAAGACAAGAAATCACAAATCTTGTAACTATTATAAGAACTTCTTATTAAAATTCTAATTAAATTAATTACCAAAATTCACCACCTATAATAACAAACAATTATAGATTTTATAATAAAGGGCATGACCAAAATCATCAGTAGCAAACTGCCAAAGAGGAAACAGGAACCGGTCCTTCAACTAGTCCGATAAAAACCATAAAACCCAATGGTTTAACCGTAAAAACAACCAATTCAACCGATAAAAACTGAATAGTGAATACCAAACATTTTTAGAATATTTTAATTATTTCAGTTTTTAAAACCATAGGAAGATGTTGTGATTCTTTGGTGAAAGGAGAAACCACATACATATATACTAGAAAATACAGATTGCTGTGCTACTAAAGTCTATGAGTAATCTATAGAGGGCCTCATATTAATTGAGCCATGCAAAAAGTAGAGTCAAAAAACAAATATATGTACCAATGATGGTTAGGATTTGGAAAATATTTTACTACCGTATTTTATTTTTGGGTAAATTCCATTCATATATTTGTGCTAATATGCTCTGTTTGTTTCAACATTAACGTTTTCTGGAAAATGGTTCATTTTCCAAAGAGCATTTTCTAGAAAACTGTCTTATTTTCCAGTGTTTGGTAACGACCTTGAAAATGCGCTTGAGGATGTTTTCTGGTGTTTGGTATGCAATTTTTTTAAAATATTTCTTGTATAATTTAAAACATGTATATTATGTAAACTAACTAATGTAATCATTATAAATAAAAAACCAAGAATGAATTTGGTTTTCATATTAATTAATCTAAAATTTTGACAATAGATACAATCAAAATTAATTAGTTGTCAAATTTTCATGATCTCTACTACTCATTTTGCTCATATATATAGACAGTAACGTACGTACACACACACACATATCATCCATTTGTCTACTATGGTCAACGACAAGTCTTCAATATTACTCTAAATTACGTATTTACATAATGTACTGCATAATATATCATCACTACATAGTATTTGCTAACAAAAAATGTATTTGCCAACAAATGCAATTCTCCTAAACAATTATCATTCATTATATAACAATATTATTAGTCCACGGTAAAGATTGTCCCATGTAAAAGCAATTTAGAGCAATATAGTTACTATGTTTAAAATTTTCATCTTTTACTTCTTTCATTCTTTCTTCTTCTTTTTCTATTATTATTATTATTTTTTTTTTTTTGCACTTTATGTACGAAAAAGAAGTAACTTCTGCCTGGAATCCATCAAACCGAAAATTTCTTAGAGAAAAAAGAAAATCGAGTTTGAAATTCAAAGCAAAGAATTGAGATTTTGGTAGAGAGGAATGAAATAATTACTGCTGCAAAGTTGTTCTCCTTTGCAAGTTGGAGCTATTGATCGATCAGTGAAGTAAAGAAAAATCTAATCAGAGAATTGTGTTACAGAAGGGAAGAGAAACATGGAGAAAAGAGAGAAGAGAGACAGTTAAAGAGAGAGATCTATGGGAAGAGGAGAGACTAGAGTTAGTGACGGTGAGGGTGTGAGGAGAGAAAAAGCAAGAGAAGAGAGAAAAAGTGAGAAAACTTACCATGAGAGAGAGAAGGCGCCAAAAAATTATGTTTCCCACGGTTATAGACGAAGATAATATTTATAGGAGATGCAACTTATGAGAGAGAGATTGTTTTCCAAAAAAAAAATTTGGAAAACAGCTTATAGAAAATAAGCCTTATTTTTATTAGAGTTTTCCGTTGACCAAAGATAGTTTTCCATTGACCAGGTTTTTTTTGTGCTACCAAACACTGAAAAATGTGGAAAACTATCTTTACAGAAGGTTTTCCAGCGAAACAAACAGAGCGTCAATCAAGTCTGAAACTTTTTAAAACTAACCAAATTAGTCTTTAAGAGCATTAGCATTGGAGAATGCTAATGCCAAATCTAAGAGAAATTTGGAATTTTAAGCTCCAAAACCATCTGCATTGGAGAATGCTAAACAGCAGTATTGCAAATTTTTTTGCAATACTGCTACAGTTCAATTCTAAACATAAAATTGTACTGTAGCAAGTATTGTAAAAAAATATTAATATTTTATTTGACTCTCTCTCCTCTGTCTCTCATCTCTCATCTCTCGTCTCTGTCTCTCATCTCTGTCTCTCCATCGCTGAACCAAAAACCAACACCACGGTGAAACAGGCACCCAGCACCATATCAAGCCAACCCAAAAACCGAAACAGCCACCCGCAACCCAGCACCACAGAGCACAGCCAACGATCCACGACCACCCGCAACCCGCAACCCATATATTTTTTCTTTAGTAAAACAAGATTCAGAAAATCAATGGCAAATCCACTATTCTTTCTTTAGTAAGCTACGCTCACGCAACAAGAGAGTGTACTGTTGCATGCGTCTCACGCAACAAAAGAGTGCGCAAAAACTAATTAAAGTAAAGATTAAAAAAAAAATAGAGAAGAAAAAAATTGTCATCCAGAGAAGAGAGAGAGAGAAGTTGCCATTGCTCACGAATGCGAGGCTTTGATGACAGTGGCGATCTGGGCTTGTCGCTTGTTAGGCGATTGTGGATCAAGTTTGATATGGGTTTTTGGTGTGGGGTTGTGTGGAATCGGATCAATTGGGTTAGATGAGGGTGATGGTGGGTTGCGAGGCTTGATGGGGTGGTGGTTTAGGTGATTTGGAGTTGTATGGGTGATGGCTGACTTGACAAACGACGATGGCATCGGCTCCTTCGCACCAACACCACCGGGCCGACTCAGATCGTGCAACGAAGCCATGGAGCTCTCTCTCTCTCTGTCTCCCTCCATTTCTCTCTCATAGATGACTGTTATCATCCAAATATTTTGTGTATGGAAAAAAGATGGGTTTAGATTTAGGATTGTTGTAGTTATTGTGTTTGTGGATGATGATTAATTGATTATAAAGTTGTGGGAAGAGAGCTTTTTTTTTTTGAGAAACAGAGGAAAGAGAGCTGAAAATGAGAGAGAGGAGAGAGATGGGAGAGAAGATATAATTTTGATATATATTATTTTATTTTGTAAATATATTATTTTAATGAGTAAAAGAGGAAAATAGAAGTTTGGGATGTGGAGGTATTGTAAAATAAGATGGTATAATGATAAAGTGAGTTTTTAGAATGGTAAAATAGAGTAGTATTAGCATTTTCCAATGCTAAGAGCACTCTCATCAGGTGTGCCAAATGCCAAATATTTGGCATTTGACACACCAAACACCAAAAACTATCTCTCATCAGCTCTTCCAAATCTCAAAAAATTTGAGACATAGATACAGTACCGTCTCAAATATGAGACGTACGGACAGCCATGCCAAAACACTATTTGGCTTATTTAATTTGTTTTTTCTCTCCCTTCCTATCAGATGTCTCTCTCTATTATTTTAATATATTATTTTAATGTATAGTAAATATTATTTTAATGTGTAGTAAATATTATTTTAATGTATAGAATTATAGTATAGAACATCTGATAAATGGTATGTTGTAAAATGACGTGCTAAAATGATAAAGTAGATTTTTTGTGTGTCAAAATAACATTTTTATAAGAGAGTTGATGGGAATGCTCTAATGCTCTAAGGCCAAAAGATCATTAATACCAACACTTCGTTATTCTGGCGTATATGGAGCTTTGTCTATGGAGTTATTGTCAATTTGTAAGACAAGGCTACTGCTCAACAATATAGTGGGTCCCCTCCATCTCCGTGAGATAATTATCGTTGAGAGAGACAGCAAAGAAATAAGAAAAAAAGAAAAAGAAAAAGAACCAGAGGAGGTTTAAGGTTTGTTATGAAAGATTATAAGCATTGTTTTTATTCTTGATAGTATATTATGCTTCTATTATTAACACTTGAGCAATATTATCCACAATTTTGCCACTAACCCAAGCAATTTACATACTTTTGAAACCACTTGACATATACTGTACACCGTTATAATATGAGCAAAGGGTAATTTCAAATATACAAACAGTGTTTTTCAAAAAAGATTATGCATATTCATAAGTTTTGGTATCAAATATTGGGCAACTAAACCGAATTGTTGGTGTTTATAATCTTGTGGATTTGACTGATTTTTTTTTTTTTTTTCTTTGTAATATTGGAGAGAAATGAGCTACCTGACATACACCAGGAGACCTACAGATTATAGAAATCGCTGAGACCTCCTTCAACTATGTCTAGGCCATCAACTACTCTTTCGGTTGAGGCTGTTGTGGTTGCTTCAATAACAGTGGTAGGTGAATAATCTTACGATTTTTTTCTTTTTCTTTTTTGTTTTTGGCAATAAATTCCTCCTTCAACTTTGTCTAGGTCATCAAACTAGTCTTTCAGTTGAGAGTCTTGAGACTATTATGGTTACATCAACAATTCAATTACAGCGGTAGGTATATTTTTTATTTCAAACAAGCACATTGTCGGCCTTTTCAGATTCTTAGCAATCAATGGGACATTTTATAGGCCATTAACAATTGTTTCGTCCGCCATTATAGTTTTAAAAATCGGACCGGGCTAGCCGATTGAACAGGGAATGGCCACTAGTCCGGTCTGAAAAAAAACCCAATAACAGGTCAAAATTTGTGTTAAATTGGGAATAAGAGGCAAATCCAATTTTGTCCGGTCTGATTTTTAAAACCATGTTCGTCGTGCACCCTTAGCGTGATAGTCATTGCATAATTACAAATGCAAAGTTTTCGTGGGGTTGTGGGGCAAGGATCAGGGTTCAAATTTCTCCAAGAGGGAATTTTACACCCATATATATTTAGGGTCCGTTTGGATACAACTGAAAACTGAAACTGAAAACTGAAAAACACTGTAGTAAAATAATTTTAAATGTGTGAATAGTACCGTGGGACCCATTTTTAATGAAAAAGTTGTTGAAAAGTGAAATTTATGGGTCCATAAACAGTAAAATTTGTGCTAAAAAGGTGAAAAAAGTCAAACTTTGCGGCTACATGAACAGTAGTCGTGTTGGTCTCTCAAACGCGTACAAAAAAAAAAAAAAAAAAAGAACAGAAAACACAAAACGTGCGTTTGGAAAATGCAAATGCACTTCCCAAACACACACTTAGATTAGATTAAGAGTGCGTTTGGATTGCGCTGAAAACCAGCGCGTTTGCGTTTTTCAGCTTTTTTTTTTTTTTTTTTTTCACGCGTTTTTTAGATTTGCAAACAGTACATGAACAGTAACAGCAATTTTTGACTTTTCAAACTTTTTCAGCCAATCAATGCACATCGTGTACTATTCACGGATCCACAAATTTCACTTTTCAGCAACTTTTTCATTAAAAATGGGTCCCACGGTACTATTCACACATTTAAAAATTATTTTGCTACAGTATTTTTCAGTTTTCAGTTTCAGTTTTCAGTTTTCAGCGGTATCCAAACGGACCCTAAAAGTAGATTTTCTACCTTGTAAAAAAAAAAAAAACTGTTTGTTCTAGTTTTGGTTGAGACTATTATCAATATTATGATTGTATCAATTACAGTGGTTACGGTGGGTGTATATTTTTCTATCTTTAGGAAAAAAAACCATATTTCCAGCCAATACAATTTTTTAGCAATAAATCGAGCCCTTGCAAGAATGAAAGTTAGGAGTTTTAGTATTGGCTAATTATGTGACAACTTTTTTTTTTTTTTTTAATTTGGATTATAAAATTATATTTCGTATATTATGGTAATAAGGGTTGAAAGTTAAAGCTTCTGTTTACCTTGCAAGAATGAAGAACTTGGTTGAGCGAGATCAAGCCACGGTCATGCGAACTTATGGGTTTGATGGAAGATTTAATTTGCAGACAACACAGGTCGGATCTAGTTGGCTATAATTTCATTTGAAAGTTGTTGATTAATTGAAAGCGAGAAAAGAGCGGTACAAAGTGATCTCCCAACCGAAATCGCATCCTTTTTAATTTTTAATATATTTGGTGCAAATTAACCCCATCACTCACTCTATATCTACCTTTCAAAAAAAAAAAAAAATATATATATATATATGTATGTATGTATGTATGTATATAAAAGGTGTAGAAGTCCGAAAATTTTAACATGGTTATGCCTACACTATAACAGGAAGGACTTAATAGATTTATCTCTAATATTAAATATTTGATCTTACAATGAATCCAATGTAACGTTTATACACTAGAGAACCTTAAGCTAACTTCACACACGTAAATATATGATCAACCTACAATTTGTTTGAGTCTCTTGACCATAATATATCTAACATGACTTGTTTTAATAATTGATACACTTATCATTGTAATTGGTGCAAGAATAAGTCTAGGAACACAACATTAGCCATAAATTTTTACACTATTTGTTGGAGTAACAGGTTGTAAGTTATGGAAATAAAAACAATGTTAGTAGTGGGTCTATGTAAAAGCAATTTATCTACCACTCTAAACCTGTAACCAGTGCCGGCTGAACAGTGGAGCAAGAAATGCGGTCGCCTAAGGCCCCAAGTAAAAAAAGGCCTCCAAATTTTAACCAATAAGGTTATTTATAATCAATAAATAAAATAATATTTTTTTACCAGATGAAAAACAAATAAAAAATAGAGAAAAATGCAACGTCCACAATATTTTTTATAACACTTTTACAATTATGCTAAGTAGTAGGTTGTTACAACCTGTTATTGATGGCAAAAAAATAATTATAGTGATATTTTCAAAGAGAGAGAGAAAAAAAAAAAAAAAAGCAACTTAAAACCTAGGATTTGTTGTAAAAAAATATTGTGAATGTTGTACTAATAAAAAAAATAAGAATAATAATAAGAGTTTAATTAGCAAACTTTTACTAGTTCTCATCTAATTCCACCACTAACACCATTTTTTTACTTACTATTATCAATCTACCATATCAACAAGTATGAAAAATTTTGTCAAATTTTTTCTGTTTATAAAATTTCTAAAAAAAAAAAAATTCTACGTAGTTTTTGTTAATTAGTAGTAATTTTGCATATAAAACAAGATAATCAATTTTCGCCTTAGGCCCCCAAATACATTAAGCCACCCCTGCCTGTAACTTCTACAAATTGAGACAAAGTTGTGTCTTTAAGAAAGTTGTTGATGCAACCACAGTAGTCTCAATCCAAAAAGTAGTAGTTGATGGCAAAGTCAAAGTCTAAACAATGTTGTTTAGACCCTTAATACGACTTACTACTAATTTTAATAAGTTTAACAAATTATTTAATTGGGAAGTTACTTAGTCCATGTTCAAGTACAATAATATTCATGGATAAATAGTAAAGGAAGTAAACCATAAATAAACCCATACATAGACCAGCATTTATTCACGGAGTGAAAAAACCAAAGGTAAAATCACTTGAACGCTAAAAATGGTAATGAATCGAACGATTAAATTAGAGGAGTCTGGCTTATCTTTAGTATTTTTTTTTAATTGAACATCTCATTTAAAAAATAAATAAATAAATAACAATGGCAAGTATTAGTGAGTTTTAATCTTCATATTTTATTTAGTTAGTGGGTGATGTGACAGTTTCTCATTAAAAAAAAAATGAAATTCTAGTTAAAAAAGTACTGAAGGTAGACCAAACTCAAATTAGAGGGGATCATTTCCCATCAAATTCACTATCAAGGTTTTTCTCACAAAAAAAAAAAAAAATTCACTATCAAGGTTTTTTTGGTATAGATTATACTCACTAGACTTCCAATACAAGTAGATAAACACCATACTCGAATTGAATCCTTTCGTAACCTCCAATTTTTATTTAGGTATAAGACACGTGGCATTTAAAGATCAAATAAATGCTACATTTGGCTAAAAATGGGAGTGAATTGAAGGGTTAAATTGGAGGGGATCTTTTCCCATCAAATTCACTATAAAGGTTTTTGCGGTAGAGTATACTCACTAGGCTTCTAATAGACTAATACAAGTATATAGACACCGTACTCTACCTCTCCACTCCTAATAGTAATTGCAGACTTCATTCTGTAAGTCAATATCTATTGACTGCAATACTAATCTCTCAGTCACTCTAAGGCTTCTTGAAAATGTGATTTGAACAACGCTTCCAACACAATGAAGGTAATCTAATATGTTTTGAACACTCAACCTCTTAGGGATGTTCAATTGGATAGGGTTGAAAGACAAATTTTGCTCTCTCAAGGTTTGTCTTGATGTTTCGAATGACGTCATTCTTCTCACGAAATTAAGGTTGAACTATGGTTTAAATATAAGTAGAGTTTAGGCTTGAGGTGGTTACACAAATCTTGGAATTTTCGTAATAGGGTTTCAGTTGATCGAGAGTCTAACGGGACTCCATGCTACTGCAATTAACAACAGTTTATCTAAAACCCAACCGCAACAATGGACCCAAGCCTTCATTGCAGTGCACGTGACGATCTCAATTCTTCATCGCTAGTTGTTTTTCACGTGATGCTATCCCCACCTGCACAAGCTTGAATGTGGGTCGTACGTGCCCACATTAATTTCATTTCTAAATAACCAAGCAAAGCAATAGGCCATGTCAGTTAAACTCGACACTCTGTGAGTTGCTCCTAAGCCAAGTGGTTGCATTTTGTCCACTGATGGAGAAGAAAAGTTGGACCAATTTGCTACCAAAAATCATCTTTGTTGTATGTCATACATGTGTGAGTCTATGCATCGGAATCTCACCAACCAAACAGCCATTTTAACATGGTGGGTCAATAGACACGTCACCTCTTCAACGTTTTAAATGATTTTAGAAGAAATGTGAGTTTTGAAAGCATGATTTTTAAAATTACAAATAAGCATGTGGTAAATAAGTGAAAAAAAAAAAAAAAAAATAAAAAAACTTGTTTCCTATCTCTAAAATCGCATTCAGAGTGTCGTAAATGCACGAAGTTACACAAATGGATGGTTTTACATTCATAAAGAGATTGGCATGGTTGCAGCAAATCCTGCATAATGGTGGATGTGTCAAGATATTAGAGAGACACCGGTCAAGTGCAAATTTAATGAAAACTTATGTTAACCCTAACGTGAATGCTCTCTCTCTCTCTCTCTCTCTCTCTCTCTCTCTCTCTCTCTCTCTCTCTCTCTCTCACACACACACACACACACACACACACACACACACACACAAAGGCAAAACCTAAATCAAAAGAAAAATCCCACTCTTTGTGTGAGCGTCATAATGTACCAAGCAATTTGCATTTATTAATGGTAGTTGAATACCTTATCTTTCCACCTACTAAATGATTCCCTTACATTATATCCATTCATTTTTTCTTTCTTATTTATTTCCATATAGACCACCACATTAATCCTAGTACTATGGAAATTAAATGTGGCTCCAATTCGGACAGCAATTGTTATCAACCCCCTCCCCTCAACAAGTCTTATATGTTTCTTAAAAAAAGAAAAAAAGAAAAAAAAAAGGAAAATAGAAAACAAAGAGTGTCATGAAAATTTTATTCAATTTTGTTAGAGTCTAGTTTGTGATACTCCTTGCTCTTAAATGAATAGTAGATCCTACAGGAATGTAATTTGTAGAGCATCATCAAACTAGAAAATTATTATATGCATCTGATGTATGGAGTGCAACTCTCACAAGACTGTAGGCCTCAGGAATGTGAGAGGTGTGCTCCATGCTTCCGATGCATAAGATAAAAACTCCATGGAACTAACTTGGGTCCAGTGCTCTTGTGCAATGGATTCATTAGGATATAGATATATGTCAAGCACTTGTTATCAACCCCCTCCCTTCAACAAGTCTCATATGTTTCTTAATAAAAAGGAAAATAGAAAACATAAGTGTCATGGATCCATTAGGATATAGATATATGTCAAGCACTTGTTACATGTCAATATCCCAACAATTCTAGTGCATGGACACACTGGACCCAAGCCTTGTGCGAGCGTCATAATGTACCAAGCAATTTGCATTTATTTATGGTAGTTGAATACCTTATCATTTCACCCACTATAAGATTGTCTTCTATTATATCCGTTCTTTTTTTCTCTGTAATTTATTTCCATATGGACCACCACATTAATCCTAATACTATGGAAATTAAATGTGGCTCCAAATCAGACAACAATTGTTATCAACCCCCTCCCCCCAACAAGTCTTATATTTTTCTTTAAAAAAAAGGGAAAATAGAAAACATAGAGTGTCATGGATCCATTAGGATATAGATATATGTCAAACACTTGTTACATGTCCATATCCCAACAATTCTAGTGCATGGATGCACAAGCCTTGTGCGAGCGTCATAATGTACCAAGCAATTTGCATTTATTAATGGTAGTTGAATACCTTATCATTCCACCTACTATACGATTGTCTTCTATTATATCAGTTCTTTTTTTCTTTGTAATTTATTTCCATATGGACCACCACATTAATCCTAGCACTATGGAAATTAAATGTGGCTCCAAATTGGACAACAATTGTTATCAACCCCCTCCCCCCAACAAGTCTTATATGTTTCTTAAAAAAAGAAAAAGAAAATAGTGTCATGAAAATTTATTCAATATTGTTTTTTTTTTTTTTTTTTTTTTTTTTTTTTTTTGGCGTTAATGAATTTATTCAATATTGTTGGAGTTTAGTATGTGGTACTTCCTGCTGTCAAATGAATAGTAGATCCTACACGAATTAAAAGAAAAATTTAATCAAGTAACTCATGAACAAGTTTGAGTTTGTTTAACAAGGAAATGAAGGCTTGAACTTGTAATTTTGTTTGGAGATGAGCTCAAATTCAGCTCATGTTCAATATAAAATTAAATATACAATCTTAAACTTTTATATATACTTGACTGATCTTGGCTCACCTCGATTACTACCGGTACCTTAGATAAGGTACCTTACCTAGGCAATCTCATTCCTACGTACCCAAGGTCAGGTTGGCACATAATGTCTTTGTGGGACTCTTTCTAAGGCGTTTTTTTTAATTAATCTTGCTTTCTAAGGCATTTGAGATATATGTCTAGAACAGCCTTAATCCAACGCTTTCCAGCCTAGCTAGGTCCATACTATATGGGTATATTTCAAGATTATCCCTTCGAGACATGAGTTGATTTCTAATCATTTCCTATATATCCATGCATGGAGTTTACCCCTTTACTAATCATGTGTTATTTAACACTTTGTAATTTAGATTGTTATGGGAGAAGGACATGCATGAACTTTCAGCACTTATGCTCATTTTGCTGAATCAACCATTGTGCGAAGACAGAAAACTAGTCTTTGACATTAAGGATAAAAATGGCAGTATTATAATGATGAATCATTTTGGTGCAGCCAAACATTGAGCGTCTACAACGACGGAATGACGCAAATATATCTATGTAAAATTCTGAAGTGGAGCTAAAATGGGGTCAGATTCTAAAATGAGCCCAGCCCAAACAAATTTTGGTCTATGTTTGTCTGTTTAAAATAGGCTTTTATTTTTTTTTTCACCAAAAACAAAGGCTTTTATTCTCTCATGTAGGTTCTTTCACATCTAGCTCCAAAAAAAACAAAAATTGTTCTTTCACATTTCTTTTTTTACTTCTACTTAATTTTGTGGGTTAAAATACGGACATCCCTGCATCAATTATAGATATATTTGTAAAATATTGAATGTAAATAAATGTGGAAGAATATTTAACAGAACAAGTAATCGTCAAAGAAATACTTCAAAACGTCAGAAGGATTTTAATCAATGCGAAGTGACAGAATATATATAATTATAGTTTTAAACTAATCGCTAATTTGTATAATTTACGGAAAAGTTCAACAAAAATTATTTACTACTCCTAACTATAAAAAACCAAATCAAATATGTATATTAGAGCGTATGTATATTAAAACAGAAATATAAAGTGTTCTTTTAAAGTACCTTAGACTACGTACTACACTAGCGTTTATGTGTGTGTATATAATATACTACTCGCTAATATTCATGTATATATTATAGATTTGGTTTATAAGTTTATTACTTGTTTGATTCATAGAAGAAATGCTATTGATTATGTTGAACATATTTTAGTAATTCATGGTTGATTAATTATGAGTAATTAATGGATTAGTATGACTTTTTTTTTTGGGAGAGAGACTAGTGTGACCATTTAAACTAGGAAACATCAATTTTGAACGCTAAAAAAAAAAAATCCTTTGCATTTAGGTTGTGAAATATATTATGATACATGGGTCCAGGTTTGTCCAATGCCCAAAATGTTGCTAGTGCAATTGTAATCTCACAAGTCACAAACTGTAATATCATCGTTTTCCATATGATCATTGCTTCAAGAATTGAAGACTACTTATTAATGTTCTACTCATCTTCAGGCAGTTCACATGTATCCTTCAAGCAAGCCGCCAAAGCTTTTACCAATAAGTAAATGAGACGAAGAACAGAGATCAAAATTAGAAGATTGAAGATGATGATCAACAGATCATTTTAGTTCAATGAGACAGAGAATTGGCTAAAGACTGCTTGTAGATAATTAAACTATGATAATAACTTATCCTCAAAAAGACAGAGAGAGGAACTATATATAATCAAGGGGCAGCTATTCATTCAATACACAATTAATTTCTATTTTTAGTTTTCACAAAAAATTAGCTCAGGATGAAGATGGTTGCACCAGAGCTTGCAGCATTACATCAGTAATCAATTGTGCCAATCAAGAATAAACACAAGGGGAAAATGCAAATAGAATGGAATTGAAACCAATCTTAATATCTACTGAACTTCTTTCAACTTAGTGGATTGATTGTAGCAGAAGTGCAGCAGCCAATGCTACTAACAAGACATGTATAAAATACGAAACTTAATAAGAATGATGCGCCGAAGATAGTCTTAATTGGAGCTGCAAAAGCAGTTCCAATAACACCTCCAATGCCATTTGCAGCTTTTACTGATGACACCCCCCATTCAAAAGCCCATATTAATTGATACTACCTCCATGGGACCATAGCAAAGAGGGCTGAGAATGGGCCTTGGGCCTGTTTAACCTGAGTCTAATTTAATTTCCGACTCTCTGATACTTTTATTTATATATTTTCTTTTATAAAGACCACAAATAAATAAAATTGTGTTCTTTATTACTTTTTATATTTCGGGTTGGAAAAGGACTTTTTTAAATTGGCAATTAAAAAAAAAGTTTCCTTCTAGTTTTCTATTGCAAGCAGACTTAATAGGAAGATTAATTAATGTGATATGTGTTGTTTAACATATTTCCTTGTATATTGTTAAGAAAATTTTGTGAAGGTCATGGGTAAATGGGCCTGGTTTTAAACAAAAAGGTAAGGGGAATATAACGATGTGGAATAGATTTATTGGACTACAAATTGAGGGCCGGTTTACAAACAAAGGCTAAGAGTCTTCTAATTCAATTGATTGACATATTTTTACATTTCTAAAAGAGACATTTAAGGTTCAAATCCCTAACCCCCAACTATTAAATTATCATCCAAAAAATAAAAAGTTTTTTTAAGCAAAGTTATGATACTAATGGATGGTGAGGAAAAAAAAGGGGGGATGGTATTACTTTTTGTCTCAAATTGGACTGCTTCAAAGAATTGATTATCCTTTGAAAGACCATAAAAATTCAGTATAGCATCCCGTTTAGACAAATCCAACATCATATTAGAACAATTAATCCATTAAAGTATCATTACAAGTTGAGGTAGGTGGGTGTGTCAAACATATTACGATTTAAGAACAACCTTCTAATGCCTTTCATCAATTACGATTTGTCAATCACATTAAAAAAAAAAATAATAATAAAAAAAAAATAAAAAAACCTTCTAATGCCTTTCATCAATTGCAATTTGTTAATCTCATAAAAAAATGTGGGAGAGAGAGAACTGTAACTTTGTAGCAAAATAATTAGATGGGAGAGACCTCACAGTAGACCTATTATCTTAAAATATCTCTGAAGGTGAAGTTGAATGACTTATAAAGATAATAGAAAGCTCACTCCATGTTAGTTTTTGGAACAAATAGACTAAGTATATGGAGGTGTTTGAATTTTATCCTCTTAAATTCTGAAATTTTATGGTATAAAATCCAAATACTCTCAAAATTTAGAGATGTACTTTGCAATTTACCCTATTTAGTACTCTTGGTATTTCCCATCACTTGTGAATAGTAGACCCCACCATTAATTTAATCACTATTAGATAAAAGAAAGGAGCATGCATTTATAGTATTCCACAAGAATAATAAGTCCTACCATAAATTTAATTACTATCAGGTAAGAAAATTGAGCTCACATTTAGTACCTGTTTGGGTACTGATGAAAAGGCAACATCTTGCGTCTGCATTTTCTTCTTCTTCTTTTTTTTTTTTTTTTTTTTTTGGAAGCGCGTTTCAGTGCATTTTATGTTTCCAGTGGGTCCTGTGCACTGTTCACGGGACCCACAAACCTCTTTTTTTAACAAAACTTTTTCATTAAAAATGGGTCTCACGACACTATTCACACATTTAAAAATTATTTTGTTACAATGTTTTTAATTTCCAACAAAATAAGCGGTATCCAAACATACCCTTATTGTACTCTTTCTTTTTCTTTTTCTTCTTTCTTTCTTCGCCACTCCATCTCTGTCACTCTCTTTTCTTCTTTTCTTCTTCTTTCTCCATAAGCTTCACCTCTCTTTTATTTTATTTTTTCTGATCACTCACTCTCTCTCTTTCTTATTTTTTCCCCGCCTAGACTGGTGCCATTGAGATCGACCATTGCCATGGAGTTTGGCCTCACGATCGCATGTAAGTTTGGGCCTCCTTTTTTTTTTTTTTTTTTGGTTGTGGTTTTTATTTTTTATTTTATTTTTAATAAGGTGTTGTTGGTGGATGTGGGTTTGTGCCAGTGGTGGTTGTGGGTTTGTTTGATTTGGGATGGGTTTTGAGGTTTGTTAATGTGGTGGGTTGTGGTTTTTTTTTTTTTTTTTTTTAAGGTGGTGGTGGTGGATGTGGGTTTGTGTCGGTGGTGGTTGTTGGTGTTGTTGCGGCAGTGGTGGTTGTTGTTGTTGATGATGATGATGATGGGGAGGAGTTAATATATTATTTTAATGTGTTGTAGATATTATTTTAATGTATAGAATTGAAGAATAAAACATGTGATGAATGAGATATTGTAAAATGATGTAGTAAAATAATAAAGTAGACTTTTGGTATGTCAAAATGACATTTTTTTATAGAAGAGCTGATGATAATGCTCTTATCATCAACAAAAAAAGCTTTGGTCTCAAAGAGTCAAAATGTTGGGGTGGCTATAAATCCTAAAGAGATTGATTAGAGTTGACATGTGTGTAAACAAACTAAAATTTTTGCATCTTTTACTGATGCATAGTCCAATCCAAGAGTATATAAGGGAGAAAAAGTTGAAGGAAAAAAAATATAAAAAAAGTGAAAGGAAAAAAAAGTGAAAGGAAAAAAAATATAAAAAAGTATTTTGAATGGGATATGTGTCCGAAAATTTACAAAATAAAAATTACAATTTAAAACACAACAAATTTTCATAACAGTTGAAGTGTTAAGTCTTCTATACGTCAGAATAAAATTAAATAAATTAATAAAATATTAGACTAGAATTTATCACAACTAAAAACAATGAGTCTTATGAAAATATTGTCACATTTTATTTTATCCCTAAATTTTTTTAATCAGTGCTGTTTTTCTTTTAAAAAAAATAGTGCTATTGACAAAATATTTTTATAACAATTTTGTTATAAAGTTTACATACTAAATTGTTATTAGTTTTCATTTGCACCTACTAGTGACATTTTTTTTTCCTACCATTAACAATTTGTCATATAAAATTTATTGTGAAATTTTTGTGAAAATATTGTGTCCATAATTTGCATTAAGAGAGATAATTAAAACAATAAATTCTTTTTTCATATATATATATATATATATATATACAACTCAAACCGCCATTTTTATAAGTATTAACCAAACACTCAATTTTTTTAAAAAACATTTTTTTGATAGCTTTTACCAAATACACTGCTTAAAAAAAAAAAAGTCAATTTCATACTGTTCTTTTTAAAACTTCCACTTTTTTCCAAAAGTACTGGTTGAAAAAGCTGAACCAAACTCACCTTAGTAGAACTAATAGATTGGTTTTTTAGTCCTTTGAACCCACTCATTTCTTTTTTTGGTGGAAATTACATTTTACCTATCTATGGTTTGTCTCAAATTTAATTTACACACAAGTGGTTTCATTTTTGACACTTAAGGTTCGTTTGGATACAGCTGAAAACTGAAAAATATTGTAATAAAAAAATTTTAAATGTGTGAATATTACCGTGGAAACCATTTTTATTAAAAAATAACTGAAAAGTGAAATTTGCAAATCCGTGAACAGTACATGATGTGCCCTGATTGGCTGAAAAGAGTGAGAAAAGTCCAACTTTGTGGCTACTGTTCATGAACAGTAGTAGTAAGTCTCACAAACGAGTGCAAAAAAAAAAAAAACGCAGACACACTGGGTTTTCAGCCCAATCCAAACGTACTCTTAACCCACTTGTGCTTCACTTTGTGCCATAGAATCTCTCTTGCACCCCACATTTTTGTTTATTGTTTTTTTTTAGTTGCACCCCACATTTTTGTTTATTGTTTTTTTTTAGTTGCAACTTACACATATGCAAGTAACAATAATATGCAAGTATTATAAAAGATTTAATTGCTTGAGTTCAAATCATCTCATCCGCTAATAAATAAGGGGTTATATAAAAAAATAAAAAAATAAAAATTAGAAAGGTTTTTATTGATAATCTTAATTACAGATATTATATATAAGGACAAATATACAAAATTATGCATGTTATATTTTAATAATAATTCATTTAGTTAGAAAAGAATTCTAAAATTATGTAATAATAACTCATTTAATTATCGTTTCTCAAAAAAAAAAAAAAAAATATATATATATATAGAAAATTTAGGATTAAACTTGTGCCTTGTGCATTCTCCACACACACACACACACACACACAAAAAAAAAAAAAAAAAAAAAAAAAAAAAAAAAAAAAAAATTTCTGCCTTGGGGGTAGATCAATAAAGTATTTATTCAGCCAAAAAAGAGTTGATGTGTTGATGTTTTGCCCATACAGATGGGCAATGACCTTAGTTAAAATTCTTCTTGTGGAAATTAAAAATTGCAAATAAAAAGTATCAAACTAAGAAGAATGGAACGCTCTTTAAAAAATTGTATAATTGATCATAAGCAATTGGCCTGCAAGTAATGAATCAAGATCCAAAAAGTGATGAGTTCCACTATTTAACCAACTCACAAACCTACATATACACTCATAAAATAAATAAATAAATAATCCTACATATGTAATTTCCTTTAATTCATCATAAATATAACATTACACAAATTAAAGTTCAAGGGCACCATTTTTTCATGAACTAATGGAAATAGAAGGCCCACCGTCCACACAACAACACTGAAGTAGGACCAGCAACATTTGAATTTTATTTGCTTTAGCCATTTACAATATGTTTGGAAGCTTGAAGGGAGAAGGGAGAAGAGGGTAAGGAGAGAGAGGAGAGAAGAGGGAAGGGGAATGGATTTGGAAGCTTTAAAAATTAAGTACAGGTAAGGGAAAAAAGCACCTCTTCCTCTTCCCTTTATTTAAATGTTTTAAAAATTAAGTAGGGAGAGGATGGATGAGAAAAATGAAATTCAAAGAAATAAATATAAACTAATATCATAAGAGCGAGATTGACAATTAAAATTTTTTCAATACAAATGGCTCCCATCCCCTCCCCTACCTCTCCAAATTCCCCATTTGGGAGAATTAAATATGAGGGATTGTTGGATTGATTTATAATAATACACATGAAAAATACTTTAAAAGTATTATGAGAATGGCATAATAATGTAAATAAAAATGTACAACCCCTAGTGTTTGTACAATGCAGTTGTGCAATACTGATGGTAAGGTATCCAGGCCACGAGTGTGAAAGAAGTGGCTGCACAATCTGCAAGCTGGCCAGCTTTAAAAGTTGGCGATGGGAGGTGCATACTACCAAGATCCTTTATCACAGTAAGCAAGTCCTTGCTTGCCTTACACTTGAAAACAGTGGTATGTGCATCCAAAAAAAGTCATTTTGTTATACTTGCAAAGCTTGAAGGTAGGCAAATAGACTGACACAATCATTCAGGTGCTTGATGCTCTAGAAAGGCAGACTGCATGGCTATACGGCTTCTGACCGTTAATAAGCTCAATGCATTCTTATGCATATCTGCCAATTTTTGGGGGTAGATAAAATAAAAGAAAAGAAAAAGGTTAGCCAATTTTGGATCGTTTTTCCATAGTACATACTTAAACTAGAAGTTGAGAATTCAGAGAAAGTTCAAGTTAATTACCCTTGAATTAAGACACTAAAGGTCTAAAGTTGTAATCCTATAATAGGTATAGATAGCACTTGTGCCTGGATTTCTGCTTTATTTCTTATGATGATGCATGAAGATTTGTAGACTTAAAGAATGAAGCCAAGGAGAAATACTGACAGGAATCCTCCAATATGAGCAGAATTGACCACACGAGGAAGAAATCCAAGGGACAAATTTATGGCAATAATGAGCTTGAGAGTTACAACTTGCAAGTGCTGCACACTGAATATTCAGGAGTCAAGACCTATTCTCACAAACTAAGAGCATATAAGTTTAGGTTAATTAGATAAAACCTTAGCTTTGAGTCTCAGACTGTGACTTTTACCAGCCCAAGACATAAGGGCAAAAAGAATATGTTACCTTATTTGCATAGATTGTCCAGTCAGAAGCTCAGAAAGCATGGTTCCCAATAGGCCAAAAAATGAATTGGATGCTCCAACTGATATTGTTGACTTTGGCAGGACATCACTGTGGTGTCCTGTGATATAAAAGATCAACCGATTATGCATAGCCACTTTTCCAGAAGGGATTGTGCAGTTAAGAAAGATGCTAAAGTTGATTATGAAATCTATTAATCTACACTTTACCCACAATCCAAAATGATTTTAAACATAGATGACTGCTTGGTAGGATGACTTAAAAAGCTAACAGAAAAGCACCTCATGAGAAAAGAAGAAGAATATATAGTTACCTATGCTACATTAAGTATGCAGTATTAGCACCCAGAGGTTATAGCAGACGGTGCACAAACTCCAGAAATAGTATGGACACTTGGGCTGCAAAAGAAAGATGTGATATCTAAACAACAAAGGTCTTTATGAACAGTCACCATAAATACATGATCAAGACACTTCAAGTCCAAAGAAAAAAAATGCAAACCTTCAATGTAAACATAAGGCTATTAAGAATGAAATTGGAAGCCATCTTTCAAATCATCATCACTATAATACTCTTCACTGTTGCATTCAACACCATTCTTCATGCATATTACTTCGAACACTGGTTCTGCTACTAGCTTAGTGAGCCTTGTAAGTGATCTGAATCATGAGTGACATCCATACCAACAGATAAATGGAGAGGAAGATAGAAGAAACTGAATAACAGCATGCCAAATGGAAACCTAATAAAGCATCAGATAGATACCTGAAGGACAAATTTGGGCAACATTAAAATGTACAAAGGGAACACATACTTCCTTGGCAGTTCAGAATCCTTGCTCATATATCCAAGTGCTGGCCCTCAGAGCTCCCTTGTAAAGTGGGAATTGTTTCTTGTGCTGGATAGGGGTAGAAGCAATACCACCACCACATTGAGAAGGAAAAGGCAGGAAGAGTATGGAAAAACAAACTTTTTCTAAGACATAGGAGGATGGAGGAAGAGAGATAAAGTACTTCTTGAAGGAAGTAAACAATGGAGGGAACTCTTTGAGTGAGACATGATTGACATTAGACAGCAATGAAGTCACAATAAACCAATAAGAAATTCAGTTCACTTCCAAGAATGTTGTTCTGGATGTACATGTTGTGTGATGGTTACCTAATCCAATTAAAGAAGCCAAGTATTCATGATATCTTCATCCCTAATGGCAGTTGCCTCCAATGCTTCGCACTCTTCCATATCGAGAAATACGTTCTGCTCTAAGACAAAGAAGAAGCATTAAATAGATTTAGAAACTTGATACATAGCAGGTACCTAATCCTATAACATTTTGACTAGATGATTAACAAGTATAGATTTGAGATATGAGGGCTTCCCCGAATTCTTCTAAATAATTTATTTAAAAAATAAAAAATAAAAACACCCAAGGTGTTAAGCATTCAAATTTTAGATGGAAGGCTAAATAAAGGTGTTACTGAAAAATTACCTAGTTGCCTTTTGTAGTTATCAAACTAGATGGACCGCTAAAGAACCAGCATTCCAGGTTAATCTTCTTTCTGCATCTTGGAAGGGTTAACAGCCTTTTAGTACACACAGCCTTCTGTATGTTTAGATTAAATGTGGCTGAATTAGATTGGAACATTATTGCATGATGTTCTGGAATGAGACCAAAACATTCCTAGGACCATAAAGGTTGGAAATAGAAGTTACTGACCTTGGATTATAAAGAAAATATAACAGCATCACAAGAAGAAAAAGAATATAAAGATACTTATAGGTGAATTACAATTGAAGAGCAGAATATGACTTTAATGCCTCAATTTTTTCTATATATTCACTTCTATTTCAGGTATGTCCATTTCATTCCAAAAGAAAATTAAATATTATGGATGGAGAAAATAGAAAGGAAAATAGACAGAAGATTAAAATGAAATATCAGAATATACCTTACTATAGAAGAGTATCCAAGGTATTTGTGATTTCTTCTTCTCTCCTAGTGGTCACCTCCGAGCAAGTATGTAACTCAATAACTTTCAAACTAGATGATTAGGAAAAAAAATAATAAATAATAATAATAATAATAATTTGGAGCCTTAATTTTCAAAATATTAAAGAGAACAAGACCAAAAAGAACTAGTGAAAAAAGTTACAAATGAAAGATTTAAATATTAAAGGAAAAACTTTATAGCACCATTAATAGTCAACGAGGTTTCCGACTTTCTGCTTCATCCTTGGCCAACACATCTTTTCTCAATACTTTTGGACTAGTTTCGAACAATCTGCTTGCTGCTTTATAGTAGGCTGGCTTGTAAAGGTCAAATCACCACCCAGAAAATGCCACTCCCAAACACCAAAACCTTCCCTACAAATTTTCCCATGTAGTGTTAAAGAATTTAAATACTAGAAGGCTTTAAGTGTTACAGAATTTGAGTAGTGAGTATTTGCAAGGTGTTATAGACAATCTCACAATTTCATTGCAGCTGGGCACAGAGAAATTGTGGTGCGAGCTTGAAGTCACTAATATAATTTTGAAAGTTATCAGAATCTCTCTATTGTGGTTTTCTGTACCACTAAAGATTTCTTTAGGGGGTGGGGCTCTCAATTACACCAAAGTTAATATGTCACTCATATTATATGCTGAAGCCTTCAAGTCTTAACCGTATGCTCAAAAATGAAAAGTCAAATAAGGAGATTTCTGACAACAATATACAATTGCTTTAGTTGGTAGGTGATGTGCAAATATGATTTTTTTATTTTTTTATTATTAAAAATGTAAACTTAGGTGGGTCATTAAAGAATCAGGACATGCATATAATGAAAATCCTCCAATAAATTTTATTCATGATTCCTTGACTAACAGATTATACTTTGCAACAGTCTCTGAGATTAGTCTATATATACATCGTGCATCAACATTATTGAATAGAAGGGAAAGTGAGAGGAAATAGATTTCCAATTTCAAAAAAAATTTCAGTTCACATTTAACAAAACAAATAATGAAGTTCATTTGACAGGATTATTTTACCAAGCAGGTTTGGGATAATCATTCAGTTAATTCATATGTGAAAAAACAATCCATTCATCAACCAAACAAAGCAATTTCATCAATACTATTAAAACGATATCACAAAAATAAGAGAAATTAAAAAAAGAATCAGCATTCACTCCATTTGAACATTATAATTTTCATTTTAAAAAATTGAAGTGACAACTAATAAGATTAAAAGATTGATTGTGATTATTCTAACAGAAATACTATATATAGTTTACAGTAACTATATAGTGAAATTAGAATATATAAATTTAAATTTTGAATGGGCTTTGAGATCCAACAACTTAAATATTATTCAACTGCAACAGAAACAGTGCAATGAATTAACCCATTCCAGAGGTCTTCCACCATTTAAGTTCTCCACTGATCAAGTAATATGCAGGGTATGATGAAAACATGAACTTGAAAGCAGAAACAGATCAATTAAAATAAGAAGATTTGGAATAAGAAAAAACACAAACCCGAAGAGTTTGGAGATGTATATGGCAGGGGGGTTTAATTGTTTTGATTCTGAGACAAGGGTGGAGAAATGAAGCAAAAAAGAGAGAGCCAAACCACCTTAAACATCCACAAGAATAGAGGCTTTTGAAATTTCTCTTCTATCACCGTTGTTATTAAAAACTCTGGTTCTCATCTTATTGATACCCAAAATCCTTAAAGAATAGCACATAATGAGTTATGTCAGATTGGCCTAAGTACAAAAAATCAAGAAAATCCACAAGGCCCATATTGATGTAATATTAAAACATAAATTAATAAGCGAAATCAAATTTATGCAGAATGCATTTACCTAATATTATTCCAAATGATCTACATTAACAAATATCAAAATGAATAGAAAATAAGGATGTATTTGTCAATTGAATGAACAAAACACAAGTTGTTTAGGGAAAAGTAGATCACGTACCATGACTAGTGGTGTTAATCTGTGACTGTGACCCCCCAGATGGGTTTCTCTTTGAGATTGATCTTTCTTCCTCATCCATTGCAAGCGGTTTGTGTTTATCTCCTAGTCTTTTGCTATTTGTAAAATCCAGAGGACTTGTCTTTGATCTGAATCATAGGTAACAACTAGATTGAGAGTATCTTAAGATGAACTAGATGTGACTTAGTTCACAATCATTTGAAGCATAGAGAGAACCAGAGTTCCAATTAAAGTGACATTGTCAATGATTTTAGAAGTCCAGCCAAAACAACTTTGTGGGTAGTCCTCCATATTTCCTACAGAGAAGAGTAATCTTCTACACAAATTATCATTGTGTAGAAACTTATTAATATCACTTAGCCCAGTCCACTTGAACTTAGAGATATCAAAAAACTCAAATCTTAACTCCACATGACCACAACATAGAGAACCAATGCTTTGACTCATAATTAATTGCTTAAGATTCACAATCAATACAAGATTACAATCCAACCATCAGGAACTTTCTTTTCAACAGGAAGTACATGATCAGATCAATCCAATAATTTCTCAAGTGTTAACTCTTTGTTAAGTTAAAATCACAATTTAGATGAATGAAGCTTACCACTGTAGTAGCCCATTAACTTGACAACACAGGTACCATTCTTAATACATTATGATTGAACATGGGTAGCATGTTGTATTTCTTGAGACTTCGAACAGTAGTGTTGCAACCAAAGGATAATTTATATCTCACACTAGGAAGAGGATGACATCCAATATAAGAGGCTCAATATCAAATCATGGTTTTGTATCAGGAGATATGCATGAGCATCAGATTTTAGAGTTGTGTATGCCTTGAGGAGTACTGGAATGTCATTGTCAATTGTCTTCAGTATTCCTACCGCTGCAACTGCAAGCCTACACCTCTTAAATTCCTGCATCAAACAGGGTGTTAAAAAAATCATGACTGGAAATCATTTTCATCTCTATTTTATAATGATCATATCTCTCTCAAGGAAAGAACACAAACCCAAAGAGTGGCAAGGAAGGCAGCAGGGAGGGATTGATCGTTCTGGTTCTAAGGTGAGAGTCAAATAAATCCTCAAAAAAGGGCTAGTTAAAGTCACCCCAAACTTCAATAACAGAGGCTTTATATCTCTCACTATCATCATTTATAAAAACTCTACTTGTAACTAAACTTCATGATCACTTACACACAAACATGCAATAATTCAATAAAACCAATCAATAAAATTATAATATAGTTTTAACAACTATAATCATTAATCTAAACACAATGGGATTCAGAAAATTGATCCAAGATAGAAATATTAACGGTAATCGGAAATAATAGATGGCATAAAGTAGCAATAATCACAGATTGAAAATGATGATCATGCAAGTAATCAAGGAATTTCACCTCATCCTTCATCTTTAAAGCCTCTGTCCTCTTCAACACCTTGCCCTTACTACCCAAGCTCATAATATGTATGTGTCTACTTTTGTGTATGTCAATTGTTCTGTACTGGTCAACTCGCTAAATCTTGTCTACTTCCACTTCTCCATCCGCCTTATACTTAGTCCAATCTTCTTTTTTGATAAGTCCTCATGCTTAGTCCCATCTTCTTCATCACTATTGGCCTCAATCTTGTATACCTCAACCTCAAAATCTTTGTCATTGATTTCTTGCCCAGATTCATTGTCTGATCATCATCAATCCACATGCATGCCTAAAAGAAAAGCATAAGATTTATGTCACATTATTCAAAATATCCAAAATAAAGAAACTCCACAAAGACCAATACAAAATTAATTGCTCAGGTTACAGGTGGTTCCCCCTTTACTTGATGTTGAACACCTTTCCTAATAGGCACCCCACCAAACGAACTTGCTAAATAAATCATATTACAATAAATGATATACTAATTTTTTACAGACTACTCTCAACACCTTGCTTTTATATTATTTTCAGCTCAGGATAATGTGTGTGGGGATTTTCCATTAACTTTATTTATTTTTTTCTTTTTTTAAATCTTAGCACCCAAAAACAACTTTTATATCATAGCATAATCTCTGCTCTGATCATGTTCTCCCCAATGCACCAAAATCATTATTTATCAAATCAAGAAAGAATAAAATAACTCAATCTGCTACTCAATTTTGTGCTGTTATATTATTTTTAGCCCAGGATTATGGGTGTAGAGATTTTCGATTAAATCTTTTTTCTTTTTTCTTTTTTTTTTTAAATCTTAGCACCCAAAAATAACTTTTATATCATTGCGTAACCCCTGCTCTGACCATGTTTGTCATAATGCACCAAAATCGTTATTTATCAAATCAAGAAAGCAAAAAATAACTCAATCTGTTACACAACTAAAACAAGTGTTAGGGACCTTAAAGGTTTCACTGGAAAAAAAAAAAAGCACATGTAAAGTGCCACATGATTTACCTGTAACCAAATAAATGGTTCTTAAGTCTGCATCTTGTATAGAGACTGACAGTTCCTAAATGAAGGAACTTTCATGTTCTAGTGCTACGTTTACCATTTGCTAAACTGAAAAGAGGCAACTCAAGCAGTTGAAATTAAATTAACATCTCTAGCAACATGTCAAAAAGCAAAATGAAGGAAATAATAGGCAGCGCTTAAAGTTAGAATTAGTTGCTACACAAATAATCCTCTCCAAGTTCTTTCTTTACTATATTTCAAAACTGAGATGTTCACAATTTCCAGGCATGGCAAACAACACAGTTAACTCCAAAACAAGACTTACATCCTAGCATCCATACCTAAAAACCCAGAGATATCCACATACTCATTGTCCAGCTAGTCTTTTGTCTGCATTATTTCAAGAAGAAGTTTCGTAACTTCAACAATTACCATAACCATGTGCCCATTTTCTTTGTCTTTTCACAATAATTTCAAACAGTCCACTAGCTCCTTCAAGATAAAATGGTGACTCCACAATCAAGCAACACTCCACATCTCAGCTAACAAGGGAAACGTACATTGCTATGAATCTTTCATAAAATTTTCTAACCTACAAGAATTTGGTGAAGCTAATTCAAGAAAGATTGATTCTCTTTAAAATTGGCAGATTTGATCAAGAAGAATTAATGCAGGGAAACACTTCAAAAAGAATAAAGTCAATGAGAACAGAATTGACCAGGGCAGCATAATTACTTCATGAATGTGCCCCAGCCAGCATCCTGGATTGAACAATGATGATCATTTAAAGACGCTTAAGTTTGTTTGAGATAAAAGTAAAGAATAGCAAGGAGAAAAGTGGAACAGGTTCAACCTGAATCACCTGAATAAAGGAGACAATATTGACATTGACATGGAATAGTAGGAATGTATTTAGGGTTTAATTTTTTTTATTTCACCAAAATGGCAAATGCAAAAACATATTTTTATCAAGATGGTTAAGTTTAATCCCATGAATTAGTAATAAATCAAAGAAAAAAATAACAAATAATATATCTAGCTCAAATAACAAGCAAGCCAATAAAAACATAGAATTGAAATCAAGAACAAAAAAATATTACAAGAAGAACATCTTATATTAGGAAAAAACTTGGAGAGAGTTTCATAAACAAAGGCTTCATATCTCTCCTTGCTCTCGCCATCATCATTCGAAAAAACTCTACTTGTAGCTAAAAACTAATGATCCCACACATGCACACACAAAAATTTATTGAAATCAATCAATAAAAAGTTAATATAGTTTTATCTATTAAAATCACTGATCTAAAAACACAATGGAATTCAAGCAATTAATCGAAGATAGAAATATTAAAGGTAAGTAGAAATAAGAGGCATAAAGTAGCGATATAAACATAGATTTAGGTAATGTTTGAGAAATTTAAAAGGGAATCTGACCTCCTCATTCATTGTCTTCTTCAACACCAACCTCTTGCTACCCAGTCTCATCATAATGTATCTGTCTTCTTCTGCGCGTGTCAACTGCCCTGTACTGTCCAGATTTAAAAATTCCCTTCATCAATGTTTACTTCCACTTGTTCATCCGCCTCAAACCCAGCCCCATCGTCTTCCTCGTGATTACTGTCCTCAACCACATCATCAGTTTTTCGGAAGCATAGAGCCTTGTCCCACCTGTCCAACACGTCTTTCGGAAGCACTGCCCTGCAAGCATCGAGTTCTATGACACCCTTGCAGTCCAATCCAGGGCAAGTAACAACAGTTATGCTTCTTGGATCTTTGTGGCAACATGTTTGCCAATGCAATCAGGGCAAAATGAGTGAACATAACTCTCAGTTTTGAACATCTGGTCACTATCTTTCCTTTCCAGAAAAATTTCACAGAAGCTATATGATGATTCTCCAGCTTCTTCTGCATCTACATGCATCTGGTCACTATCATCATGCATCTACATGCATGTCCAAAAGAAAAGCATACCAGCTATGTCAGATTAGTTTAAATAACCCAAAATGAACAAAACCCACAATGACCCATATTATAATAATATTAAACAAAAAAATGAACAAGAAAAATATAATATAATAGAACCCATACCACTGAGAGATCAGAGTAGCAAGGATCACAAGCCAAACAAATAGAATGATTTGGTGGCGGTAGTGTGTTTGTGATATTGGGAAAATTTTATCAAGGGACGTGGTTGGTATTATAATTAATTGTTTTTGATGGGATAAATATAGAAGTTAAGTTAATTGCGTTTATTTGCACAAAACCATATATGTATTTATATATTTGATAGGATAGTTTTGCAAGAAAAGAAGAGTTACCTCTGAATTACTGCTGTCTAGAAGTGGAAGTTGACCGTCTCTTTGCACGTAGTTACCAACAATTTCGATGTTTGGAATGTGAGAAATGTTGGGCCAGTAATCTCCTATCCCTCTTTCGCAACGCTGCTCGAGAATTGGACATCCATTGATTTCCAATTCCTGTAATGGAGTATTACGCAGGTAGTCTGGCAGAGACTTTAGAATGTAGCAACACCGAATTGTCAAGGAATGAAGAAGTGGCATTATTTTAAATTTTGGAGCATTATTAGTAACAAAAGCATTAGCACTATTATCTTTTTCTTCTTCTTCTTCTATTGTTCCTCCCATCCCACTCCATTCTTCCCACTCCTTCAATCCATAGAAACCGAGAGATTTAAGGTTTGGGAATATGATGATGTCTTTGTTGTTATTGTTTTTGGATGATTCTGATAATTCTTCTTCTTCTATGTCTATTCCCAAAAATTCATCTCCCACCTTTCGAATCATTGGAGCGACCATTATTGACATTATTCGTAATTCTTCGAGCAACGGCAGCTTCCCCAAAGGAGGCAACTGCTCTAGGTTTGGGCACTCTCCGATAATAAGCCTTTTCAAATAGGTGAATTTAGACAACATCCAATTAGGATACACTGTGGTGCCCCTATATAACATAATGTCTAAAAGTTCCAAGCGGGGAGGTGGCTCTAAGGCATTTAGAATGGCTACATCTTTCTCCATTTTTCTTCTTCTTTCTTCCTCTGGCTCTTCCTCTTTCTCCACTTCCTCTAATGTGTTAAAACTTAGCGCCAAATCACGGAGGTCTTTCTTCTTCTTCAATGTATACTCGATCGCACCAAAATCTACCACATTACTCAACCCTACTATTTTAAGTTTCCCTTGAATGTGGTTCAAATGTTCTAATTCTCCCAGTTTACATATTTCTTCGCCCTTACCACCTACAGGAAAGTATCCTAATGTTTTAAGACAAGTTAATCTCCCAATTCCCTTCGGAAACGATTTTATTCTTATTTCATCAATCAGGAGGTGTCTTAAATTAATTAGTTTACCTATCCCCTGGGGTAATTTCTCAAGTTCCGAACTCTCACTAACATCCAAACTTTGTAAATTACATAAATTACATATACTTTCAGGCAATTCTTTTATCTTAAAGCAAGATAACTTGAGTAATCTTAAATGTATCAATTTTTCCACCTCATTTGGAAGTTCCAAAATGGACCTACCCTTCAAATGTAATGTACGTAGACATGTCAAATGGTCGAACAACTTGGGTTGGACAATCGGAGAAGAAATAAAATCCAAATTTAAAAAGCATAGATTTTTCACTTCATAGACAAACTCAGGAAATGTTTCTTCAACTATTAATGACAAATGGCGAGCCCTCTTAAAGTCTTTCTCAACCTTGTCACCACTATAATTGATTTTGAAGCACACATCTTTTGCCATTGATTCCGCAAAGTCATGCACTATATCGTGCATTTTGCAACTTACAATTTTACCATCTTTCTTATCTTTCTCAAAGTCTTGAAAAAAAGAGTGCATGGCTAAATTTTCAAAGTAGTTCTCTGCTCTGACTTCCATCTCTATATTTTCTTTTGAGTTGATACATCCTTGTGCCATCCAATTGATGATTAACTCAAATTTATTGAATCGATAATCTTTCGGAAAAATAGCACAAAATAAGAAACATTGTTTCTCTGATGGAGACAATTCATAATAACTCAAAAAAAATGGCCCCAAAAGACCATTTTCAATATCTTCTAATTTCCATAAATCATTGTCCAAAACCTTCTCCCACTCTTTTTTATTCATCTTGCCACGTAGGTAACTCCCTAGAATCTTTGCAGCAAGTGGCAAACCTTTACACTTATTTGCTAGTTGTTTCCCCAACTCTTCTAAATCCCTATATTGCTCTCCATTATCATCAGAAAATGCTATTTTCTTGATAATCAACCAACAGACATCGGAGGACAATACCCCCAAATTGATTATGGGAGAACTCTCCATCATGTTTGCAACCTTAGTCTTACGTGTGGTCACTAGAATTCTACTACCTTCGGCACCACATTTGAGTGCGTTTTTGAAAGGCTCCCATTTTGAGGAGTCTTCAGTCCACACATCATCTAGGACAAGAAAGAACCTCTTTCCCCCAATCAAACTACAAAGTTCACCTAACAAACTTTGCAATTCAGTGAGGTTGGGAGATTGACCCTTAAGAGATTCAATGATTGCCTTGGCAACCTTGCACTGATCGAAAGGATCAGAAACACAAACCCACATTCTTTTATCATCAAAATGGTCCTTCACCTCACTATGATTATAGGCTATTTGGGCAAGGGTGGTTTTTCCAAGACCTCCCATGCCCGCCAAAGATATGACATGGGGTTTTCTTTCCTTTGGACTACCCACGCCTAAGAGGTTGCTCAACAGCTCATCCCTATAGTTATCACGACCAATTATATCGGACTCATCCACAAAGGACGTAGTTATTGGTCGCACAACTACTTCAGGTTGCCTGTTAAAGTCAATCCCATACTTTTCATTGAAAATCTCATCTAATTTTTCATTCAGTTTTTTAATCTTGTGACCAAGATCATGACGCAGTGGAAGGTTAAAACAACATGATGGAGATGGGAAGAATGAGCATACCTTCTTCTTCTTCACAAAAGCTGGAGCGGTAATATCAGCTGGTTTTCCTTCCTCTTTCTCTATCTCTGCTTTGATCCTTGCAGTGCTCCAGGTGTCCAAAACGTCGTCCATCTCGTAGTATTTGTCTTGGAGCTGCTCTAACCAAAGCTTCTCAGTACGCTGCTTCACTGCATGTCTTTCCTCAGCATCGTCCATCATTGCCTTGATGAATCCGAGCTTGTCTTGAAGCTTTTGGACTTCTTTATCAACGCCAACAAGCAACTTGATCTCTTGTTTAGCCAGCTGAACAGTGGTTGAAGCCAACTGCTTAAAGAGATCAGTAAGTAGCGCATCAGCTGCCATAGTTAATGGAGACTGAAAGTTAAGTTTGGATTGATAACACAGCCAGAAATGAACAGAAAGTAGGAAATTAGAAATAGTGCGGTTGAGTTTGTGCTTCTTCATTTCTCATATTCAGCTTTTTATAAGGAAGTGGCTATAAGTGGTACGTACATGTTGTAACATTTTAAATTACTTAAAGACCAAGTTGCAGCATCTTTGACTTTGTCCATGTGATAGTAAATACGCGCGTGCCCAATACGCAACGGTAGTTATGTGGTTCAATATCTACTTAGATCCGTTTGGATACTGTTGGAAACTGAAAATTGAAAATTGAAACTGAAAACTAAAAAATACTATAACAAAATAATTTTTAAATGTGTGAATAGTACTGTAAAACCCATTTTTAATGAAAAAAATTGTTGAAAAGTGAAATTTATGAGTTCGTAAATAGTACATAATGTACTGTGATTGGCTGAAAAAAGTTTGAAAAGTTAAAATTTGCGGTTACTGTTTATTAAACAGTATATGAACAGTAACTGTAAAACTAAAAAACGCGTGAAAAAAAAAAAAAAAACTGAAAAGCTCAAAAGCACAAACGTGCTGGTTTTCAGCGCAATCCAAATGCAGGCTTACTAATTAAAGGGCATTGATCAGGATATGTAAAGGGAAATGACGTTTTAAATCTTAGTCCTCTTCTTAGCTTCATTTCAACAAAAGGAACAGGTCTTTTCCGGAATGGACACTACAATTATGTACCACTATAGTCCTTCCAGCTTCATCAGTGAAATTGTTTTCATTTTTTCATTTCTTTCTTTCTTCTTTTATTTTTTTTTTTCAATATTTTAAATCAATACTTAAATTAGGATCTGTACAGTTCTTAAAAATAAAAAACAATTAAGAAAGTAAAGGATAAAAAATATATGCTTAGGGAGCCTTAACCAACCATCTTACCCATCAAGTTCTTAGGGAGCCTTAACCAACCATCTTACCCATAAAGGATAAAAAAATATGATATGTGTTGTGTGTTTTTGGTATGTGTATGTGTTTTTTTTTTTTTTTTTTTTTTTTTAAGGGGAAATTACACTTTACCACCCTAAACAATATCCTAAATTATACTTTGCACCCTAAATTATTCAAATGCACAATTTGCACCCTAAACTATGACACTTATTACACTTTGCACCCCCATATTAGTTTTACTGTTATCTTAGATGGAACTTTTATGCACATGACATGCACATGTATTTTGCTTAAGTAGAACAAAGTTAAAAGACAAAAATACTCTTCTTCACCATCAATTAAGACAAAAACTTCTTTCCTATTATTTTTCCCGCTCTCTCTCACACTTACAGGTATAGCCGTACTGCCCTCTGTAACCTTAAAGAATTTTTTCCAACGTTTTAGTCTTATCTCAAGAACACTCTGGAGTTGTTACAGTGAATGTTAAAGAATTTGATTAGACCACGTATTATGTCCTCCTTTGAATTAGATAATACATGTTGAACAGCATGTTCAATTATAGAAAATGAAAGTTGAGGATAGTTTCCAAAGAAAGTTGCTGTTAGTGTATGTTTTGATAAAATTTATCTTACCATTTGTGTTTCAATGAGCTTTAAATTCAGTTCATATTTACGCATGCCTTTGCTCTCAGTGAAATTGTTTACCAGGAGACTAACGCATGCTTAAATATAAACAAAAACAACAGGAAGAACAACTTATGTGCGAGAGATCTGGAAAAAAATATTTCTGATTTGGGGATTTAGGGTTAGAGGGTTTTGATTTGGGGAGATAGTTGTACTTGTACGTGTGAGAGGGTTTTTTTTGTGAAGAGGGGTTTTTTTGTCTTTCAACTTTGTTCCACTTAAGCAAAACACATGTGCGTGTCATGTGCATGAAAGTTCCATCTAAGATAATAGTAAAACTAACATCGGGGTGCAAAGTGTAACAAGTATCATAGTTTAGGGTGCAAACTGTGCATTCGAATAGTTTAGGGTGCAAAGTGTAATATAAGATATAGTTTAGAGTGGTAAAGTGTAATTTCCTCTTTTTTTAAAGCTGAAAAGTACATGAAAAGTATCATTATTATTAAGAGAAAGTTCATTCATAGGGTATAATCAGGTGGGACCTACAATTTTTACCATATTTATAAAAGTGTTATTGAGAACTGTTATTTGAAAAGTGAGAACCGATGGGAGGAGTTCTATAAATTCAGTGTTCAAACACTCTAAAATAATAAATATAACTCAACCCGTCCTAAAAGAAATCCTCTACCAAATGAGTTTTTTTTTTTGGTCTGTAAAGACTAATACAAAGTGGAAATAATCAATCAAGAATTAGAAAAGAAAAAAAAAACAAATGTAAAGGATAAATTAGAAAGTTGTTAACCTTGATTATTGGCATAAACCCAAGGATGTCTAGGGTCTTATATTTAATTACTTTTATTCATGGATGAATTATGTGGATCATTAAGATTAAGGAATAAGTGAATAACTAAAATATTCTATTCGCTAGTACTCGTTAATAATTCTCGAAATCATATACTATTTTTTAACTGTTCCAAGGAATTGTAGGTTATGTTTAGAGCTATAAAACATTGGTGCTAAGGGCTTTCTAGTTAAATGGGTACCTTTCCATGCACAAAGCAGTTGCAGTTCTAGGATTATTTTTTAGGGGGGTTAATAAAAAATTTAAAATAAAAGAGAAGTTGAATATATCAATACCACCAAAAAAAAAAAAAAACAACAACAACAACAACCATAATATATAAACTTTTTTAATTGCTTTATATGATGTTTCTTGTTTTGAAATCATTGCATGATATCTTCATTATCAGTCTTACAAGTTACATCCCTTTCAATGTACACAGTTTAACAATAATTATCCATTGATCTCCCATTTGATTGATTTATTTCAAATTTTTTAAGATCTAAATGGGATTTTTTAAGTTTTAAGATTAGCAAATTTCTACTTTTGTTGTTGATCTTATTAATTTGTTTTCTAAGATTTTATATCAAATTGGTTTGTTAGTGAGGGTTTTTTTTTTTTTTTTTTTTTTGTGTGTGTGTTTAAAAATGTTAGAGTATTGTTAACTTCTGTGCATGTCAACTTCCCTGTACTGTCCAGATTTAAAAATCCCCTTCATCAATTTTTACTTCCACTTGTTCATCCGCCCCATCATCTTTCTCATGATTACTGCCCTCAATCTTGTCCACCTCAACCACATCATCAGTGTTTCGGAAGCATAGAGCCTCGTCCCACCTGTCCAACACGTCTTTCGGAAGCACTGCCTTGCAAGCATCGAGTTCTATGACACCCTTGCAGTCCAATCCAGGGCAAGTAACAACGGTTATGCTCTCTTGGATCTTTGTGGCAACATGTTTGCCAATGCAATCGGAGCAAAATGAGTGAACACAACTCTCAGTTTTGAACATCTGGTCACTATCTTTCCTTTCCACACAAATCTCACAGAAGCTATATGATGATTCTCCAGCTTCTTCTGCATCTACATGCATCTGGTCACTGTCATCATGCATCTACATGCATGTCCAAAAGAAAAGCATAGCAGCTATGTCAGATTAGTTTAAATAACCCAAAATGAACAAAACCCACAATGACCCATATAATAATAATATTAAAAAAAAAAAAAATGAATAAGTATAATAAAATATAATAGAACCCATAACTATATCAGTGAGAGATTAGAGCAACAAGGATCACAAGCCAAACAAATAGAATGATTCGGTGGCGGTAGTGTGTTTGTGATATTGGGAAAATTTATCAAGGGACGTGGTTGGTATTATTAATTAATTGTTTTTGATGGGATAAATATAGAAGTTAAGTTAATTGCGTCTATTTGCACAAATCCACATATGCATGAGTATTTATATATTTGATAGGTCATAGGATAGTTTTGCAAGAAAAGGAGAGTTACCTCCGAATCAATGCTGTCTGGAAGTTGACCGTCTTTTTGCACATATTTATCATCAATTTTGATGTTTGGAATGTGAGAAATGTTGGGCCAGTAATCTCCTATCCCTCTTTCGCAACGCTGATTGAGAATTGGACATCCATATATATCCAATTCCTGTAATGGAGTATTACGCAGGTAGTCTGGCAGAGACTTTAGATTGAGGCAATGCCGAATTCTCAAGGAATGAAGAAGTGGCATTGTGCCCGTTGGAGAGCACTGAAAGTTGCGGTGCATTTTACCTTTCACGTTTTGCCTTTTTTTTTTTTTTTTTTTTTTTTTTTTTATTAATTTATTCAGCCGCAACATTTCAGCCGCAACATTTGACTAAGTCTTCTGTGAACAGTGCATTCATGCACTGTTCATATACCCATAAATTTCACTTTTCAGCAACTTTTTTATTAAAAATGGGTCCCGCGATACTATTCACACATTAAAAAATTATTTTACTACAGTGTTTTCAGTTTCAGTATTCAGTTTCAGCAACAATAAGCTCAATCCAAACGGACCCATTATTTTTATTTTTGGAGTATTATTAGTAACAAAAGCATTAGCACTATTATCTTTTTCTTCTTCTTCTATTGTTCCTCCCATCCCAGTCCATTCTTCCCACTCCTCCAAGTAGAAAAATGTGAGAGATTTAAGGTTTGGGAATATGATGATGTCTTTGTTGTTATTGTTTTTGGATGATTCTGATAATTCTTCTTCTTCTTTGTCTATTCCCGAAAATTCATCTCCCACCTTTTGAATCATTGGAGCGCCCACTATTTGTAATTCTTCGAGCAACGGCAGCTTCCCCAAAGGAGGCAACTGCTCTAGGTTTGGGCAATTCATGAGAGAGAGTTTTTTCAAATAGGTAAATTTGGACATCATCCAATTAGGATACATTGTGGTGCCCTTATAATAAACAATTGCTAAAGATTCCAAGCGGGGAGGTGGCTCTAAGGTATTTAGAATGGCTACATCTTTCTCCATTTTTCTTCTTCTTTCTTCCTCTGTCTCTTCCTCTTCCTCCCCTATCGTTTTAAATGATAGACACAAATCACGGAGGTGGTTCTTCTTCTTCAATGTATTCTCGATCGCACCAAAATCTACCACATTACTCAACCCTACTATTTGAAGTTTCCCTTGAATGTGGTTCAAATGTTCTAATTCTCCCAATTTACATATTTCTTCACCCTTACCTACAGGAAAGTATCCTAATGTTTTAAGACAAGTTAATCTCCCAATTCCCTTTGGAAACGATTTTATTCTTCTTTCACCACCCAACAGGAGGTGTCTTAAATTAATTAGTTTACCTATCCCCTGGGGTAATTTCTCAAGTTTCCTACAGCGACTAACATCCAAACTTTGTAAATTACATAAATTACATATACTTTCAGGCAACTCTTTTATCTCTTTACAAGATAACTCGAGTAATCTCAAATGTATCAATTTTTCCACCTCATTTGGAAGTTCTAAAATGGACTTACCTTCCAAATGTAATGTACGGAGACATGTCAAATGGTCGAATAACTTGGGTTGGACAATCGGAGAAGAAATAAAATCCAAATTTAAAAAGCGTAGATTTTTCGCTTTATAGACAAATTCAGGAAATGTTTCTTTAACTATTAATGACGAATGGCGAGCCCTCTTAAAGTCTTTCTCAACCTTGTCACCACTATAATTGATTGTGAAGCACACATCTTTTGCCATTGATTCCGCAAAGTCATGCACAATATCGTGCATTTTGCAACTTACAATTTTACCATCATTCTCATCTTTCTCAAAGTCTTGAAAAAAAGAGCGCATGGCTAAATTTTCAAAGTAGTGCTCTGCTCTGCTCTGACTTCCATCTCCATATTTCCTTTTGAGTTGCCATCCAATTGAAGATTAACTCAAATTTATTGAATTGATAATCTTTTGGAAAGACAGCACAAAATAAGAAACATTGTTTCTCTGATGAGGACAATTCATAATAACTCAAAAAAAAATGGCCCCAAAAGGCCATTTTCAATATCTTCTTATTCCCATAAATCATTGTGCAAAACCTTCTCCAACTCTTTTTTACTTATCTTGCCATGTATGTAACCCCCTAAAGTCTTTACAGCAAGTGGCAAACCTTTACACTTATTTGCTAATTGTTTGCCCAAGTCTTCTACTTCCCTACATTGCTCTCCATAATCATCAAAAAATGCTACTTTCTTGATAATTAACCAACAGTCATTGGAGGACAATACCCCCAAATCGATTATGAGGGAACTCTCCATCATGTTTGCAACCCTAGTTTTACGTGTGGTCACTAGAATTCTACTACTTTCGGCACCACATTTGAGTGCATTTCTGAAAGGCTCCCATTTTGTGAAGTCTTCAGTCCACACATCATCTAGGACAAGAAAGAACCTCTTTTCCCCAATCAAACTATAAAGTTTATCTAACAAACTTTGTAATTCAGTAGTGTTGGGAGGAGCCTCAAAAGATTCAATGATTGCTTTGGCAACCTTGCACTGATCGAAAGGATCAGAAACACAAACCCACATTCTTTTATCAAAATGGGCCTACACCTCACTATGATTGTAGGCTATTTGGGCAAGAGTGGTTTTTCCAAGACCTCCCATGCCCACCAAAGATATGACATGGGGTTTTCTTTCCTTTGAACTACCCTTGCCTAAGAGGACGCTCAGTAGGTCATCCCTATACGTATCATGACCAATTATATCTGACTCATCCACAAAGGACGTAGTTCTTGGTCGCTCAACCATTTCAGGTTGCCTGTTAAAGTCAATCCCATAATTCTCTCTGTCATTGAGAATCTTACCTAATTTTTCATTCAGTTTTTTTAATTTTGTGACCAACATCATGACACAGAGGAAGGTTAAAACAACATGATGGAAATGGGAAGAAGGAGCATACCTTCTTCTTCACAACAGCTGGAGTGTTAATATCAGCTGGTTTTCCTTCTTCTTTCTCTATCTCTGCTTTGATCCTTGCAGTGCTCCAGGTGTCCAAAACGTTGTCCATCTCGTAGTATTTGTCTTGGAGCTGCTCTAACCAAAGCTTCTCAGTACACTGCTTCACTGCATGTCTTTCCTCGGCATCGTCCATCATTGCCTTGATGAATCCAAGCTTGTCTTGAAGTTTTTGGACTTCTTCATCAACGCCAACAAGCAACTTGATCTCTTCTTTAGACAGCTGAACAGTGGTTGAAGCCAACTGCTTAAAGAGATCAGTAAGTAATGCATCAGCTGCCATAGTTAATGGAGACTGAAAGTTAAGTTGGATTTGTTAGAGATATATATTAGATATATTAGCCCAATGTAATAGGCCCAAGCCCATTCCTACTTGTACTAGTAGTCTAGGGTTTAGTCGCCTATATATACTCATGTTAGGGTTCATTGTAACACAGGAGGTTATTGTACTACACTCTCATACAATAAAGATGTAGCCCTTAAGGGGTTCCTCCGTGGATGTAGGCTGTCAAGGCTGAACCACGTAACCCTCGTGTTCTCAGTGTTCCTCTTCTATGCTTCCTCTTCCGCATCCACTCTAGCATACACAACATGGTATAACACATCACGTTGCTAATATATTTATTTAACATGGTATCAGAGCCAAACTTCGTTCTTGGCATCAAACAAAACATCTCTAGTAAGCAAAGAAGATTCTCACATGCATACCACCATCTGAAGTCACACATGTTTCTCTAATATACCAAATAAAAATAAAAATAAAAATGACCGCAAATACAAATAGCTAAAAAGAAAGGGGGTGAATCCACTCTTAGGAATCATTCAACCCTCGAAATGATTGTCTCAATGTATCGTGTAAATTCCTTGAAATGAAAAAATCAATTAATTCTCTGTGGTGGAACAAAATATCTCCCATTTCTACCTCGAATAGTTTATTGTTTTTGGTTTCCAAAGGAATGTTGGTATGTTGCCTTGAACGTTGCACTAATCCGTTGAATCCCGTACCAATGGGTATCATCCCCCCTAGAACAACGTTCTCTTTCAGACCTTTCAACCAATCGATACGACCCCAGAGAGCGGCTTTTGCTAAAACTCGAGCAGTTTTTTGAAAACTTGCTTCGGATATAAAACTTTGAGTATTTAGAGATGCTTTCGTTATTCCCAATAAGATAGCTCGGTAACAGATCGCTTCTTCCAAAGCGCACCCTGTTCGTTTCGCCCGCAACAATTCAATCAGTTCTCCGGGTGAAAAAACATTAGACATTCCCGCTTCTGAAACCAACACTTTTGATGTTATTTGACGCACAATAATTTCTATATGTCGATTATGAATCTGCACCCCCTGAGATCTATAAACTTTCTGGATCTTATTAACCAAAGAGATACGCCCTTGCACTATAGTTAGCTCAGCACCAATCAAGAATCCCCAAGGAATTCCAATAATTTTTGTTATACTCTTGTTCCAACCCTCAATTCTCTTTTCTAGGTTCATCGATATTGAATCAATCGAACGCACTTCTAACACTTGTTCCACTTTTGGAAGACCTTGCGTTATATCCCTAGATCTCGATTTTTCATATATAAATGTAACTAATGTACCTCCTTCGTAAAGGATTTCTCCATAATGGCCATGAACGGTTGCTCCCGAAGTGGCCAAATAAGCTTTAGCTGATCTTATTACTACAGAGTCAATTTGAACAATTAGAACTTGACCCGATTTTAAGTGCGGTCCGTTTTTGGCTATACATAAATTTTCACAAATAAACTACCCAAGGCTAATTATTCTAGACGCTTCTTCAAATTGAATGGATTCAAAACGATGTTACCGCGCGGATCGGGATTATTATAAATAGAAACCCTACCATTTTCATCCATTAAATAATATTTAAGCACTTGAAAAGTCTGTTTGAAATTGTCAAGTTGTAAATATTTAGTTACCGAGATCTGATTATAAGTTATTAAATGGTAAAATGAATAAAAATGCGCAATTTGAGGGGTTCTTCCTAATCCTAAAGGTCCCAAGGAATTCCTAATTGGAATTAGACTATCTCTTTTCATTGATTCTTTTTTTATTACATCATTGTAATATTTTACATCGTTGAATGGACCCATTTGAAAACAATTAGATGATGACAAAATTATAAAAGATTGGCATTCCTTATTCCTCTTCAACAACGTACCAATAGTTACTTGATTTTGGCTAAGTGATTGTTGAATCCCTGCCTTGGAAGAAATAGAATAGAATGGATTGATACTGGTGCGGTCTGGCCTTTTATCAAAGATCAATCCTGAACCTGATGGATCTTTCCTTTTTCTGATATACGAAATATGGGATTTCACTAAATCGATTCACAGGAAATCTCGACTCATACCATTTGTATTTACTTCAACAAAAGAAGCGTGGGCCTCTTCGACAGAAGAACTTTTTTTGCCTTGTTTCCAATTCCACAATAAACAAGTCCGAACTCCGAACTGATTGAATACTTGTTCCATAAATTCCCCGAATTGGTTTGCCATTGCCATAAAGGATATAATTGACAATTCTAAGTTCCATATTATCCCTTTCGTGCAACAGATCCTGGGAGAAAAGTGTTACTAAATTTATACCGTCCGCTATCTCATATATGATTATGGGTCAAGCCAAAACAAAATACTTTTTCTTGTTAGGTGGGATCCATTGGACATAGATCCAATTTTTCAATTTTTTTTTTGATTCCTTAGCATTTTTTTTTGCCGCTCCAAGCGGGAGCAAGATATCATTGTGTCGGGATATCTTATCCATCTCTCCAGGAAAATGGATATCTCCAGAAAAGATTTTAAGTTCAATCCATTTTTTTTTTCTCTCCACTCGGACCAATCCGCCCGCTCGGCTTCTTGTATTTAAAGTGATTCGTGTATCTAGTCCAATGAGACTATTGTTCTGTACCATTATGGAAGAAGATTCTGGCAAAATATGTACTTCCTCGGGAATGAAAAAAAATCGATCTATTTTCATTTGGTATTTTGGCTTTAATTCTTTGACTCCTCGATACTAAATCAAATCCTCCTTTTTGAGGATGGAATGCCCCCCTGCAGTCCCATATTTCGTAATGCCTGAATTCTTTCTTCTGTATTGAAGATCATCAAAATAAGCAAGAATACTTTTTTTACGAAAAATACCATTTCCAGGTATTTCAATCGAAACACCAGAAGGAGGCATTAGCCCTTTTTCTCATTCTGGAATCAATTGTAATGGAATGATGAATCTATTTCTTCGTCTCTTTGCCAATAAATAAAAATTTTCGTAGAGAATAACAGGATATATTAAATTACAATGACCCCTTCGATTAAGTTCTGAATAATCAGGAATCTCACTTTTTTTTTTTTTTTACCAAAGATATCTGAACTAAAGAATTTTTGTCTTACTTGATCATTATTTCCTGACAGACTAGAAATAGATCTTCCTTCAGCAGAAAGAGAATGAACGCTAATTTTATCTTGATCCTTTTGAAGCGAAAAAGAGGCTACACTAGAGCGGCAAGAACCTCCTGATACTATCCATAAATGACTTGTTTTGGTAAGAGATGTACATTGCTGTATGTAAATTCCGGTGCATGGTATACATCGGTACTCCAGTGCATTTCTCCCTCTGAGTTAGAATAAATATGTTTTCTAACCCTCTCTTTAAAATTAAACGTGTAGGTTCCCACGCGAATCTCAGCAATAACTTGTTCTGATTGTACATATTGATCGTTTTGGACTAAAAGAAAACTTTTTGGCGGAATAGTGACCTTGTGTAGAATATCTTCACTCTCAATACTTACATACAAGTATATATAACATATAAAAGCGGGATTCCCATGACGTGTACGTGTGGGATGAACTAAATCTTCATTGAATTTAATTTTTCCATTGGAAGGGGCTCGTACATGTTCTGCAGTACCCCCTGTGAATACTCCGCCGATATGAAAGGTTCTTAATGTTAGTTGAGTGCCGGGTTCCCTAATAGATTGACCCGCGATAATACCTACAGCTTCTCCCAATTCGACCAGGCCCCCATGAGTAGGACTTCGGCCATAACATAATTGGCAGATCCAAGATGTACTACTACAACTAAAAGGGGTTCGAATAGATATTGGTTGTGTTTGAAAGGTTATAAATCGATTGACAAGTCCAATCCCAATATCTTGATTTCTAACGGAAATGCATCGTGGGCCCATATATATATCATCTGCTAATACACGACCAATTAATGTTTGTATAAAAATCCTTTCCGGTATCGTCTTATTTTGAGGACTCACAGAAATGCCTCGGATAGTACCACAATCTGTTCTACGTACAACAATGTGTTGAACAATTTCCACAAGTCTGCGTGTAAGATATCCAGCATCTGATGTTCGTACAGCAGTATCTACAACTCCTTTTCAGGCTCCGTAGCAAGAAATTATATATTATGTTAAAGACAGTCCTTCACGTAAATTGCTTTGAATGGGTAAATCGATCATTTGTCCTTGTGAATCCGACATTAACCCTCTCATACCTACTAATTGGTGTACTTGAGATGCATTTCCTCTAGCTCCCGGAAAAGACATCATATGTACTAGATTAAAAGGATCAGTCATCCTAAAATTAGGATTCATTTCTTGTCGCAAATATTCACTTGTAGCATACCATATCTCAATGGATTGTCGTAATTTTTCTACTGCGTGTATATTTCCATAATAATGGTGTTTTTCCAAAACCAA